>JBBPDE010000031.1:10421455-10433180 GCA_037974605.1 Nannopetersius ansorgii | reverse complement strand
TATATAGCATTGATACAATATCTATACTTATATTTTTGTATTATTTGTATAGTGCAGCTTTTATACAATACAGTTGTGTTGTATAGCTTTAATTCTATTGTTTTTGCTGCTCTAAGAACAGTCCACTTTCTGCCATAACAACGCAAATGTCCCAATTATGGGACTTATAAAGGTTTATCTTAACTCATCTTATCTTCTGCAGTATCTGTTTTGCTATCAGTACATGTGTGTTTATCAGGGCTGCTCCTGATGGTGCAAAAGGCTTCTTTAAACTCAACCTCAGTGGAGACTTTCCTGTCAAATTGTCTTTTCATCACAACTCAGAGTCTTTCCTTATTCAACAGCAGAGGACTGTGGAAAATCAAAAATATTACAAAGTTCAGAGCCATGATGTACAATGGCATGACCCTGAGAGGTCTTTCACTACTGAACTACTGTCAGAATTCCTTCAGAGCTCCACCAAACTCTGAGACTATTAAAAATATTAATGTTAGAACATTACTTGTCAAAGTCTGTATTGGTGTTTTGGCCTTCAGGTTTTTGGCCTTCACATATATTGTCCATAAGGTTCTATACACAGCTCATTTGCAAAAAAGGTCCTGCAAAGAACCACTCACTGGAAGGCTCTATTAGAGCATATGTTCCATCCCTGGTCCTGGAGCTCCTTGATATTCATCTCAGGCAATACTTATTAATTAGTTGCTTTCTCAGGTCTGTCGGGAGCAGAGAAAACACTACAATGTACAGAGTAAAGTAAAGTGGACCCTTGCGTTTTTGTTAACAGCATTTAGACGAGGCTCTTATCCAGAGTGACGTACATCAGTGTTTAAGTAGTCCACACCTGTTCTTCATACCTGAAAAGCTACATTTATAGTCACATATGAACAGTGTGAAAATTAGTAATGACACTAGCAGCATTGGGAATTGAACCCACAACCTTCTGATTGCAGGGCAATGACCTCACCACTAGGCCACTGTGGGCGATGACCTTACCACCTCAAGAACCATTTATGACTAGAGGTTGTTCTTCTATGGCATCACTGCCTTTTTTATTTCATTTGCTACTCCTGTTCTTCTTAAGTTTGATTATTATTCATTTTAGAGCCAAACCAAAAGCACCATTTCTCATTTGATGCTAAAATCCAACGCTAAAATGTTCATTAATATCAAGTGTATTGTGTGTGCATTCAGATTTCTGAACGGTTGATCAGGAGCCATGTATTGATCATTGAAAATCTGATGTTGTGGTCGAGCTGGCTCTGTAATGTATGGGGAGAGCAAGCGGTGGAGCGATTTGCCTTGACAGTGTTTATAAGAGAGAGCCTCAGAGTTGTGAGATCATGCAAAACGACAAACATGGAGTTTGTCCTGCGGAGCTGAAGATGCAGCAGACTCAAAAACAGCCTTTAAGACACTAAAGCTCAGTTTAATTGACCCCATCAGGTCACACATACACTAACGTTTTTGTTATTTGTGAAGTCTGTTGGTTACGCTCTTCTCCTAAGTGCTCAGTGAAGATGAGGGCCCTCAGTCGCCATTTGAAGAGGGTTTCAGAAGTTCTGATGGTCAAGGGAAGTTCGTTCCAGGAGGTCATTCTTAATGACTGCCTTGTCATTCAGTTGGTTTGCTGGATCAAGAGTGTTAGAGCAGGGAAAACACTACAAGTCTGGAGGGCGGAGGTTCTTTAGGACCAGGAATGAAGACCTCAACTCAAAGAAACTGATTCCATCAGGTAACTCCATCAAGAGTGAAGTTTTGAAATGGTTTGTATCACGCTTCTACTAAAATGTATTGTAAACATCTTGAGTCTTTGTGTCTCTGACTGGTGAAGAAAGCTGCAGCTGTTCTGGCTGCAGGAACACAGATCTGCTCTGATAAAGATGACATATTCAACAGCGGCGGCAGAGCGAGCGCGTGGGCTATAGATCACACGTCTTTAGCTGCCGCCAGAGATGAGTGGATCACGCCTTTGCTTCTGATTGCTGCTGTCTGCCCATCTGAGCCTGATAGTGGGCTTTGATGTACAGCGCGCTGATCACTCCTTCAGGACCCCAGGTGAACTAACACGGGCGTCTGCGAGGGTTGCCTGAAGATAAAGCCATATTGATTGGGCTGTCTGAAGGGATTCATCAATGTGCCAATGGCGCCTCTCGACCCAGTCACCGCACCGCCGGGGCCAAGCAGCCGGGATTTATGGGAAATCCGAGGGTTTAGAGAGACAACAGCGTCCTGTAGCCTCTGTAAATAACAGTGAACTGCCTTTTACGGCACGCATGCACACACACACACACACACACACTTGGACCGGCACAATCAGAAACAACTTCTCAGATCCCCGAAACGCTCACAGTGAGACGTGCGACCACAGGACGGAGCAATAAATCAGATCCTAATCATCTCAATGTCTCTTTGCTACTGGGGAAAGGATGCAATTAGAAGATTGTTTTTACAGATCTTTCCATCACAGCTAAACTGTCTTAGTTCTAACTTATAACAGTGCAGAGCAATACATCATCTTTACCAATATGCTTATACTGGTGTCCAACAGATCATCATCAAATAAAAAAAATTTTTTCTGGGAATTAAGTTTTCAAAAGGATGAGTTTGGCAATTAGTAATGTACCAGAATATACATTCCTGACCAAAATTCAAGGCACACCTGGACAAAACCATACCTGAAACTGCTTTTATGCTTTCAAATGAACATAGTAAACATAAAAGCACTAGCTAATAAAGAAAATACAATTTTATTATTGTTACAGTCTGGAATCAAACATGGAAAAGACCATTAAATGTAACCAACAGTGGCATGCAGATGTGCAACACTGCCATTCCTGCTGGATGATGGTTATTACATTGACGGCTTTAATCCAAAGCAACTTCCATTCCCTAACTACAGGGGGCAGTCTACCTGGAGCAATTTGGGGTTAAGGGTATTGGAAGGTAGGATTCGAACCCATGACCTCTTGGTACAGAGGCTAGTATCCTACCACCAACCCTTAAGGATCTCCTGTCATGTCAGTGCAGCATAAGGGAAGGTCCACACAGGGCACCAAGGCATCTTTTTTCTTCTGTTTTCAAATGGAAAGACACTTTTAGGCCCCCATAGGGTTTTCTGGCTGAACTCAAACGAGGTGAACCCTCCCATAGACATTCTTTTATCAAATAAGAGCAGCACTCAGAAAGCATGCGCTCATTAACTTTACTAATGCTAGCTTCAATATTGTCTGATACAGTGATTCCATGTCACATCTGGAACATTGTGATCAGGCCTAGCCTTACAGTTCCCCAGTTTGAGGGCAATCATATCTTTAGGGTGGCCAATTCACTAATGCTTCATTTTCTTTTTACAGTATATAAGCGGTATAGTATTGCATATAGGCTACCAACAGCTCATATGTGATTGAGATGTTAGCTATAAGGAGAGACAATATCCCAATAAGAATGGAAAATGAATGATTTCTGTTCAAAACAGGTTCACACTGAATCCTACCTGAGGGTGTATGAATATGGCTTGGCTGCCAATAGTTGGGTCATCTTGCTCCAGCCAATCAAATGGATATAAATAAATGAGCATTTGAATATTAATGTGTTCTGAATTACTTTGGCTTAAAAGATGTTTCTATATGAAATATTCAATAAAAATCAGAAATAAAAAACAGAATCAGGCTACCTCAAGCAAGAACCAGAACCTGAAGGCCAGAGGAACAATCAGACATTTGGGTGAACGATCCTGAAGTCCCTGCCGACCTCTAGGTTCGTCCATGATTATGAACTTTATCAATATCAATTCTGGACCTCAAACTTAACTTCAAACTCACATTTAGGGCAGCTGGATGGCCTAGTGGTTAGGGTGTTGCCCCATGCAATCAGAAGGTTGTGGGTTCTAATCCCAACTACTAGTGTCATCACTGAGGTACTCTTGAGCATGGTACACTTACCCAACGCCCCCCCTTTTGGTGGCAGCCCCCTGCTTTACTTGCTGAATGGTTAAATACAGAGAAAGAAGTTTACACTGTGTGCTGTGGTTTGTGCACACACGACTATAAGGGAGCACTTTACTCCTTAAGAACACCATTCTAAAAGCACTTATTAGGGCCATGAGTCTTTCTTAGCCTCTCATTTCGCTCATCTTTGTTTTGCTGTTGTTCTGCGGCCCGTGTCTGTTGACAGTGTCCAGGTGCACGAGAAGGTTGAGCCTCCATAATGGGAATTATGCAGATGAGCGCAGGCAGCAGAAAGGTTGTGTCCTTGAGGAGTTAGCCTCGGGTTGGTCCACCCTGAGGACCACATCTACGTCTCTAACTACTTGCAAACATGCTGTACGTATTTCTCGGCCTGTACATTGAAACTGTGAGTCTATTCATCCACACGAACAGAACGAGACAAAGAAGGCCATTATGTACGAGTGCTTTGTGGATTCATTTCGCTCCCCAACCTCAGCCAAAGCTGAAACTCAGAAACCCAAATTTTATTATTTCATTTTCATATTTGGATCTTGATTCTGATTTTTATTGCTTATTATACTGCTATTTTTTTAAAGTTGACTTTAGTGTACTTTATGCAAAGCACCTTGAACTGCATCGAAATGCATGAAATGTGCTATTTCAATTTAATGTATTATTATTATTATTTTAAGCACTGGCATTTAAAATCTGGACTCACTGGAATTTCATCAACTACATACTCCTATAGGGTTTAACTATTTATAGGTTTATAGGTTTAGCAGTTATAAAGTGTAATTATCCATTAACATTCATCTTATTTACCTTAAGATTTGATCCTGTTTTGACCCTCTTGCTGTAGGTTAATTAGACTATAAGGTTAATTGGTTCATTCTAGCTTTCTCAGTCATTTCAGAACCATCTACAGCTCTGATCTTTATTCTCGCCACATCTAAAATGTATTATTTATTCGTTTAGGACTTGATGTTGCTTTTGCCTGATGCAGCTCTGATGAAGGACACCTAGGTATTTTGATTTGCCATCGACATTGGCCTAAATAAATAATGCATTCAGAGGTACCTGCCTTTATACTGGCATGACTACTCCGCTTCTGGAGAGCTTCTTTTTACAAGGATCCCCTGGGCTTTGCGACATACAGCCAGGAGGTCCTTGGTTTTATTTGTAGTCTTTCAAATAACATGACATGAGTAGTCACCTTACATCCAAAATAAAGTTGAACTATGAGCCAATAAACGTTGACACATATCCTCTATACTTGGACTCGGTTACTTTTATTGATTTTAAGAGTGCATGATTGTATCAAATATTTAGCTATTTCTGATGTTTGATAGGTCGGTACAAACAAAAAGAACCAGCAGCAATCAAATCTTTTATTTTAAGATTTAATTTTCCTATGATTTAGAATTTTTCAAAATCTCCACTGTAAAATATCATTAAACAGGAATAATGATGCTCTTTATACACTTGCAACTGGTCAGTGTTCTCTAAGTAATGCCAATATTGACACCATGCTCAGAAAAGCATAAAATCAGTTCTAAATTATAAAATGTCATCATATTTTAACTATATAAATACTTAATCGTTTGATTATTCTACGAAGATATCAATAATAGACTATTTAAATGATTTAAAAAGTCACAGATTTGCTTAATGTATGAAGATTGGGAGTTCAAAGATGGAAAAGCCCTCGTGCATAGCGGTTCTCAAATATTTATTATATACATCATATGTATGTTAGAATCATTTAATACATTTATAAGCACCCTGCCAATCAAAGGTATGAAATGACTTCTTATTTTAATGTATTTTATTGTTTTACTCAGTAATAAGAAATGGTAAAGACTGACATAATACAAGCTAAGAACCAAAATGTTATTTTTTCCATACATATAATCCTGTATTATTAAAGAGCCATTACAGACCATTTCAGAAAAGTACTCTGCCTTGAATCATAAATTTCATCATTTTTACAGGCGTTTACAGGCTTCTCCGAACAAACGTAAGGTTCTGAGGTCTCAGCATCACTGCAAAGTTCATTTATGCATTTGGCTTCATTATTTATCCTTATTTTAGGCAGTTTTGCATGTGGCAAGTTGGAATGAAGTTTTTCCCCTACACTCCTGTTCCATCACATCATGGCTGAGATTTCTGTGTGAATCTGTGAGATGTGAGGAGGGCTCTGCCAGTACAAACAACAAAAAAAATCAAACGCATTTGTTTATGCACACATTCGCTGCGCGACACTTGATTACGATGCAGTGGGCATCCTACGGAATAAATGCATTAATTGTTGCCTTTCACAACACGCTAATTGCAGAGACCCAAAATCATGATTTCAATTAATACATGATTAATTGTGCGGGCCTATTATCAACTGTATTCGCCATTTCAATAACAATACTCATTATTACTGAATATAAGAGCATTGATTCGACTGTGTCAATCAAGATTTCTGGCGAAGCTTCATTCACTGTCATACAAATACAGCATCCCCTCAAAAATAATATAGCCCTCGCTGTGGACGTCTCAAAAACTTAAAAAATAGGATTTAGATTGCGGGGGGGTGGGGGTGGGGGGTTTGGGGGGCAAAACAAGCGACTGAAAACAGGAAGTTGGTGAAAATGGGCGATCCCTCTTTATCTGTTATCAGCCCAACACTGTAGCCTGGAAGGAACTGTGGGAAAGTCGCAGGAAAAAGGTGGGACTATTGTCCGAGCATCCTGCCAGCTTCTCCGCCACCTTATTGTTTCAAACAATCCCATTTTTGTTTTACAGCTGTTGTGTTTTCAATGTAATCTATCAGATAGCAGGCAGTGCCCCCATAACCCTTCTATGTGTGATAAAAAAGGAGCCTATTGACATGACAAAGCTGTTGTGTTATGTTCATACAGCTGAGAATTCACTTCACGTGAACTCTGTGATGCAGCAATAACATGACAATGCGCTTGACATAACAGACGTGTCAGATCATATCAGTCACACTCACATCTTGGTTGATCTTTCATTATGACGGTTGAGATCGTTTCAAGCGTATGGAGAGTAGTTCTTTATGAGATCATGTTTATCAATCATGAGAGTTGATACATGGATGCACCCAATGCTTAAGGGAAAGTGACCATTCTGTCATTCGTGAAAACACCACATCACGAAATTCTTCCTCTGCATTTAACCCATTCACCAAGAGAAGCAGTGGCCAGTGCTATGTGGGGATGGTACCTTGCTCAGGGTACCTCAGAGGTGCCTAGCTGTCTTGGAAATCTAACCCATGCCTTCCTGGTGCCCTAACCACCAGCTTGACTAAAGCCAGTGTACTGCCCAAAGTATGCCACTCAGTAATCCTAACTGGGAACAACATTTTGGCCAGTTTTGATATTCAAGCATCTGAGAATTAGGGTCTAAAATGCATGCACATATGTTTTTCTACTATAACAGTGCGTCCAAAAATAAAGGCAGCATGCAACTGTCTTTCATGACAGATATCATGCTAGCACACACACAGCTCCAGTTCCACGCACTGATCCATTTTACTGTGGTCAAATTGAGCATGTATGTGCACAAACTACCCTGGGGGCAGATATAATAGGGCACATTTCATGGAAAATTAAACATTCTTACTGCCCGAAGTGTGTAACTTAGTATGCAAAGCCATAACTAGGGATCTGCATTTTGACTCATTTTGATATTCAAGTATCTGTCAGAGTTAATGATCTAACAGCAAGGCAGAAAAGGCCCTGATGTCAAGATATACACAAGCATGATCCCCAATACATAAGAAAATGAAAGGAGGTGAAAGTGACAATCTGGTCATACGTGACCACACCACAGCACACAGTGTGAACAGCACAAAATACTTCCTCTGCATTTAACCTATTCACCAAGTGAAGCAGGGGGCAGCTATGAACACAGCACCCAGGGAGCAGTGTGTGGGACGGTACCTTGCTCAGGGTACCTCAGAGGTGCCTAGTGGTCTTGGGAATCAAACCCAGGACTTCCTGAACACGGGACGAATGCCCTAACCACTAGGCCACCAACTGCCCCAATGTCTTATTATTAAGTTATATTTGAGGCACATCACTTGGACATTGAACAATGCCTACCTCTAACAACCTAACACTAACACTAGAGTTAACTGGTGCAGTGGGACTTGGCGATGACTGGCGGGTGGATGATCTACCAACATCTTTGATTTAACAGCCATTAAGGCACTCATTTTGTTTCTTTTGTATATTATTATATTGCTTACAAAGTCCCTGCCTCAAGCCCAGGGTAGGCTCCAGGTACCCTAGTGAGGATCACAGAAGTGGTTACAGAAAACGAATGAATGAATATATTGCTCACTTACAAGCAAAACTGTCACATCACAGCCAAAAACAGTTCATTAGAATACTGACCCCTGGAACAGTTCACGGACTACTTGGCTACCTCCCTAGTACTAACGTTTCACTAATAGTAGAGTCCAGGGGGTCCTCGAGTCTCAACATACAAAGTTTCGAGTTTATGATGCTCACTCTCACCTCCACTCGGCTTCCACCGTTAGCCTCGTACTTACGGACTCTGTGGGTGAACTAGTTTGGAAGAATACACAGTAGTGCAGTGTCTGAGCGAGGGAGTTTTTCTGTTTCTGTTTCTGTGGCTTAGCTCTGTATTTATGATTTTACTGGGTTAGGATCAGTAAGTGACTCAGACTAGGGTGTGTTTCGACTAACACCAAAATTCAGGTTACATCACTGTTGAAGAAACGGATCTATGCCACGAATCAAGGACCCCCTGTAATAGAAAATAATGAATGTATTAACAATGTGGATCAAGTCAAAGACTGCACAGTGTTTAGATGAATCACTCGAATGCATGCATTGTAGAAACCAAAGTAGTGGGTGTGGAATGTTACTGAGAGACCCACAGATTTCCTATAAACGTTTGGTACAGTTCCACTTCTCCCTGGCCCAGTGTTGGAGGTCTTAATATCCCTCTAGCTCTGTTTCCCAACCCTGGTCCTGGAGGCCCACTGCCATGTGTTTTTTTCTGCTTCAGCACACACACTTCAACTCAGTAAGGGGGTGTTAATAAGCTGATGAGTTGGATCAGGTGTGTTGGGAGCAATGGGCAGTCAAGAGGCCAGGACCAGGGTTGAGGACCACTGTTATAGCCAAAAGCTCATGTGCGGCAGCTCTGGAGCATCCTATTCTACTGGCAGTGCTTTTCTATTGGGATTATACAAACAGTGAGTGAGCAACTGTGTCAGCAGACGGTGCTTAAGTAGACCAAATATTTTATATTAAAGGGCCATGTACTGGAAAATCACATTTTTCTCACTTTTCAAACTTTCCCCATAAATACAAATATATGGAAGCCGTTTTTGGAATCTGGACTGTTGTGATGTGACAAAAGCCTACGACAGTTTACCTCCTTCCATCTGAAGAAGTTATAAAGGGTGTTCGACTTTTTAAATACATGGTAAGAGAACAGAGGTCATGTTCAAATGGGTATATCAGTCTTAAAGACACAGTAACTTTTTAAGGTATAAGGGATAGGAAAGGATGATTTTTAATGAATTCTGACTGTTTTGCTATATAACACTACACAATGGCCCTTAAGGAGAAAAAATATACAAGAAAAAAATGGATTGGGGCCCTTTTTAAAGGATATGGGGAGGATTTATGACATGGAATGAACTGGACTTGGTTGTTAACTGGCACTGATTGCAATGGGAAACTTATTCAACATGATGCACAGTCACATTTTTTGGTGCATCACAATCTTTCCATGCATTTTTATGCCTCTAGTGGTGGCAAGGGGAGGAAAAACACATTAACCTTGCATAAAATTACCCTTAGGAGAAGAACATACTGGAAATACGTTTGATATGGGCCCTGTAAGGAGTTCTGAGGCTCTGAGCTTTCCGCAGAATAGACTGTAGGTGCGATGAGGTTAACAAAGCTGAAGTAACAGTTCATTCTTACTGAGGTGAGGGAGGCCATTCCCACTGTTCGGTGCAAAACAATCCACCCATTACCTGCCATGTGCAAAATCAATTAAACATCAGGTGTTACAAATGATCATGATCGGTCGAACGACTTGCCATTCAGAGGCAACAGCGGCTATAATAGGACTGTGGAGAAGTCGCATTGATTGGTTTATCTCTGAGAGACTCTGGGAGTGAGTTGCTCTTCAGCAAAATGCATTATCGATTGGTTTCAGATTGGGATAGGGCATCATCGGCAACCTCCGCCGCTCTTTTACATAAACGCATCCCATTCCACAGCCATTAGACAGAGATTCATAAAGCACGGCTTCCATTTGTTTTAGTCCTCTTGACCTCTTATGGATCTTCCAGTATGTCTCTCTCTCTCTCTCTCTCTCTCCCTTCCTCATTTTCTCGAGCTCCCTTTCCCGACCATCTCCTTTCCACTTCTCTCTCTGCCCCCTCCGTCTGAGAATATTAATGAGCACTATGCTAATGAGCTTACGAGAGCCGGGGGTCGACAAGGCTCCTCCTCTGAATATTAATCGGCCAGCTCATTTGCATACTCTCCAGCGCCGAAGGTACCCGGCGAACTGTCAGCCCCGCAGCGCAACATTTCATCAAGCCATCAGGTTTTATAACAGGTACACGCAAGAGACAGCAAGGCTCAAAACATACACGCAGCTTCCATCTTTCTCGGTACTGAGAATGTACACGTACTTCGGGAGTCCACCATGCCTGAGCGAGATATAAACCGGCCGTTTATTCGCACACGTGGTCAAAAAGATAAGCAGCAGAAGGTCAGGGTTTCCAGCACTGTTTTCTGGATTGAAACAGAACGTGGGACACTTTGTATCCAAGACACTTTGCATACAGTACGAACCAGAACTTCCCATATGCAAAGCAGAACGACTGTTACACGCTGGCTCCATGTTCTCGCATCCTCAAAAAACGAAGCATTAATGTTTAGCTATGTAATATGATGGTAGACTAGATTAGAGTACAGTCCTGGTTCCTTCTATATAAAATTCTCTAAAGCATTTTTAAAAAGCCTATGCCATGCAAAACCAAATTTCCCTCCTATTCTTTGAAACAAATGATGATATAGTGTGGTGTGTGAGCATCATTAAACTTTCAAAGTGTATCGCTCTCTCTCCAGGCCATATGGTCCAGAGACGGAAACCGAGCAACAAAAACAACCCATTCTGCGCCTGTCATTCACAAAAAGCCTAACCAGTCTATAGTATTTAAGCCCCGTCTATCATTTTGAAGTTCTAAGGAGTGTTCCAGCCTGCTCGACTTTCTGAAGGCAGCCAAGCTCTTTTAGATATATCAGCCATAAAGGCAGAATAACAAACACCCTGATAAATCTAAGGGATAAAGAGATGTTGGGAAATTGTCACGTGAAATGAATTCTGAATGTTTTCATATAAAAGCACATAAAGATCACACATAGAGCTCAATAAAAACAAAATGCCCTTTAACTGTTATATAAGCTTTAGGTTCTTCACTCATTTACAAAAAAAGTATTATTTACAAAAACATTTACAAAAAAATGATTAAAGATGATTATTTTTATTGATGATTATTGAAAAAATATTTACTGAAAAATTATTTCGTGAACCAAATGGACTTCTCATATTCTACTGGTGCAAAGGAATCAGTTTGGCACCATCCTATTTAAAAATATAGATCAGGGTTTGCAGATGATTAATCAAAACCATCCCCTCAAGCCTAAATCTAGCAAATATGTCTATGTTTCTCAAAATAGGACAGTTGTAGGAATATCATAAGACTT
>JBBPDE010000031.1:10348655-10359089 GCA_037974605.1 Nannopetersius ansorgii | reverse complement strand
TTATTATTATTATTATTATTATTATTATTATTATTATTATTATTATTATTATTATTAAATCTAGACTTAAAACTCACGTATTCAAAATAGCTAATTCAACATAATCCTCCCCCACGCAACCATATTATACTGTATTGTATTGCATTGTATTGTTTTATGCAGATTCTGTAAACTGTGTGCTCTTATGCTTGTGTTTTTTATCATTTTGATGTGTACAGTGTCCTTGAAAGTGTTTTGAAAGGCACATTTCAAATAAAATGTGTTTATTATTATTATTATTGTTGTTGTTGTTGTTGTTGTAGTAAACATATATGTATTTTTTAGTTTTAAAACATAACCTGCCATTCAGTCTAAGTGTTCATCCTGACATCACAAGATCATGACTTTGAGCTACAGCCATCCATAAGTAGGAGGAGAAAATGGTTGGTGGAACTGTATGATGGAAAGTGTCATTATGGGTATTATGGGTAATATTCCCGGCCAAGGGACTTTCTGTGTTGACTTTGCATGTTCTCCCTGTGTTTGCGTGGGTTTTGACTGGGAGTCCACAGTTCAAAGATGGACTGGACTCAACAGATGTACTGGAGCTGCTAACTTGCCCCTGGATGTGAGTGTATGTGAGCGTTTTGTCCATGTGCCTGCTTTGTCCAAAGCGGGTGAACTTCAGTGTCTTTAAGTTGAGTTAAATTGGGCTATAAGCTTTTGAGCTTTTGACTTTTTTGTGTAACAGTGTATCAGCTCACATCATTAGATTCTCTCATTAAGCTGAACGGGATTTCTGCTACTATTCTGTGAAGAACGTCCATGTGGCAACAGTTGCAATGAATGAACAGCAGGGAATGCATTATTGTGCACCCATTGAGAAATGACTATGATCCATGAGTGCAGATTTCCTTTTCTTTTTATGGCACTGCTTTACACATTTGTGTGCCACTATTTGGTCTCCCAGTAGGTGAAACAGAGTGTGGCTACATTGACTCAGTTCCAGCACTGTCAGACCCTGATGTTCCAGCCAGCAAGACCGCAACGAACATTTGTTTATGCGACACTTTGGTGAATGAAACAGTGGTCAGTGAGGCAGCGGAGTGAGATGCTTTGCGACTGCCTATGAGGTAGAGGCCAGAGTCAAACTCTAATTAGCTCTGCAGCACAAATGGAAAACTAATTATGACAAGTGCCCAGGGCCTGTCTTTCTGCTGTCCCTCTCTCACTGAAACATTCAACTGACTTATGTAAAAATGCCTGGCATGTCATCAATAGCACTTCAATATAAACTACCTCTACAGAAAGATTCTTCCAGTGGGATTTATAATTAAAGGGAATACCAAATTTTTTTCAAAAAGTGTTCTTAATAAAAGCCTTTCTGAAAGGGTGCACTTAGGAGGTGCAATGGTGATTTTCCTACACTGTTATCTAGTAATCCCCAGCTTTTCACGAGGGTTGCGTTCCAAGAGCATCCGCGTATAGTGAAAAAATTTGGTTAAAAGGCCTATTTTTATAGTTTAAACACTAAATATGCCCCCAAATATGCTCCCAGAACACTTTAATTTTATGTTAAACTCAGTTTAATGCATTACCCTTAAAGAAAATGTGATGGTAAAAAAACTTTATTGCATTATCGGTTAGCATTAGCAGTGAGTGATCAGCGAAAACACAAAATAAATGTTGAAATAACTCTCTCTACCCACATGTTTAGACAGGGCACTGCATAGGAATACTAAATAAACTGAGATAACAGTTGAAAATTGGGGGAGACACAGAAACGGAGCAGTCATGCTACATGCTGCAGCGCGCTTCGTCTTCTTCTTCTTCTTCTTCTTCTTCTTTTTCTTCTTCTCCTTTTTATGGTGGTTGACAACTTTTCAGTGTATCGCTGGACTGGTGGAGTGAATACAGTTCGATTTTCAGAAAAATCTGTGTTAGACTGGATCCAAATGCTGATCCGTGTAAAACTGAGGGGTTACTGTATTTAACAAAGCCCATTTGTTTCTCACAATATGTGACCTAAATCATCCTATTAAACATTAAGATATAAGATTTGATTTGATCATCTGGTGTTAAAAAAAGAATTCACCAGTTACATATAACCAGTCATTCAGACTGTCTTTATGTAAAAAGCTCAAAGCTCAATTGTAGAGAAACTTGAGTCAAAATTGCTCAGCAGTGGTGACAGGAGCCACACATCCAAACCATTTAATGCCTCTAAAAATTACTTCAAACAAGATATTGTGCAAAATGGATGCAAATACACTTTCACGTGTCTGAGATGAGTTTTGAGATCAATTTGGGCCTAAAACCCTTGTTAATAGGTTGTAATGCCATATAGTTCCAAAAGAAATCCTGTTTTGCATGAAGAAATGTTAAAGATTTGGTTAAATTCACCTGTAAGCTACCGCTGGTTAGATTCACTAATCTAAAAAAAAAGGCACTGATTCATGAGAGCTGGAGTTTAGATCCAAAATTAATAAAATATTTACAACCAAAATGAATGTTTTGGTAAGTCTAATAGTAATTACACCCTTCTTGCTACAGAAGGTCTGTCTATTTGCTGTTCTGTGTAAAAATGTGGGGTAGTGTTTGTGTAGTGGGTTTCTGCCAGAGATGCTTTTCCAGGCTTAAATCCACACATCAACACTCATGAAAATCCCCGGCTGAAGCCAAAATAGGCTGTCTCCGACAACATCCAATCCGGCTGAGGACCGGAAGAGTTGGAGAACTAAAACATCTTTCAAAAGTTTCTATAATTGCTTCAGGAAAAGCCACTGGAAAAGCCCGGTCTTTCTGGACGTCTTGCTTCATCAGGATTGTGGACGGCTGTCAGATGGGCAGGGATGACTATGGGGTAAATAATTGTTTTTTTAGCCTACAGTGGCAGGCATGGGACTTAACAAAAAAACTTGCACGTGTGCAACGGGAAAGGAAAAAAATGCTAAAGTGCATTGAAAGCCTCAGTGGGCTTCTGCGATTTGTCAGACTGCAGGGGCTGCTTTTCTGGAGCTCTGTAGAGATGTTTGCAATCATTTGAACCCACTCAAATCAATAATAGCCTACAAATATTTCAAATTAGTTTTTTTCCTCCTGCCTTCTGTGTGCAATTGTCTAGTGTGGAAAAACAGAGGTTGAAGATGAGTAAGAAACTTTTTCCAGGTTTCGACTTGCAGCCCCACGTAAAAGAATCTTTCTGATCCCACACTGTCTGATTTTTTCCCCACATATAAGAACAGAGAATCTTCTAGCTGTCTGAAAACTCACATTACAAAGCTTTTCTTTGGAGCCGGGCCTTAAAAGATCCATATTTAATTAACTTGTTCTTTAACGAACCAGTAAAAGAGTCTTGGGGAAATTAATTGGTACAGAACAGGCCTCAAACATGACATCACATTATTTTGTGCAGTTAATCCTGATTAATCACATCGGAATCTGAAATTGGTTCAAATTAGACCCTAAAGAAACATTTTCTGCCCAGTATTTTGTTGTAGTTAGCTAAGAGCGTGATCTGTTGCTAAATCACCAATTAAGGGTTTTATTTGTTTTCCTTTCAAATGATATTTCAGACTTGATGTATATTGCTGGTGAATTCACCAAAGCAGTAGCTGGAAACCATGATAGATTGATAGAACTTGCCGTTAAGGGCTTTAGCTATAAATGCTATCATAGCAGCAGCAGAGCTTCAGCTTGCGCTTCTGGATAATTAAAAGAGTCCAACCACAGGTGGTCCTCGAGTTACAACACATGTTCCTTTGACAGTGAAGAACCTGAATTTTGGTGCAAGTCACTTACTGATCCTAACAAACCTGTAAAATCCTAAAAACACAACTAAGCCACAGAAAAAGGAGAACTCCCTCAGTCATACGCCACGTTTCTGCATATTCTTCCACCGCATGCAACCAAACTAGTTCACCCACGTAGTCCATAAGTATGAAGCTAACGACATAAGCCGAGTGGGAGTTGGAGTGCAAGGCTGATCCCCTGTACAAGAGTACATTAACTGTTGGAACTCAGAGTCTATTAGTAGAATCTGATTTTAACAAATATAAATGGTGTAAAATTGTATAAAACTGCTGATTGTTCTCCTACATGCTCTGCAGGTTCTCTCCACCCACTTGTGCGTGTAAACTATCCTGAAAGTTCTTCCAGGTTCAAAGATTTTTCTGTTTGTTTCTAAAACCTAAAATTAAAGAAATGTGTTCATTTGTATTATTTATGTGCATTGCATGTGACACCATTTAAAAAACACTAGCAGTTATTTGTATTACATGTTTTTAAATGACAATAACTTTAGCTCTGTGTGATACAGAATCACCAAACTAATCTCAGCATGATGTCTGACACAACAAGCATCAAAACAAACTGGGGTAACTTCCAGCGCTAAGTCTCGACCGCTGTCTGGGAGGGGGTCGGGGGGTGGTTTGATGTGCACCCAATGTTCAGGGGAGAAACGAATGATTTTGAAAAGTGCTGCTATAATGGTTCCGTTGCCAATGCTAAAAAGTTACATTAATACTGATAGTACTCATCCCAAAGGAGAAAAGTTAGAATTCTTTTAATGGTGCTTTGCCCTGGAGACTGAGTTTCTCCCCTGTCAGCACCATTAGTCACCCAGAAGCCTGCATGTACCTTGGAGCTTGCAAGATCTCGCAAGAAAAAGAAAACCTTGAGATGCTGAAAGGATTTAGATATTACTTTCTGCTGGATAACTGCATCAAATTTAGCAGCAGCTCAGCTTCTAACATCTCTTTCAAGAGTAACTTGTGTCTTTTTATATTAGTAATGTTTTATAAATAAAAGTAAAGTGGCCCTTACTGTCACGCGTGAACACACCACACTGCAGCACACAGCGTGAACAGTGTGAAAACTTACAACTCAACTCTGGATTTTAACTGTAGAAATAATATTTGACATAGTTGACAACAGTTACACATACAATATATGGTGCTTTTCCACTGGTACACAGAACCGATCCATGAAAAAAGTTTTTTTTTTATTATATTTTAATATAAAAAGATTTTTCCATTATAAGTAAAGCGCTCCGTCCTTGACCCGTACCCATGCTGCTCGACAGCAGGGCCAAAAGCATGCTACAGCCGCAGTACTGCTTTCTGATTAGTCAAAATGTTTCATGAGAACATGGAAAGAGGCCATTATTTTTAACTGTCTGCACAAAGAACAACAGTGAAAATACAGACTAACAACTGGGAGATCCTACTGTCAGTTCGGGCTAAAGATGAATTTCAGTGGGAGTTTTCTGAGACACTAACAAATGTATCTGTGAGAAACATTAAGGTGATCCGGGACATCACTCAAACAAGACTATCAATAACAAAAGACCACAATATCAAAAGCAGCTCTGACAGCAACACTTTCCGCTGGTTCGACTCCATGGACGTGGTTTTTGGACGAGAATTGCACTGCTGAGGCATCAGAAGCTATTTTCAGGTTCACTGGAAAATCAAGTGAACACCTATGTAAAAGTGTTTGGAATGTCTTTTTAACGTTAAAAAAGTCTGAGTGTAACTGCTGCATCGTAATCCCAAACTATCTGTTCTCTCGTGTTCTAATCACACATTTGTGACAAAAGGTTTTTTAAGCAAAAGTAGTGGTTCTGCATAGAACCCTGAAGACCCAAAGAATGCATAACTGACTCCTTGTTTTGTTAAATAGCTCTCTGCGATTTAAAACCTGCTGAAAGCGGTTCTGTAAAGAAACTTCTACATATACACTACCAGTTAAGCGATTTCTCACAAACTCAAATGTTCTACATTTGCATGCTACCCACTTAAGAGTGATGAAAAATAAAGATGAAAAAAAGTGATGAAACAGTGAATTAGTGCAGTCTAGAATTTGACTCAGCATCACCACACAACCCAAAAGTCCTTGGGTTAATGAAATGTCAGGTATACATTGTTACAGATTCTTTCTATCTTATACAGGAAGCTTGTTTGATCTGACATATTTTCTGGTATTATTTTTCACACACCATAAATAAAAATCTGCAGTTCATGAACTAAATAGAAAAGTGGCAAAAAAATGGTGTGCAGAAACTTTTGACTGGTAGTGTAGGTGTATTAAAAAGACTCCCCACACTCACACATCTTGTTTACAGGAACGGTTCTTCCAGTGAAAGGTTCTGTGTGGATCTGCTTCAAAATGGCATCACTCTAAAGAACCTTTGGCAAGAGTTTCATTTTGAAGAGGAGGCTTGGAGGACACCGTCAGCAGGCCAGTGGACACATTCAACGCTGCCCGCGTCTGGTGCTCAGTGTGTGTCAGTGTGGAATATCAAATTATAGAGTACGACAAGATACTCCTGACAGCAAAACTCAGAGCTGGAGAAGAGACAGACAGCGAGGTCCAGATAAACAACAATCCAATGTATCCGGGCTGTGATAGGTTGACAAATGACTGGCTAACTTCGGAACTTTCTGTGAGACAAGAGCAGCGCTGGAATGTCAGGGAATAATTCAAATGTGCACTCCAGGGCAGTCTCTTACACAACACATATTTTTAGCTTTTGGGACATTTTCTTAATTCGCATCAGTTCTTCTCGTCTCATGCCTCCCCAGATGATGCCTCACCTTGGCGCCCTATTATTCATCCACCTACTGGGGAGCCGCATTATTACTGTGTGAGGCTTCCGAAAAACTGATGTCGGTCTCACCTCGCTGAAGACGTGCTGTTTTTTCTCCCACCTACTGTCATGGTAATGACATTTCCTCTGTTCTTTTCGAGCAGATGAGCATGATTATACCTGAGGCGTTCGCATTATTTCAATCATGCCAGATTATCTCGTACTTTTGCTGGTAATGGTTCTCACTCAGAAAAATAGTTCTGAAATCTACATCAGAGCGCAGAAAACTTCAGAAAGAAACATTTCCTGCACTTTCACATTAAATGAGGCTGTTTATGAGATACTTTTTTCCGTGAGCAGCCTGCCATATGATGGTAGCACACATTGAAGATTAAAGAGGCGGGCTTTTTTCCTTCGCTTCTCTAAAACTTGGACGAATATAAGAATATACTCACACACAGGCCTGAGAACAGTAAGAGTGCAGCTATATGGGTGGTATAGAATCTTCAAAATATCTACAGAAAATTGAAAGGCTCATCTTCACTGCACTCCTCTGGGGGTCTCTGATGGGATCTGACTGAATTCTCCTCATTTTGATCTCTACATGTGATTCACTATTGCAGCTCCCACAATAAATGCCTACACAGTGAATTCAGAATGTCTACTGCTCATATGATAAAGAGGCAAAAATGTACACCCTTACCCAAGATGTATCATTCAGCCAAGTCTGCATTTTAAATTTTGGCACTGGAGCTACAAAGCTAGCA
This sequence comes from Nannopetersius ansorgii, assembly GCA_037974605.1. Taxonomy (NCBI): domain Eukaryota; kingdom Metazoa; phylum Chordata; class Actinopteri; order Characiformes; family Alestidae; genus Nannopetersius; species Nannopetersius ansorgii. The sequence goes on along the minus strand of JBBPDE010000031.1, from coordinate 10,351,754 downwards.
AAGAGATAATGAGAGGTTAGCTCAAGGTTAGCATTGTGCAAGCTGCATGTTTAATTCATTGCTAACTTACTTTGTTACGAAATCTCAAATAGACCTAAATATGTAATTTAGGACAATGTATAAAAAATACAGACAAAATTCAAGCTCTCAGATGGCTGCTACTACTGCTTTCAGCTTTGCACTATACTTTTGGTCGCTGCTAAATGAATGAATTCGATTTGAGATTACTTAAGCAGGGGTATAATGATTTAAGCACAATGCTGACCTGAATATGGTGCTTAATTTAGCTTGTTGTATGAAGCTATCTTCAGCTATTCACCAAACACGTCTAGACCGACCTTTGAATCTGATGCATCACATTAAACACCTTCTATTGAATCTCGCCTCTGGCAAAAGATGGTCTTATCAAGAATAAGTAAAACAAACAATAAATCAGTCAAAAAGCTTAGACCGCACTGTTTGGCTAAAAGAGAGAGGGAATAAGTGATGAAAATGCATATGAATGTGCCAGGTAACGTTGGCCACTGTCCCAGGCTTAAGCGCTTCACTCTGCAGCTCAAGGAATAATGTAGAAGTAAATCTAAGCTGATGGTATTGGATCTCTTCTTTCATCCACAGTTATAGTTATACCTGGAACTGCCAAATCCAACACTAATGGCTATACATCTTCTAAGGCAGAAGAATAGCTGTCTAGAGTTAAATCTATGGGACTGAGTAGATGAGATAAATTGATACACTGGGGCAAAATTATTAATAAGGATTTTACATTATTTACAACTGGTGTCATGCAAGCATTATACATTTATATTCAGTATAAATGTGGGACAGCGCGACCACATTTTACAGACAAGAAACATTAATGCTGTCTTTCACATCAGAGCACATGATTGCACACGGCTTGTTCGTTGTATTACTAAATAATATACAGTAACCGCCCAGTTTTACACAGATAAAAAGAAGAAGCAGAAGAAGAAGAAGAAGAAGAAGAAGAAGAAGAAGCTGCTGCAGCATGTAGCATGACTACTTTGTCCTCGTGTCTCCCCCCCAACCACCCCCCCCAACATCCCCCCCCCGATCTAAAAATGTGGGTAGAGAGAGTTATTTCAACATTTCTTTTGTGTACGAGTCTTTGGTTTCGCTCATCACACGCTGCTAATGCTAATGTTTTTTTTATGCAATAAAGTTTTCTGATTCTGATTATTTATTTACCTTTACATTTTCTTTAAGGGTAATGCATTAAACTGAATTTAATGGCGCATAATTGGAGGCATATTTAGGGTTTACACTATAAAAGGCATTTTTAACCAGAACACAACAACGTGTTTTTACCCTATACTCTACAGGGGTACGCTGTCATACTTTTCCCAGTATGACAGCGTACCACTGACACTAAAGCAATATTCTGCACGAATGATCAAATGCCATCACAAGAGTTTGAGAGAATGGATTGGAGCACAGAATGCTCATTCATACAAAAAAGCAATACCTGTTTATTTCGTGGCCATTATAAGTAACAGTCAATACACTTCTGAACGTATGGTCCAAGCTGTGCTACTCTCCAAATAAATAGTTTAGTCTAATTTAATTTTGCATGTTCAGTTTGAAAATGTTATAAAAAGGTGTTGTAGACCTGGCCAGTGAAGGCTGACTGTAATTGTCGAGCCAGGAGGAAGAAACTAGTGAGGACCAGCTGGAGGGAGGGTTCTCCCGCCAAAGCACAGATCAAAGTGCAAGGATTAGCAGACTCCAGATGAGTGGGCAGAGCTACATTGTACAGAGAAAACGCTCTGTCATACATTATGCATGCAGGCGAAACGCAGGCCACGTCTCAAGCTGCCTGACCCATGTCGGAACCCTTCCTTCTGTTTGTACAGGGCATTGCCAGGCCAATCTCAAAACTCTCACATCCCTCTTGAACTACAAAGCCCCACCTTCCGAACTCTGTCTGTGGACTACATCTCCCAACTCCCTTACAAGACAATCAGGGGGAGCGATCATGTCCTTTGACCGCTGAGCACACCACAAAGCGCACCTCCATCTCTAAATATCTCACAGAATCATAAGAGCCTTTGATCTCTTCCTTGAATAACATGTGCCTTGTCCGACAAGATTAAACCCTCTATTTATAAGCATTCAACGGTTCATGGAACCAGTATAATCCCCAGACTATTAACATTCTGAGCTGTGCAGGCTCCAGGCTAATTCACGGCCATTATTCAATGGAAACCATCCTTATGTATATGTAGTCTACAGAGTAAGATCTTCTAACAGATAATAAAGTACGGGTCAGCTGAAATGGGTTATGCATATAAAGTGACCGTGATTCACTCATCACTAAATTGTCAATGCTTCTGTCAATCTTTCTTTGCTCCAAGGCACAACTTGTCAATTATATGGTCAGCTTGCACATTTAGTTCCAGAGATCTGCAGAATACGAACTATTACCTACTTGGATCTGGTTTTAAACAATCTTACATAGCTTCTGACATATTATTCAAACAGGTGCAACATTTGAATGGCTTTAGTTAGTAAGGACACAGTTTTGTGTACAGCTAAGCCAAGTTATATATTAGACTGCAATGCTAAAGGTGTTTTTACTAAGACATCAAATTTAGTTCATCCATAGACTTTATCTGGGCTCTAATGTCCATGTTTGATGTGACCAGTGATCATGAGACTACTGATGGTGACTACATTTTCATTCGTGCCAGAGGCCACATAAAAGGGCATTTTTGATCACAGGGACTTATTTGAGTCCTTGTTCTATTATTACATTTGAAGGCTATCAACTATTAATGCAGTCCAATAAATAATGGAGGACTATAGTAAAAAGTGAAGCTTCATTACAGCGAGATTTGAGAAGAGGATCATGACTTAAACATACGCGTCTTCCGGGCAGAGTCTTCCACAAAAAGAGAGGAGATGTCCTCATCCACGCCGGCTTCATTACGGGCGATGCAGGTGTATGCGCCGGTGTCCTCAAAGTGAACGTTACTGATGTGCACCTCACTTCCATTTGCTGTTTTGAATGGGGGGCGGGGGGGGGGGGGTGAAAATGAGAAAGGGCAGGAAAAAAGAAACAGAAGAACAGAGTAATGT
>JBBPDE010000031.1:10331897-10342246 GCA_037974605.1 Nannopetersius ansorgii | reverse complement strand
TTCGTGTTTTTTTGTGTGTTTGTGTGTGTTTGTTTGTTTGTGTGGGTGTGTGATTCTTTGTGTGTGTGTGTGTGTGTTTGTGTGTGTGTGTGTGTGTGTGTGTGTGTGTGAGTGTGTGTGTGAGTGTGAGACTGTCTGTATGTTTGTGTGTGTGTGTGTGTGTGTGTGTGTGTGTGTGTGTGTGAGAGAGCATGTGACTCACCAACACTGTACACACGTTCACTTTAAACCCAGCAAGAGTGACTACATTATTACGCACATTTTGCTCATTCTTTTAGAGAAGCTCTGTGTTTGTAGCGCTGTGAAGTGGTTCGCCACGGGAACAGTCCGAGCAGAGCCAAGTGCCTGCGCGGAATTCATTAAAGAAGTCCTTCATCACTGGTGATTTTTCCATGCATGAAAAACTGCATGATGCTTCATTACCATATGTGTCAGAGCAAAGTGTTGCGGCGATCGCTCACCTCAGACGTGATGAATGTAAAGGTCCAAGTATCTACTACATCCAGAAGTATAAGCGCTCTCCTAATCACACTCAAGCACATTCCAGCAGAAACATCTACTGTATATTTAAATATTTAACCTTCTGTTCTTTTCATTCAGTGATCAGACCATGAATGAATTCGCCACCATCACAGCTCGCGTTCCTCACATGCTGATCTTCTGAAACGCAGGCAAAAAAAGAAAAGCTTTTCAGGTAAGGCTTTTTATCATGAATACATCGACTGTATATTCCATCTCGTTTTAGTGAAGATGTATGGGAGTGCATGGGCCCTGGCAGTAATGACATGGTATCCAATGCTGCACTGCTTCACCCCAGAGTGTGTTCCTGCATAATTGAAGGTGTGACAGCATCGTGGACTGCACACGCCTGCCATGGGCCAAGGTGACCCACGGTGCTGGTGATGGGCTCCCGTGGCTACGGCTGGTCAACCATTCCTGATGAGAATTCTGCTAGATGGCCTTGTTTGTGGTTCTAGATTGGATGCTCCATAATGAAATATTATTAAACTGTAATTTGAATTTCGCCCATATATCTATTTAACACAAGTGACATGGATCAATGGCAGAAGCATAAAATATGGTAAATTGTCTTCATGTGGCAAAAGAGCTCCTTATATGGAAGTTCCTCTGGTTTGTGTTGATGCTCGAGGTGTCAGACGTCATACTGAGCTTTGTTTGGTGTTCCTATATCATGTAGAACCAAATGTATTGAAATTTTAGCAACATATAATAATATTAACCAATGTTGTCATGCGCAAATGAACACAAGAACAAAAATGAACACATTTATTTCATCTTAGAATCAAGCAGAAAAACACAAGATCTTTGAAACTGGGAGACACAAGTGGGTCTCTGCCCACAAGTGGGTGGGGAACCCATAGAGGGAGGGGCTCCAGAGAGTGGTGTCAGACTGTTTTACACCATTTATATTTGTTGAAATCAGATGTTTATTATACAGATGTTTACTAGACATCTCTTTGTGAACATGCCTGTCTTTTTTGTTATGGATGATAAACAGGTGAACTATATGATGCAATAAAGTGCATGCTGATGTGGCGTGGTTGCATTTGTATGCCAGCATGACTTGCACTCGACAGCTTATGAGCTAAAGCAGCAGAAAACCTCACAATCATTGGCATTGGAAATAATTTTGGCAGGTCGTAGGACGGGTGTCGGAAAAAAGTGCAAAAGATATTTTGATTTTGTGGGAATGCTTTTTCCAAGATCTCCCACATTAATGATGAAACTGCATCGTTATTGTCAACTCATACAGCAGTTTGCATCCACTGAGCTGAAGCAAAAAAAAAAGGTGTAACTCAGGAGAAGCATCTTTTTGGGAGCTTACTGCTATGTTTTATGTAGATCAACATGATGTGATCATTAGCTGACAACACACCTCAGAAAACCATTTCCTTATAGAAAGCATTGCCAAAAGTCTCTGGCGCATAGTAGCTACTGTGAACGATGTAACTCGTAACGGTGTAACTATGTAACGCCTCGAACATATTACTATAGACGTAATGATTTAGCATTGAGAAATAAGAGACCACTGCAAAAAGTTCAGTTTCTCAGATTTTACCTTTTAAAATCTTATTGACCTGAACAGCTTTGCCTCAGTTTTTAAGGACAGTATTTCTCCTCATTTCCAATTGAAAGTAGTGACAAAACATAAAAATAAGAGAAATGATGCAGCGTTTATATTCAAAGAAAACAAACACTCAAACAAAATGGCAATAATGACCTTTGTTGAACTTCTAGTAGTGTTTCACCATCCGATTACAGCAGTGTTTTTATACTTTTCCTCATTAAATAAGATGTGATCACTAATCAGTACCTCATGAAGCAGAATGACAGCTAGTCTGTGCTTTCTGTCACATCCCCAGTCAGTGGCCACCAAAGGCCGCTGTTTTAGATTTGAGGACTTTTAAGTTGAGACACTGGGGATTAATTATAACAGCTGTTTTGTATTTAGGTTTGTGTATTTAAGTTATCCTTGAACCTTGTTTAGTTGTCTGTTCACACTCACTACATGCTAAGTCTGTGTTCATTTGGGTTCATCTTTGTTTTACCTTTTCTGGCCACCAAGCCTTGTATCTATTTGGAAATGAAAGGAAAACCAAGCCATGAAAGTCTGCATGTGTGCCTTCTGCCTGAGCGAGCACAGACAGAGTTTGACACTTTCAGGATGCTAACAACGGTTAGAAGTTTTCGGGGAATAAAACCTGATCTACTCTGGCTAAAAGTCTCCTGGAGATCAAACTGTGGAGTTTGAAGTGTCTGAGTGCTCTCCCCGCCGATATATGCACCTCGGAAGATCGCGAAACAAAAGTATTGGGAGACCGCGGCAGGGTGAACGAGTCCCCTTGTGTAAAAAAATCCAGAAAAAATATATACTTATTTGTGGCAATAACTGAATATTTTTTTGTGTGACTGGATCCACAACTCCTGATCCACGTAAGACTAGGGGGTTACTGTATATACACATAAACACATAAACAGATCTACAACTTCGCAGATCTGTTACAAACAGATACTCAGACTTTTAGTCATTAACAAGTGAAGGGTGATGCCATATGGAGTGATAACAGACCACTATGAGATAACAAATGGTCTCCGGCAAAACTGGAAAGAAAATACAAAGTTATACAAAAATGGACAGTTTCTGGACTTGGATCAACTGATGCATAATCATTTTTAATTTCATTTAAAAGCATCATCAAGCTCCTCCAACTAAAACAATTCCGTGCCAACTCTGAGAGCAGTCTGAAGTACTCTGTTTAAACTTGTGTTTAACATTTTAAATGAAGCATAAAGGAGCCAGCAGACCCAAAAGAATAAATAGGAGAAAAGGGGGAAGCTCATTCTGTTTTTTTCTCTCTGTTTGGCAGCAGTGCAGGCCATGGAGTTTCTAATTAATTCAATCAATGCCAAACAAGAAAAGACGCCAAGAAACTGTTGAAATCTAACCGCCTGTATCTCTACACGACATATTTAACTTAGGTGTTATTTTCTTCAGTTGATTTTGTTTTAATGCTGCTTTCACTAGAGGATCTTGGGACCACAGAAACAATTTCAAGGGTTGAAGAGCTTATAAAGTTCTCCTGCTTTGATGATCTGGCTTTAAAGGATGCTTTAAAGATGTCACTTCACTTTGTTTTTCTTGGGCTTCAGTACCTGCTGTCTTTATGCTGAGATTCTGTCGTGGTATCTAAGAAAGGCCTGTTATCTTGGCAAGTTGGGCAATGCTGGAATTTACACTTTAATCTATTCTGACAATTCTAACCCTTATCCTAGACAACAGTTGTAGAATAAGGGTTCCATATAGTGGCAAGAATCTGCAACATTAACAGACCCTCTTTGGAGGTATATAGGTCCATTTAGTAATGATCTTCATTCATTATTCAAGGCACTTATCCAGTGAGGCAACTGTATTCACCACTGAACCACCATGTCACCTGTTTAAATGATGTTTGTGTTGTAAAACTAAATAAAGATTTAGGTTAAAGTGTTAACCCTCAGAACTCAGAGTGTATCAGTAAACTCTGATTTCAGTAAATATAAAGAGTGTAAAACAGTCTAGAACCGGTGTTTGTTCTCCTACACGATCACTGTTTCCTGTTCATTTTCTCAGTGCACCGCCACTCAGCCTCTCTCCGGAGCCCCTCCCTCTTTAGCTTCTCCCATCCTGTTTGTGGGCGGAGACTATCCTGAAAGTTCCCCAGAGTTCGAAGATCTTGTGTTTTTTCTGTTTGTTTCTAAGACCTAAACTAAAAGAAATGTGTTCATTTTTGTTCTTTACGGTCATTTGTGTGATGACACTTTCAAAACCCCAGTATTTTAATTACATCTTTTTAAAATTACAATAACTTGTTGACACAGGAACACCAAACAAACTCAGCATGATGTCTGACATCTCGAGCATCAACACAAACCGGAGGAACTTGCACACAAGGAGTTGTTTTGCTGCATGATGACAATTTAGCTCGGAAAACACAGATCAGAACAGGATTCATCTTAACAACTCCAACACAGTCTGTCTCAGAATTAGGTCCCTGCTAACTTACTTACTTAGGACACTTAGCTACCATAGTTTTGCTATTTTGCATAAACTTGGTGTAGAAATTGGACATCAAGGTGTTTTACAATCTCGTGTGAAGTCATACTTTCTATTCTCAATTGCATTAATTCTTAAAGTCAGCCTTTGTTTTCAGGTTTTTTCAAGTTAAACCAAGCAATACTTTTTAATAGTATTACTATGCTATTTTCAGGCTCTTCCAGGTGGCCTGTGCACTGGGGCCGGAATGACCTTGAGTTTTAGCCCACAGTGCACATGATGTAGACTGACCCACCTCAACATTCATTTCTCTGGAACCTGGCTCTGCTCTGCGTCTGCAGTAATGAACAGACGCAATAATGTAAACATAGTAGAAAAGCCTTATAGGAATGAAAACATGAATTCGCAAAGCAGACCTATGCTACAAGCACACAAAACAAAATCAGTATATAAGAGTACATACATACTCAGGCTGCTTATTGCTTCCCCCAGATTCATTAATTCATGTATGGTTCTAACAGACTAATCCACTGTATCCCATTAAAGAACCTGCATCATTGATTTTTTTTAATTAAAAAGTGTAATTTAGTATGTTAATGCTATGTTTCATAACATATGGTTCATTTCCAATTCATATATGGAAATTATGCTGCACAAAAACCCAGCCCCATTGAATTCACTGGTTTTGTAATGTCACAGAAGCCAATGCATTTGTATATATCTGTCTATAGGGCTAATAACCCACAGCAGTTCAATTTTGCTTAGTATTGGTGAAGTTGTATGTACTGTTTATACTCAAACTACTTCTACAAGACATAACACACAGCAGCCAATCAGAACAGAGCTCATTTGGCCTGATCAGTCTTAAAGGAACACTAATAAAACCAGCCTTGGAAATTTGTCCGGTAAAAATGATTTGTTGACTGTTTTGGCATCTAAAATAAAATACATAAAATACAATGTAGAGTATAAGTGACAAATAGGACTGTACCGTTTTAACCACCATGAATTATTATAACTGTATAACCTTGGCATTGACTGTTTGTGTGTTCTTGTGGTGACAGAACAGAATTCTCAGTCAGCTTTAACAAGGCATTTTCAGCGTTGTTGGCTCATAGCAACCTTCCCAAACCCTACCGGCCCACTGGGAATTCTTCGGATGCCCCCAGTTAAATTCTCCTGCATTCATTTATATTATCATCTCAGTTATTGCCAGTAACCCATAATCCACTCATACAGTTAGAGGCAGTTAGGGCCACTCTGGAGCAATGAAACCTCCGAAAGACAGAAATCATTATAATATTAAAAAACAATTGTTAACAATTGATAAATCAAGATAACTCTTTTAGCACAGGCAGTGTTCTTTGTCTGAGAATGAATGACCTTTTCATGCTTTATTCAATATAAAAATGTATGGAGCTTTGTAACTCCAGAGTGGCACGACTGAATCAGAAAACAGAATAAGACTCAGGTCCCAAAGGAATTTGCTTATGTTATGACTAGACAGACACAGAGAAAAGACCAATATAACATATAAAGTCTAAATAAATCCAGTAAAACCTCTGCATAAAATAGCCATCATGAAATACACTATGCTATAAAGACAAATGCTGCGATATAAATACTATTGATAAATAACTTACAGCTAATGGAATAACCGGTAATACAAAAAGTGGTTAGGTCACTGCTATCGTACCCAATAAAAATCAGTAGTCTATCAGTATGTGGACATAAGTAGTGTGGAGATAAGTAGTGATATTTTACATGGTAACTCATTCTACACAATAATAATAAGGCATTGCATGTAATGATAATGATTTAACTCCCGATAAGAAATTATATTGAACCTGGTAAGACTACACATAAAAGATAATAATTCACATAATAATATGATTTAAATTCAATAAGAAATTCCACAAAAAAGTAGCATCAGGTTATTGTGCATTGTTCAATTACCCTCTCAGTGAGAGACTGTAGATATGCAATAGCAGGTCAAGTGGGCAGGTTGGATCAAATTGGTGGGTTTGGGATATTGACCAAATTCCTAACATGAAAAAAAAGCTCACAGGGAGTAAACCATGTTAACTTTTGAGTAAGTTTAGACTGCACAGTTTTCTTTCGTGGCCATTACATAGTCCACTTTTTTCAAAAATGTGGACTGTATGCAGGTCTCTGAGCCAAGTGAGATGAAATACTACAGATTTGAGAACTTTTAAGTTGAAAGAATTCCAAAGTTCATTTGAACTATTTGAAATCTTTATACTTTTAGTTAATAAACTTGATTTATGAAGTGTTTTTCACAGACAGATGTCAATTGAAGAACAACAAATTTCCATAAAAGTTGTGAAATTCATAACATAAAACAAAACATGCACATATACTAATAAAAGTTACTTAAAGGCTTGTCTAAAAAGGTGAGTCTAAAGTTGGGCCCTAAGCTCTTTGACCAATTTCACCAATTTTAGTGCTGGTGGAAGACAGTTCCTCAGTCAACACCATAAAGGAAAAGTCCCCCGAATCAAACCTGATGAAGAACACGGATCTCATGAAAGAGTAATATCTTATTTTGGTCACGTATATTCAGTGGCTGTAGAAATAACAGAAAGAAAATGTAGGCATTTTTCCAAGGTTCTTGGTGAGGGGTGTAGGGCAGTGGAGCAATAGCCGAGAGTTAAACGTCTGGCTCAAGGGCACCGCCCCAGCAGTGAGATGAAGAAGAATGACATTACAACTTGCAGTCCTCCAGTGCTGTACCACATTAACAACCTAAGCAACCCTGGTGCCCTGGGAAGGCAACAACCTTTCAGTTCCTGATGCAGAGCCACTGGTGCCAGCTTCTCTCGTCCTCGCTCCTTCATCCTCCCTCTGGATCTCTCTGCATTTTTCAGAGCGTCCCGCAGGTGAGCAGGCTGTGTTTGAAATCCGGCCATGTTTTATTTATGGGATGTTTGCGGGCGCTGGGCTACAAAGCCTCCACCTCTCCACCATGCCAGGCCACCCTACAGTGCGAGGTCCCACTGGAGACCTCTGCAGACTGTGTGCTCAATAACAAGCTCACCTGCCGGTGGATTTATTCTCCAATGGCAAGTCTCCAGCTCTCTGCCAGGGTATTATTCGGGTTCTCCCAGTGTGCAGCAGCTACTGTACGATTTTGCTTTCAGCATCCGCCTGAAGTGGTGCCATTTAATTGACACTGTTTATGCCTCTCGTTTTTTTCTCATTCACCTTCATTCTATCTTCCTCCATCCTGGAGACTGCATTCAGTCCACAAACCAAGTCACCCCTCCACTTCGTCTGCAAACCTGCTACCTCCTGTTCCTGCCGACATTTGATTTGCACACTGCTCTTTCTCCTGTCACAGGTTTATTTTATTCTCTTTCCCCTTCTCCAGACCCTTTATCTGTGATCCCTCGCTTCCTCGAGGTAGCAGATGCTTTGAGAAGCTCATTACCTGGCAGGAGACTAGGCTGGGGTTTGCTCTTCAGACAGGAGGTGACAGTAACATTAAAACGGCTCATGGGCTTGTTATCTCTGTACTAATCCTGGAACAGAACAATACTTTCTCTCTCTCTCTCTCTCTCTCTCTCTCTCTCTCTCTCTCTCTCTCCATCTCTCGTCTTCCTCTCCCCCTCTCTCTTAATTCTCATGTGGCAGCTTTCATTCCTGCCGCAGCTCAAGGGAAGTTAAGACTTTACACACTAAAACTGGGCCATTTCATGCACTCATGGTCTCCCTTCACGCCACAGAAGAGAGAAGAAATAACTTTCATGCAGTATTGGCATTGTCATTCCTTTCATATGTTTGCTTTTTCCCCTGGAGTAACCACTGAAGACAGTACTCAAGTCCAGCACTGTACTAAAGTTTAGACATGTGAGAGTTATATCTATCACCATTGTTTTGGGCTGCATTTGTTCATAAAACAAGAATGAACAAGAAAGATGTGTAAACAGTATACACAGCTTTTGCTGATTCTGTGACTGTACCCCCCACTGCTTAAATAATAACTACACAAAATAATATGATGAATCATGATTTATTATCTGAAATGTTCAACATACACACTTTGTTTTTATTTAACCCTTAAAGAGCAACAAATGATGAACTGTTGTCATACAACAAAACAACTCTCCATACGGAAGTTTGTGATGACACTCGAGGTGTCAGATTCAAGATTCTTCAAGATTCTCAAGATTCTTCTCTAAGCTTTGTTTGGTGTTCCTGTGTCACATAGAACCAAAGTTATTGTAATTTTAAAAAGATGTAATAAAAAATAATACTTGATACTGGGGTTTTAATGGTCACACAAATGAAAAAAAGAGCAAAAATGAACAAGTGTCTTAGAAACAAACAGCTAAGCTTTGTTTGGTTTTCGTGTGTGACGTAGAACTAAAGTTTATGTAATTTTAAAATGTGTGATAGTAATATACACTTAAAATTGCATCACATGCAAATGCCCATAAAGAACAAAAAATGCCCAAGTATCTTTTATTTTGGGTCTCAGAAACAAACAGAAGAAACACAAGATCTTTGAACCAGGGGGCACTCTCAGGATAGTCTCCACCCACAAGTGGGAGGGGAAAACCCGCAGAAGGAGGGGCTCGTGAGAGCATCCGAGTGACTGCGTGCTGCAAGAAAGAGCAGCAAACGGCGAGCATGTAGGAGAATAAACACTCGTTTTAAAACTGTTTTCATCTGGTGAAATCTGATTTCCTGATTTTGTTAAGATGTTCAGAGTTGATTTGATGTTGTGGTAGTGTTTTAACTGGAAGACAACACACTTACTGCATTTTCTAGGCAGTTTAAGACTTTTGCACAGAACTACAAATGTTAAAATCTGAGGTTAGATGAAGCTAATATGTAAGAGGTTAAGATAATATTGATAAAGAAGTCTGGGTGGCCAGTGAGTAGCAAAGTCACCTCAGTACTTGGGTTCAATCCATGGCTGTGTAGAGCTCCAGGCTCCTCCCACAGTACGCAGACACCAGATTCATTTTAAAATGGTGTGAATGTATGTGTGTGTGTCTGGGATGGACTGGCAACCCGCTTAAGAAGATTCTCTACCTTCTGCCTCATGACTCCAGCACCCTTTGCAACCCTGGTTAAAGATAAGTGGCTAAGATAATTGATGGATGGCTGGCTTGGAGAAAAAAGCCTGCCAGTAGTACAAAAACAACATCTATGGTGTTGAGAATTGTGGCTTCAAAAGACTTTTATACAGAAATAATTTTCTTTAGTGTCAAAATAGATGTCTGATGTAGTTTTTTTAAAGCCACTTATATCTTGAATACTGTTAATGGTTCATCCTTCTCACAGCATGCATGTCAGCTGGGAGACAAGGATGTGTTTTGTCAAGGTCAGCTCATCAGTAAGGGAAAATTTCATCAAAGAGCTGCTTTATCAGGTACTGTATTTCTCCAGGATGGAGAGGTAGTGTGATAGGGAAGGACATAATACAGCGATCTGCAGTGCTCACCCACTCGTTCTGCCATGTAAGGAGAGTCTTTTAGTCCTTTTCATCCCTCCTCATTCCTTTCCCTGTGTCTGCTCTTCATTTCTGTTTCTCTTTCAGTGGAGTCTGGGAGCTCCCCTGCTGCTCTTCATTACAGCAGTCCTCTTTCTAAAGTGGGTTTGTGTGATGATATGATAGAGGACAAGTGACCAAGTGAGAGAGGGGATATGTTCATGATCATATCAGTGGGATGAGCATGGGAGTTAGGGAGAGGTGAGAGAGAGAGAGAGAGAGAGAGAGAGAGAGAGAGAGAGAGAGAGAGAGAGAGAGAGAGAGAGAGAGAGA
>JBBPDE010000031.1:10261539-10278710 GCA_037974605.1 Nannopetersius ansorgii | reverse complement strand
TGTGTGTGTGTGTGTGTGTGTGTGTGTGTTTTAGGTCTGCACGATACCGTTTGTAAATATTTATCGCGATAATGGAGAAGGCTGCTATGAGCAAATGAGCCCTCTTACAAATTCTGTTCAAATCTATTGTGCTTTAAGCATCCTGACCAGCTGATCAGCTTTCTGTCGGTGGTTGGACGAAATCAATGTGTTTACATGAACAAGAATAAATATGCAAAATAATGCATGTCAAATCAATGGCTTACCAGTGTGTTTTAATACATAAGGCGTATCACAATTGCAATATCTAGCAATATAATCGCAATATGGTATTTTGTCCATATCGTGCAGCCCTGGTGTGTGTGAGGAAGAGCTAGAGTTTGGAAAGTTTTACCTGCCTGCTGGGGTGTTGTGTGTAACTCATGGCCTGGGGGGCACTGCTGTGTGTGGGCCTCTCCTCCTCTGAGCTCTGAGTTTGGGAGACAAGCACTCACCCTCCTCTTCCATCTCCTGGGCCTGGTCCTCCACTGAGCCCCGGGGGTCTGGTGGCCCCGGCTTGCCCGCGGTGGGGGGCTGCTGGGAGTCAGGGGAGTGTGTGACTAGACGGGAGCGCTGCAGGGCCGTGGTGTAGTCCGGCGGCCTCCTGCCAGCGTGGGCTGCCCCCTCCGTCACATCCGAGATGGTCAGTGCTGTATACCCCGGAGGTGTGGGCGGGGGGTCGCGGTAACGGCCATCTTTACGAGCTGGGAGGGGGAGAATAAAGCAAGTGGTCAGCATCCATTACAGCCCATTAGACACTATCCACAGAACTGTGCAAAAGTCTTGAGACACCTGTGAAAATAACATTTAAAAACTGTTCAGATGAGCCATGAATGTTTTTTTTCACAATAATATTACTAAATACAGTAATCCCCCAGTTTTACACGGATCAGGAGTTGCGGATTCAGTCACACACATTTTTTTTTGAAGAACCAAACTCATAATTTTACACGGAAACCCCCACAATAACGCGGAACCTGCAAATATCCCCGCCTTCTTTTTTTGAGAACCGAACTGTATTACCGGAGGATTACTGTATACTAGATAAAACTGAAAAGAATAAATACAAATAACCATATACAGTAAATAGTGATTAATTACATGTGATATCTACTCCAAACTACCATTAGTCTCAGTAGTTTTTCACTCTGCTGTTTTACTTATATATAGTATTTACAGCATTTCTGTATATAGCATAGGGAATTCATAGAGCTTTTTTCTTTCTACAGTCTTTTATTTGGATTTTATTTAGACTTATATTATATTGTTACTGTGTCTGTGTATTGTGGCAGTCATTACAATTTCCTCTGGGATCAATAAAGTTTCCTGATTCTGTTTATGTACAATAGATCACTGTGCTCCTGAAACCCCTCCCTGAAAAAATACAAGACAACCAAGCAATAATATCAGTCCTGCAGGGGGAATAAAGGTGAGTATGAGTCTTACTGATCACGCCCTTGGCGTTGCCGGCAGTGATGGGTGATGGGCGTCGGCTGTGCTGTTTGGACTCCTCTGAGCCCGTGGAGGTGATGCTGCTGGTCTCAGGGTCGGCACTCACATCCTTTCCCCCTCGACGTTTTATGGTTCCCGTGTCGCCCTCAGAATCTTCTCCCCAGCAGGCTGCCGATGAAGACGTGGACGAGCAGGCCGACGCCCAGCTCCCTCGGCCCGCCCACAGACCCGCCCCCTCTGCTAGCATCTCCCAGCTGCGGCCCTGCTGCATGGTCTGGATATTGTCATGGGAGCCGCTGGAGCAGGACGTCCAGCTACCGCGGCCCGAGTCTGCGGCGTCCAGAGACACGCGGTCACCCTGGTCCTGGGTCAGCTCTTCTGAGCTTGGTGAAGAAAGAATGGTTGCCCCTGCATACACACCCCTACAGTCCTGCATGGACGAGTATGACCTGAGAAAGAGAAAGAGACCAAGAAAGAGAAAGAGCAAAAGAAATGAGGACATTTCCCATTAGAGGGAAAATTATAAGTCACTGTGAGAGGAGAAACTAGAACACTAGCACACTGCACTTTACAGCACAGAGATGTTAGACTCCATTCAACTAGATTTGTCTAGTAAAACACCTGGATTGTTCATACAGCCAAGAAAGTTACTATGTTTTATTGTGCTATTATAGTTTTGTTGGTCTGTAGGGTAACTCTGACCTGGCCAGATAGTTCTGGCTGACAACAGAGTTACAGTGTAGTCTGCTGGAGTTACTCACCCCAGACTGTATTGGTCCGGATCAGCCGTTGCCCTACGCTCCAAGCGGTGACCCCCGCCGTGACCCTCACCACCTCCTCCGTAACGCTGCCTTCGCTCGTCCTGTCCCATATCTAGGGAGGAGGTGCTGACCAGGCTGGAACGGGATGAAATCTCACTGTGCCCTGAGTCGGACAGGTTATCACCTGCTCGCCCAAAACCTGCAGAACCAGAGATTTTCCCTTCATTTGGTCAGAATGAATAACACAACTGTTGTCGTCGTTTAGTAGAAAACAAGAGATTTTGAACTACATAATAACCAGACATTTATAACCAGCATTTACTCCCACTTACACTTTTAAAATCTATCTTGGTGACATATTAGAGCTTATAAATAGTTGGACAGCATTCCTCTGTGTTTTCCACATATTGGCTACACTCTGGCAGTGTGTCCATGTATATGGTTTTAGTTTAGTTTTTAAATTAGGACTGTTTTATGGTACATAAATCTATACTTTTGTTATGAGTGGATCTCAGAGAAAACAATAAAAAGAAATAAATATTACTGATTCATCTAAAATAATAACATTCTATTGCCATGTGCTGTAATTTTAACAGCAGTCTGCAAACACAGTAATAGTGTCTATATTAAACATTATTTCTATTAAATGGTCTGGAAATTTCTGAAAACAAGCTTCATATTGTATCAACAACAAAAACACATCCATTTCAGCCACTGCCATTGAGAAAAAACAGCCAAGTACCTAAGCACCAAAGTGGCTCATGTTCAAAATCACAGAAATCGATCAGACTGAGTTTCCTCAAAGGCAGATGATCCAAAGCGGATGCATCTACGGGGGCAGTCTGCCAGCTGCAGCTCTACTCACCTATCAAAGCCTCTGCCATCTACAACTAGAGCACAGTAATGGATCAGCCCACAGGGAGAGTCCATACAAAATTCAGGAAAGGCATTTTTTTTACACCACAGTCCACTGACATACAATCATACAATCGTATGCATTAGTTTGGGCACTATAAATAATTGAATAACTTCTGTAATTACAGGGAAGGGGTTCAGTTCAGTGTCAAAAAGACTTAGGAGATAACTGTGGACTTCAGAGAGACACGTTCTTTCTGTGGACTTCAGAAAGACACCACCTCCATATTTATACACCACCTCCGTACTACTACCTCCATACTTAATCCATACTTATACTTACACAGCTACTTGAACACAGTGATCTACTGAAAATAACATCACTATTTTCTATAGAATGTTATTTGTATTTATTCCTTTTAGTCTATTTTAGTATTTAGCATTATCATTGTGAAAAAAAAACATTTATGGCCAATCTAAACTTTTTAAAAATGCTATTTTCACAGGTGTCTCAGATCTTTGCACAGTACTGTGTATAGTGTCTCCTGCACTGTAATGGATACTGAACACATGTGTTCTTTCCCCCCTCCCAGCTTGTGACCCCTCACCCACAGCACTGACCATCTTGGCCATCTTGGGGCGGTCCTGTCTACTAACCCATTCCCCTGACTCCTAGCAGCCCCCATTGAGGGCAAGATGGGCTAAAAGTTAAAGGGGACATTTGGCTGACACCCTTATTCAGAGCGACTTACAATAATTAATTACAGTGACAGTCTTCCAGGAGAAACTGAAGCTTAAGTGTCTTGCTCAGGGACACAATGCTAGAAAGTGGGGTTTCGAACTTTGATGTCATCGGGATCACAGGATAAGTGTTTTACCCAGTAGGCCACTACCACGAGACCCCTGGGGCTCTGTGGAGGACCAGGCCCAGGAGATGGATTAGGAGGGTGGGTGCCTGTCTGCCAAACTCAGTGGAGCTCCGAGGAGAAGCGGCCCACAAAGTGCCCCCCAGGCCAAGAGTTATACACAACACCCCAGTAGGCAGGTGAAACTTTCCAAACTCTAGCTCTTCCTCACACACACCATGGCTGCACCATATGGACAAAATACCATATACCGATTATACTGCTAGACATTGTAACTGTGGTATACCACATATGCTAGTGGCACCTCTGAGGTACCTTTGAACAAGGCACCGTACCCACACGCTCCTCCCCGGGCACTGTGTTCATGGCTGCCCGCTGCTTCACTTGGAGAATTGGTTAAATACAGAGAGAGAATTTCACAGTGTTAAGACTGTGCGCTGTGGCCTGTTCACATATGACAAATGGACAATTTACACTTGAAGTAAAATTCACCGTTCTGTCAAACGTGAACACACCACAGCACGAAATTCCACCTCTGCATTTAACCCATTCACCAAGAGAAGCAGCGGGCAGCCAGGAACACAGCGCCCGGGGAGCAGCGTGTGGGCATTGCACCTCGCTCAGGGTACCCCAGAGGTGCTTAGCAGTCTTGGGAATCAAACCCACAACTTACTGATCACAGGGCGAACACCCTAAACACTAGGCTGCCAGCTGCCCCAGTGAGGATGGGGGTGTTCAAGCTTTTGCATACAACTATATATCAGTGTAGGTGCAGTTGTGATGTTCATAAAGGATAAAGGGCTGCTTCCAAAGGGAACAAAGCAGAACTGTATTAGGCACATTATACTTCATTTACTTAAAAGCATGAAAACAGGTAGGCTCTCCAATTTTGTGGGACTCTCCCTGACTGGTGCCGTCCTTACGTCTGTCATGGCTGCATTACCTGCTGCTGCCTTTTTGCAGTGACTTCTCAAAGATGCCAAGGCTGCATGTAAGGCAAATGGGTGAGTAATACTACAATGGACTTCCATTTAATGGAAATGGAATCTGAGCATGTGGTCTTTTCACCACAAGGTGGCAGCATTATGTAGTAAGTATGCGTGTGAACACTAGAGGGTGCCATTTATAACTGGCTACGTCTCTGTGTGTGTCCCTGTGTGTGAGCTTGCATAAGACTGAGACATAGTGCCAGGAGCATGAACTGTGTGTGACACTCCAGTGCTAGTTGGTCATGTGCTGTCAAGTGAGTGCTTGGATTTAAATGGGCTGCCACCAGGGGGCAACAACACCACAATTTATATATAGAGCATGTCTATAAGACAACAAAAAAAGAAATAAAAATGTGTGAGTGCATTTGTGTGTGTGTATGCTGTCTGTCCTGGTCTTACTTTTCTTAGGAGAACTGTGTGGAGACGTAGGAGGAGAAGAAAGCTGAGAGGAAGCATTGGAGACGGTATCATCGGCCTGTTTCCTGTGTCTGTCACTCGCTTCCTCGGACAGAGACAGGATCTTCTTCAGGGACTGCGGAGAACTTGTGCCTGCATACAGAGTCTCTGATTACCACTGGCTCTATGGCACACAACTACATATTATACGAGGCATTTAACACAAACACAAACCAATCAAATTGTGGTAAGTATTCTCAGTTTGAACACACAATAGTACCATTCAGTTAAATAAATACATTTCTGCACAATATACAATCCCAGGCTTTTATCAAAAATAAAAATCCATATTTTTTGGGCTGGGATTAATGGAAATGTAGGCATCAGGGTTCTGCGCTCCGATCCTGGATTTGGAACACCAGTCCAAGATTTATTTGGTTTTGCCCACAACAGGTATCCATGTGAGTCACTGGGACATTCTAAATAAAAAGGCCATTTTCAAACTAATTTGTCAAGTTTGGACAAATACTCAAGCTCTGTCAGAGATTTAAGCCACAGATAGAGGTACTACCTTTTAATCTAATTTACTAAAAGAATGGTGGAAGCAGTAAATGTCAGATAGGTGATGTGTGTGCCCTCACTTACCAAAGGGTGGGAGGTCTTTGACGGGCACTTTCTTGCGGGAGGGGTAGAGGGCGACAGCAGGTACCTGCAGGGCCTGGTTGGGTTTCTGGAGCTGCTGCCGCTGATGGGCAGCTGCTCGCGCCACAACTGGAGATGTGTCTGGCCTCTTTCGGTCTCCTGAGCCTTTAGGTACTGCAAGAAGGGAAAGCACACACAGCAGAGGCGTTAAACTTAGTTAGTAATGTAGCTGAGCAGAGAGCAGGGCTAAAGCAAATGTAGATATACATGTAGATGCACTAAAATATTTGTATAAGGTAAGATAATAAAACCTTTATTAAGAAAGATAAGGTAAGATGAGACTAATAAAACCTTTATTAGCCCTACAAGTGGGAAATGTGCACTGTCATGGCAGAAAGAGGACAGTACAAAGGTAAGAGCAGCAAAAATAAAAATATTTAAAATATAAATATGTGTATTGAAAACAGTAATAATGCACCAGACATTTGGATGGAATTGTTTTGTTTAGGGGTAAAAATATGATTGTTTATTCAGAGCAAATTATATAAATTGCGATAAATATCATGCGTGTTCTTTTTTTAAATAAAGGACTGAGGATGCTGCTAGAGCAGCAGATATTTATGTGTGAGTGAGTGAGTGTGAGTGAGTGAGAGACACATACGTGTGTTTATGGATGGTTCGCACTGTATGGAAAGAGTTTGCAGGCTCTCCTCATTGGTCTCGAGTGTGAGGTTGGACAGGTACTGTTTCACCTTGCGAGCCATCTGTGCATCCTCATAGAGCTTCTTGGCATTGAGGAAGGAACTCCGCCTCACCCGTTTCTTATGCCCACCCGTCTGGGTCACATCCAGCACTGCCGCATTGGCACTACCCTGGCTCAGAGACCTATACACACACACATGCACAGTGTGAGGACGGCTGGGGGGGGGTTTACCGGGCCAAGATCTGACAGTGCTCTCAGACACAAAACATGCAGAAAGTCACATTCCTTGCAGTTTTAGAACATTCCATGCATTCAGCATCTCAGCCAATCAGACAAAAGGGGCGGAGAAGAGGGGGGCACTTCAACTCAGATTGAAGGGATGCACAGGGTTAGAGAAATACACGCAAATCATATACAGGCATATCAAATGTTCCAAAGCATAATGCTCCTAAGCAGGTTTTACATGGGCTGGAACTGCCTGGGGGTATCAGGGTATGATGCCACGCTTAATGGTACTTCATTAGGGCTGTCAAACTCAACATGTTAATAAAGTGCTAATATTATAATGGAACTGCTGTTTTAAATATGGTAACTGGTTTTAAACTACCGGGACACTTTTTGATTGTTCTGCAGCAAAATATTTACATCAGACAGATATTTCTCTCCACGTCCAAAGGAACCCACCACATTCATCACTGGACGCTGATGAAAGCGAAAAAGTGTGGTGGAAACTGTGTTTAGGCTCAATTTGTCCACTCATTGTGCAATTGTTTTTAAATAAGGGTCCAAATTAAGCCAATGGTCAGTCTAGCGTGTTTCTCTGACCCCCCTGAACCGGTTCAGATAACAGATGGACAGATAATGTACATTATAAACGGAATTAACTGTGTTAAATGATTTCAGTTGTTTGACAGCCCTTTTATACAAGCTATTAAGACTTCCCTCTTCAGTGTAAAGGTGAATATATAATTCACCCAAAATTGTGAAAAAAAAACTCACAGCACTGAAAATAAAACCTAAATAAAGACATGCTGTTCTGGTAAGTACTGTAGCTGGAGGTTATACACAGTTAAATCACTTTTGCTAAGATGGATCATGACAATTCACATTAAAATCAAATAAATAGTATCATGCAGAATGCACAACCAAAACTCAGCTATGTTAGTGCAGGCACTTTTTATTAATTAGTACTTTTATTTCAATGACCCGGAGTAGCAAAAGTGATCGTAGTCGCACTCTCAAACAGCTGTTTGTCAGAGCGAGAGGATCAGTCAAATAAACAAAAAAGAGAAATAATAAAGGTAGGAAATGGTGAGGAGGCAGCCGAAATTAAAGATGAGAAGGGAGGAGTGCGTGTGAGCAAGGAGGCAATGGGGCCGGAGGTCAGGTCACCAAACTTACCCCAAACTCCTCCACTTCTTCTTCCTGTAAGGGAGAGCCATGAACAGTGACGTGTGGGTGCGGAGCAAAGAGGGAGGAGAGAGAGAGGTAGACAGAGAGAGAGAGAGAGAGAGATAGAGAGAGAGAGAAGGGGGGTCAGGTAGAAGTGTGTGAGAGGAAAGCAAAGAGAAAGAGAGAGGGAGACATGCTTAGATGACGAGGAAAAAGACAAAGAGTAACAAGGTGAGCAGAACCAGAGGCCCACAGACAGACAATTAATCCAGCATGATACACATACACTGATTCGCACTGAACACACATATTCACAGCCAATAGGAAACCACCAGTGAAAGCCTGTGTGTTTGTGTGTGTGTGTTTTCGCATTAACGTGTGGCGCTGTGGCTCAGTACAGCTGTGAAGTGCCTGGGAAGCTCTTCGGTGGTATACGGGCTTCAGCTTCAGAACTGCACACGACAGGAGACCCCGGAGACGAGGCTCTGTTTGGACACTCACCTGGTGCGGAACATCAGTGCAGGGTCCATGTTCACTGCAGCCATCCTGCCCACATGTCTGATCTCCTTAGCAATCATACGCAGTTTCTCAAAGTTCACCAGTCCGTCCACCTTCGAATCATTGCCTGCAGGAAAGAGGAGAGGCAGGTATATAAAAAAAATAAAAATAAAACAAAAGGAAGTGCCACATACTGTTTACATCCAGGAAAAGGGGAACATGAAGTCTGTTAGTATATGGTTAAAACAACAGGGTCTGTTTTCACAAACCACCACAGGCTGCACTAGTTTGTTACATCTTATTAGCTTATAGAACACTACTGTTTTAGCCATGCAGCGCACCTCTGTCTGTACTCAGTGTAATCATTTAATCAAAAAACAAGATGTTAATATGGAAGAGGCTACATAAGCAGCATAGATGATAACTTAAAAGCCTGATAGTAAGTGGAAATATAAGCAAAGGTGCCTCTCTCACCCTCATGGAGGAAGGTCAGGTCTTTCTTGATGACGGGGAAGAGAGGGATGATTGGTGGCTGTAGGTTCTGGCTGTTGAGTACGTTTCTGTACTTGGCCATGTTTCTGGATGGGTCGAAGAGGTCCTGCAAGTCACTAAAGAGCTTCTCATACTTACTGGGAAGTTTCTCCCATGTACCTCGTAACCTAGATACAGGCGCCAGATTCAGACCACTGCAAAAAGACAGAGAAACAGACACTTAGTGACACGTCGGATACACAAACACTGAGCTTTACTGCACCACACCGGTTAACATGAGACATAAACGGTCACTGATAAAACAGTACAAGCTCCTGAACACTGATCTCTCTGCACATGGCATTGTTTATATTAGAACTGGCACATATTTTGATTTAAGACTCTCTGATTCCAGATGTAGATATTTTCCACACTCCCCCCTCACCTGATAATAGCAAACATGGAGTTGAAGTTTTTGCACTCGCGGCAGTGCAGGGCAATTTTGATGAAGTGCTTGACAATCTTCATGCGCTTAAGCTGGTTGGGTTCTCGGACCACTTCAGTAGCCACCCAGAAGGTCTCCCGGTTGATGGCCTCCTCGAAGAGCTTGAGGCTGGAGGGTCCGGAGGATCGCGAACGCAGCTTGAACAGGTCATCAATGTACTCTGTGGGCTCGATGGCGCAGAAGAGTTCAAAGGCACGCATGGACAGCTGCGTGGCCACCTCCACCGTGCTGAGCTGCAGTAGACTGATCTGACTCTCTCTCAGGAGCTCCTGAGCGTCCTCATCTGAACACAGCGTCTCTGTTTCCATGTTGCTCTTCAGATAGTACCTGAGAACCAGATTGCACACACAGGCTTGAAGGGAGAGAACAGTGTGGGCTATAAACAATTTTGGGAATGCAATTTAAGGAACATATAGAGGGTTTATTAAGAAATTATTTGTTTAATAAAGATACTTTTTAAAGGTAGATTCACTGTTTCACTGGCTCATGGTAGTTACATAGCGTGTAGTTACAAATGTGTTATTTTCAGGCAGTACCTGCCGCTGAGCTGGATCCTGTCTGCCAGTTTAGAGAGCTGCTCTGGCAGCCGGCGCTGTTTAATCACGCCCTCAGGTGTGACGGACACCTCACATAGCGAATAGGCCTCAGGGGCAGCAGTCAAGGCAAACTCCCGGATGGCCTGAGCCACGACCTCCTTGGCTGTGGTGTCCTTCCCAATCATGATATAACGGCTCTGCTGATCGGCCTTAAAGACCCGCAGCACCTGGTCTGACATGTCTGAGGAGGAGAACGGGAACCAATCAGAACCAATAAAGCTAAAAACAGAAGTTAGCAACGAACAGCACCACCACCCAACTCTCATCTGAATTATAATGCAGCGATAAAAGACCTCAATCTTTAATCTCAGGACAAAACACCAGTTAATCAGCAAAAGGGCCTTTATCATGACATGTTCTCAAAACATACAATAGCTCTAATTTTCAACTACTTTACTTGCTTTTAATGTTAAAAACGATTAAACAGGTTGAACTATGAGCTTTTTTTTTTCCATTGCATGCAGTTTCACCCTGAAACACAGAGTGAGAGTTGTGTCAGGATATGTTCAGTGAATGTAATCATATAAAGCCTGTTTTTGAGTGCTGAGAATCAATTAGGAAATAAAGGAGCCTCTGTAAGAGTCATGGATGATTTAACCAAATCAATGAACCTCTAAAAGGAGGCACAAACACACAAATCAATAGGCTGGATGAGGCTTTAACTGATGACCACAACATTAACATGTCTGGTGCTGAGATTAAAGCAACAGTCCACTTGAAAAGCACCGCCAATAATTAATGCAAGCTTGCAGGGACCATTTGACGTGATGCATAATGGTAATTAGTCCGTATTAGTGGTCATAAATTCTTAGAATCATTAGCATTTTTTTCCTTTAAGTATCCTTTTTGAAGCACTTTCTTCGTTTTTTTTATTTATTTTTTTTAACCAAATGTAGGTAAGAGAAGTGATCATGGACAGCAAAACCAACCCCATTAAAGTATAAGCAGTCACCGTCCCATGAGAAAACCATTAAAGATAAAAGCATGATTTCCAAAGAGGTCGCGGCTGAGCGGAAGTTTGTGTACTCACTTGTGCGGACGGCCTCTGAAAGAGATTTAGGACACAGTGAGCTCAACAGATGTAAAGCCCATTATGTAAAAACATTGAAAGGGCGTAAGCACGAAGCTCCTGATACTGTTAAATGCATTTCTTCTGAAAAACATCTGCAAACTGATACCACCCCTACGAGTTACATTTCCATAAGGGTCCTTCCTTCCTTCTCACTTCATCCACAGCCAACAGTGTAAAAGGCATTACAGACTTACCGGGCTGGTTATTGAAGTCCAGAATGCGATGATGAGACTGCAGCAGGTCAGGGTTGCTGGACGATAAGTTTCCGCTGACCGGCAGAGCAGGAGGAATCTGCTTAGACTGCTTCAGGCCCACGATGCTGTCGTCTTGAGACTGGCCCACACCGACATCACTACAAAGCAGAATAGCAGTTGCACCAGTTCATTAATATCCTATATCATCTCACACTATAAATGACATTATAACTTTATTATAATCCATTTCTATTAAGGGTGTAAATCTCAGATCTCACACTGAATTGATTCTTAAGCATTTACAGGTTCATTTCGGCATGAACAAAGAGTACAATTGTGTATTACACTCATTACAGCCATGGAAAAAAAATAAGAGACTGCATCGTTTGTTTTCTGGTTATTGCTTTTGTAATGTGTGGGAGTGTGTCTGTGTAAAATGTGCACATCACTATTGTTTTATACACTATTGACCAACACTGAAAAATGTTTGGAGAACATTTTAAAATAATACATTTACATTTAAATGTATTATACCCTAGAAATGTTAAACTACACAACACATAAGGAGACATTTCTCATTTTTATATAGCTCACACTGCATAGATCATAAAATAATAGGAATCTGTGCATTTTACACACACACACAGGCACGCACGCACGCACGCACGCGCTCACGCACACACACACACAAACTGTACAGTGGACAGTTTGTAGGACTCTCTTCATGGCTGTAAGAGTCCTACAAAAAGCCCTGTGCATAAGGATGAAGACATAAATCAACTCACTTGTAAGGCTTGGGTGGTAGAATACTGGTGAGGGTCTTGTCAAAGATCTTCTTTAGCTTGTTCCTGCCACCCACAGTGTTGGCCTTGGCCTTCTTGCTGGCTTTCTCCAGACCCATCACCTGCTCTACATCCACAGCCAGGTCCGGGATGGAGTAACGGCTAGCTTTCTTGATGTCCCCAATCTTGGGAATGTGTGGCGCCCCGTTCTTCCTGTCCAGTTCCTCCTCATGGTCATGCTCCTGTTCATGCTCAGGCCGAGCCAGAAGCTCCTTAAACACTAAAAGAAGAGGAGGCCATGGTTTTGACTCAGACACTGACATTTGTTCAGTTTTTCACTGACTTAAGCTGATACTGGATCTTGAGGTGTTTCAGCCTTCTAACTACGAGCTTCGTTTTGATACTTCAACAGGTTACACTTTTAAATCCGTATATTTATATGTAACTTACCAAGGAGATTTGTTTTCACAGTAATGGACAGGTGTGTATTGTTCTTCAGAATCTCATTGGCTTTAGACAGCTGCACATTCTCAAAGTTCTGCCCATTCACCTCCAGGATCTGAGAAATGCAGAGAGAAACAAACCAAGATTAAAAAGGAGGTTTAAAAGGTTGACAAGCTTAGACAGATAAACTATGAACAGGAAAATACTCTAAACTACAGAGATATTGGTATATGCTATTTAATATGCAAATCTATCCTGCAGGCTGTA
Source organism: Nannopetersius ansorgii (assembly GCA_037974605.1). Classification (NCBI taxonomy): domain Eukaryota; kingdom Metazoa; phylum Chordata; class Actinopteri; order Characiformes; family Alestidae; genus Nannopetersius; species Nannopetersius ansorgii. Next base: position 10,265,807 of record JBBPDE010000031.1, on the reverse strand, counting down.
GGACACTGAATGTGGAGGCTGTTGTTTGGGTTATAGCAAAAAAAAAACCCATAGACACATTCATTCACACAAACGGCTGAAGAACCTCATTCATTATCACATTCAACTCACTCTAGTTCCAGAATAAATCATGCGTTTTATTTTTAGAACAATGGAACAGCTTAACATGACAGTCCATGCTTAATTCAATGTTTGCAATAATTAAAAATATATAACTTTTTTATTACATTATTTAAAACCCTTTTTATTGCATGTTGTTAACTGCTTTTATAGCCTCAGTGAATAAAATAGCTTCTGCTCCACATCGATACCACTGGCGATAGATATGTTAGGTAATTGTGTATCAGCTCTAACTTCCTCTTCTGATAATGTCAATGCAAGTTATTAGAGCATTTGGAAGAACCCTAACTGGGTTTAACTCAAGAGTTTTGCAGTGTAGCACCTGATCTCCACGTTTGAGGCCTGCCTCGGCGGCTTTGCTGCCTGCCTCCACGTGATCAATGAAGATGCGGAAGCCCTTCTCGGAGCCGCCCAGCAGAGAGAAGGCCAGCGGGGCTTCCCGTGATGGCTTGGTCAGGGTCACCACTCGCAGCTTGGCTTTGGCAGCACATGCTATATTTAACAGTCTTAAGTGCCCACACATTTTCTGTTTTATAGTAGAAGAGACAGGGCAGAGTTAAAAAATGCTCTAAAGCTACAACACATACGAAAAGCACCAGGAAAAAACTGTGCACGTATGAGGGCCACCGACCTCTCTCTCCAGATTGTTCTCAAACTCCTCGAGAAAGTGCGTCATTTCGGGGTCACCCTCAAAGTCGTTGAAGTGATTGTTCACCCACAGCAAGACTACCCGTGTAACCTAGGAAGAGAAGCATTTGCACACATTACTCAGGGCAGCACAGGTGGCACTTGCACCTATGAGTGAGTGTATGCATGTGTGTGTGCGTTTACCTTGTCCCTGAGGCTGGAGTCGTGGAACCACTCCAGCAGTTTCTTGCCCACCACCATGGGGCTGGAGAGGAAGGTGCGGTAGGTGAGCAGAAAGTCCTCTATGTAGGTGGGGTCCACCACCGAGTGCTCCTCTACTAGGTGCATGGTCAAACGCTCTGTTGTGCCCTGCAATACAAAAGGGGATTCTATTTTAGGAAAATTCTGAGAAAAACCCAAACATACCCTCAACTGTGTCATCCTCCAGTCCAGACATGTGTGATGTGTAAACTGTGCTTCTTTAAAATCAGACTCTTTAATGACTCTTTAGTGACATTAGCAATATTCACACGTAGCAATATTCAGAAACCAAACATGCCTTGAAGGTATTTACATTAACAGTGTATAAATTACTCTTTCTGTTAATAGTTAATGGCTTTTGCATGCTGTGCAATCCACTATACAATGTGCAAACCCCATTCCCTTATACACTATCAGTGCAAATATGCTGAGAAGGCAAATTAAGGAAGAGGATTTAGCCAGCAGTTTGAGAGTTTCACTGTCACTGGGCAACTTTTCGCCCCTGCTCCAATCACCGAGGTGTCTGTGCTCATTAGAGTTTTTTCCTATGCAGCCAGAAAGCTTCCACTGTGCTCCGTTCAGCACATTTTCACGTTCAACAATCAATTAGAGGACACGTTCAATACACAGGCCTGTATTTCAGTTCAAACGCCATGTCAATCGTGGGTGTAAGCACCGGATCCCTGGGCTTAAGGAAGCTATCAGGGGACTTTAGGGGTTTCAGAAACAAATCCTCCTCATTATGGCAAGTAACACCTTCAATGCCATCTGTTAAAAGTGAAGTGCTGGTCTGAGAATGTGATAAACTCGGATGCCTCCATTTTACAGGCTAAAAAGGAACAGAATTTCTTCATTTGAGATGCCACAAAAGCTCAGTCTTCCTTGGTACTGGCGTACATATGTGTTTTTTCCCCTCACCTTTATGACAATGTGTCCTTTTCTGGTGCCAGTGCGGTCCAGCTCACGATGTTCCTTTACCATGACAATCTCACCCTCCTCCTCCACCTTCTGCATGTTCTTCTCCACTTGGTTTAGGATGCAGCAGTAATCCTGCTGTGCTATACAGACAAACTGAGAGAAAGAGAGAGACAGACAGACAGAGAGACAGAATGAGAGAAAAAGAGAGAGCAAGACAGAGAGACAGAGAGAGAATGTGACAAAAATAGTGAGAGAGAGAGAAAGGAGAGAGAGCGAGAAAGAGAGAGACAGAGCGAGACAGACAGACAGACAGACAGAAGAAAGCAGAAGAGAAGAGAAATGAAGGAAGGATGAGAAAAGAAAAGTGAAGAGAAGATAGGACAAATAAGGAGAGATGAAAAGAAGATAGGAAAAATTAAGAGAGGAGTGAAAGAGGCAGACAGAAAGACAATAAAAAAGAAAATGTTAGTATTACAAAGCAAAATGGCAGACAGGTAAAGTATAATCCTTAGACTAACGAGGCTCTGTCCTTAAACCTGATTTATTTACAGCTTGGCCAGGATTCGAGGCAAATTGAAATCGCTGCATTAGGCTCCTAATACGTCCTTTGAAATGCACTAATTAGTGGTGAATTGAAAGGCAGCCAAAGTTTTCGTCATTGCCAAATTTGAGCTAATCACTCCTATTATGCTCAGACTCATGTGGGCTGGGCTACATTATTTCGGCAGTAAACACCATAAGTGAATCCCATATAACAGCTAAACAGGATTGGGCACAAGACAATAGAGAATGCCTTGGACTGCCTCCCCAAGAAACTCCAAAAATGGACCAAGACAACAGAGGGATTTCATTTCTCATTTCACCAAAACTGGATGCACCAAATCAATATACTGGATTCACAATTCTACTGTTATATCCAGCGGACACAATTCAAACTATTTCTGGTACCACTTTACAATAAAACCACTCTTATTAAGAGTTTAAAATGACCAATCTGGTGGTAGACAGCTTATAAAGCATTAATAAGTAATAACAAGTTATAACAGTCATCCTAATTGATGCAAGCTCACAACTTGACAAGATCTCAGATCTTTGTGATTGCTGAGCTTATCTCATCTCTTTCTCAGGCAGAATGTTAAACTCTCAGCTTCATCAGTTATTTGTTATCCCAGATCATACCACATAGTGAGCCTGCATCATTGCATGACAATTGTTATAACTTGTTTATTACTGCTTACTAAGGATTTATAAATGGTCTACAACCTAATGAACAGCCTGATTATAAATCATTTCGAAACCCTTTATAAGGGTAGTCTTATTGTAAAGTGGTACCCTATTATTTCACCTTGTTTACTGTAAAATGATGCAGATCATTGTCTAGTAGAGCACTTTGGACTCTGTAGTAAGATCGTGATATTGTGTGCAATAATCCATAACCCGGTCCCACTCCCTGGCCATCTCTGATTAATGAGATTCTTGTAAGAGGTCTGAAACTGGCCCTATCGTGAATGACACATACGTGGCCTGACAGAAAGCCGACCCACCTGACAGTCGTCCACCTTGGTCTTCATAACTCCCTTCATGTACTCCTTCTCCATGGTAGGAGACACTCCAAAGCTGTTCCCCATGCAGAGGATTTCCGTGCGGCCCTCTGGGTAGGTAACCTCCACTGAGCCGTTCAGAATGACAGACCACGAGTCCAGCTGCAGCACAAACAAACACAGGTAACACACACACTGTTGAGAGACGCCGAGTCAGGTCAGATCAGGGCAGGAAATCTTTTCCACATCACAATAGACCATCAACAACACTGTCACCGAGCTTTTCTGACCAAAGATGTAGTGTGCTCTTATTCTCCAGTGCTTCTCGGCCTAGTGACAGTGTTGATAATGGTCTACTGTGATGTATTACCATTTAAATTTTTTTTCTTGGCATTCTTTAACCATGCATTGAAAACCTAACCCAGCGAACTTGTTAGCCTGGTACACAAATTTCCCACTGAAATGTGTGTTCAACCCATATAGAAAGTTGTTGATTTTTGTTTAAACAAATGAACAAATAAATAAATACACAAATGACTCTGTCCAAGTCTGTCGACCAATCAGAATGTATACAGCTCGGCTGCGGCCCGGTTTCGGCCCTGTTGTCGAGAAACTCGGGTCACTTTATATATATTAAAAAACAAAACATTTGTGTGAAGAATGGCATGGTCGCTTGTGTCGGTGGAAAAGTACTATTTAAGAGGCTATTGACATTTTGAACCATTTGTGTGTTTAGAATACATAAAATAAAGTTAACTCAATAAGAACACTAGTGATCTCATCAGTAAACTAAAAAATAAC
>JBBPDE010000031.1:10206082-10222372 GCA_037974605.1 Nannopetersius ansorgii | reverse complement strand
TACCCCCTTTGATATCGATAGTATCAATATTTGGATCGATCCGCCCACCACTAATCCCAAGACACGCTTTCTTTGTGTTCTCTGGACAGTACAAAAATGTATAGTTCTTTATACTATACTTTATATGGAAATGTATCTGAATGTACATTCATACAGTAGTAATTTATTTTAATTTACAGTAATAAAAATACAGTGCTTCATACACAATTAGATTATATTTAGTAGGTTCTGCAAACATTTATTAGTTCGACTAAGAACTCCCACAGACAAGCAGGGATGTACTGTATAGACACGCAAACTCCATACAAGCAGTGCAAAGAGCACATTTCTACAAGGATGAGATTCGAACCCATGCTGAACAATAGCTCAGGGCTAAAATGATGCACCTGATAATCAAAAACGTAACCTGGTACTTATGGGAATGGGAAGTGATGAGTTTCTATTTGTCATCAGCTTCCACTTCCCTCTCTCGCTTTCTGTCAGGAACACAGAAGTGAGGCGCCCTACTGTGCAAAAATATCACAGCTTGACTGAAAAGTGTTCAACCGCCATAAAAAGCAGCAGCCTGCTGCAGCCTGTAGCATGATTGCTCTGTCTTGTCTGATATTTTAGTGTTTTAACTCCGCCCCCCAGGTTTCAACAATTTTCTCAGTTTATTTTGTAAGCTGTGCCCTCTCTAAACATGTCGGTAGAGAGTTATTTCAACATTTCTTTTTTTGTTTTGGCTTGCCGTACGGGGCTAAAGCTAACCGTTAATGCTAACATTTTTTTAAGCAATAAAGTTTTCAGATTCAGATTATTTATTTACCTTTACATTTCCAATGCATTAAACTGAGTTTAAAATTACACATATTTGGGCATATTTAGGGTTTACATTAAGCATTTAAGGCATTTTTTTTAACCAAAACACTACAATGCGGTTTTTCACGTTCAGTATCAAGAGCCTGCTGTACAGCCAGTGATGACATTTTTTGGAAATTTTGGAGACTTCGCATCTTGCAATCTGCTCTCAGGCTGAATTTGCATCTTTTTAGATCTTTAGAAATTCCTTACCAGATTCTGCAACAAGCTGCTTCAATCTTCTTTCTGAAGGCCGCAGACAGCTTTCAGTCTGACCATGGTCTTCACACTCATTTTAACAGTCAGGAGCACACCTAACAATGTCTGAGGTTTAAACAGGGGAAGTCTCCTCCAAAATTCAGAGTAGCAATGTTCTAAACTTGTGCACCTGATGTGATACACCTGTGCGATTTGAGACATTTTAAGTGGGAATAAAAGCAGGGTGGGCCTGATATATTTATCCTGAAAAACTTTGCAGAAGTTTTTGAAAAGTCTCTTATTAATTGTTAATTGTTTAGTACTTCAGTTTTAATTGTTTGAATCTCCCAGTATTGTTACAATTGAGTTTAAATATCCATATGTCCAAGAATGTTCCAAAAACACATATAGGACATCCTAATTTTTATTATACAACCCTATATTGCTTTTATTTGTTATCCAAAAGCACACAGGAATCTACGCATGTCCTTATATGTAGCACATACATATTTCTGGTCAAATGCTTCTCAAAGCTACTGTGAAATAAATACATCAGAATAAAGACATCAGACAACATTTTCACTATATAACATTGTGAGGGGCATAAATAGTGGAAAAACATTTGTTTGTGAGGAACAGTAAAATGTCCCCATTTCCACAGAAAATCCAGAACATTCGGTTCTCAAAAAGGGATAAACATGTTTGAGAATTAAGAGAACAAGAATTCATGAAAAGTTATTTATTCTAAGAAATGTACAGAATAGAAAACACTTCGGTCCATTTCCAAAATAAACTATGTCAGTGAGAAAAGGACTTGTAAACTTCACATTAAAATCAATCATACAAGAGTCATTTTGATGCTGTTGTGCTACTGAGGTATTGTCAACTTTAAAAAAAAAAACAAAAACAAAAAAACCAAAATGAAACGAGAGAAAGAACACATTTATATTTTTTTAAAAAGCCTGAAGTAATATACAAAAGATAAAACAGCAAATAAATATGATTCATATTTAATCAAGTCTAGTCGCTTCACTAGTGTAGACAGAAAGGAACAGCAGAGACGGTGTAGGGGTAACGATCAGTAGATGCAGCTCCGTCCCACACACAAATATACACACACACACACACCCCAATCCTGTACACAGTGAATACAACCTCAGTTCATTAAAACTAGCATGTCCTATCACAAAGAACAGCTTAAGTGGAGAGTATAACAGCATCTACTGCTAAAATTCCCTATCAAGCATAGAAAGGTTTGCGTGAAAACGCTGGGCGACGTCTGTGCCAGCCCGTGGCTGCTAGCCATCTCTTCTGCCTCCTTTTTTTAAAAATATTTTATAAACTGTAAAAACATCTGAAACACTTCGTGTCTACCGAAAACCTTTGCCCAACATGTGTGTGAAGCCAACAGGGCTTAAACAGGCCTGTAAAGTGGCTAAAGGCCCAGCACCTAGACAATAAGCCCTTTAAATGGACTGAGCTCAGTCTTAACTCCAACCCCTCTGTAGTGACTGTTTCACTTCACATTCCCTTTTGTCTCAGAGAAGGCCGGAAAAAACAAAAAACAACTTGAAGCGCAAATGACAGGGTGAAAATCGGGCCCCGCCGCCAGCCCTGGTCTAGTCAAGAGATATTAAGGCGTACACAGTTTTCATACAATCATATGATAAGAAGGTTGTGTTTCAGTGTGGAAATTTACCAGTGAGAAACTAGGAGGATCGTCAGTGGGAATGCCATACGTCTCTCTTTATGAGGTAGATACATTTATAGCCCATCGCTGGCAGTCACATTTTAATGTCTGGTTTATAGAACACACAAACGGGCGGTTAAACGCACATTATAAAAAAGAAACGTAAGCATGTTAACCCAAAAAATAGGAACCTGAACGAGGGACGTACAATAGAATCGTATGCCAAAGTTTGGACACATAGGGTAATGCACAATTACTGTTTATGCGCCATTTAACATTTTAAGGAGAAAGATACACAAAACGCAACCTGTGCATAAGTTATGCCACATATTTAGGTTTCTTTTTCCAGTATGTTAAGCTCTTTAAAAATGGAGCGCAAATGACATACATGCAAGTGTGTTCCCGTAGAACAGGGGTGTCAGATCTTTTCCACAAAGGGCTGGTAGGGCTGCAGAACACCTGATCAACTGAGGGATCAGGTGAGCTCCTGATTGGTTGGCACAAAAACCTGCAGCCACACCAGTCAATAGACCCCTGCTATGGGGGGGAAGGGGGGTGCATCCTTTTCTCCCCCTGAGCAAAACATGTCATTTCAGAAGGGGTGTTTCATACATCTGCACAAGACTACCTACATTTGACCAGTATTTGATAATGTATGTGTTTAGGTGCTATAATTCTACATTCATAACCCCACTCTTTAAAAAAAGTGCCAGAAGGTCTCTGTGCAAATGCCACTGAAAACAATACTTCCGTTTCCTTAAAGAGCCCTTCGGAAAGATGGCTCTTGAAAGTAATTTTTGTAAATGAGATTTTTTAAGCCTTTCAAAAAGTACTTCACACTCAGGGTTCTTTAGGTAAGAAGTACTTCTTTAACAGCATCCAGCAGAGAACTCGTGGCATTTAGGCTTTTAAAAGAATGTGCAGAAATAAATATGATTTTTAATGCTAATCCAGATGGATGCAGTGCCAGTTATTATATTGTATAAATGTATATGTATCAGTATTGGCTGACATGCCTGAAAAATATATCTGCCTCTGCCCAGAATTCCATAACCCTACCAAAAACCTTCCCCTAAAGAAATCCACATTTAGGGCAGACCGGTAAAGACAAATGCACAACCAGGTTCAAAAACGTTTGATCAAATCAGCTCGGCCCAGCTGGGTGCTTTCTATGCAAAAAGGCTGCAAATAAAAACATTTTAAAAATCGCAGAGTTAAAAAATTAACTGACTGAGTGAATCGAGGTCAATTAATCATCACAGTTCCAGTTGTCTTCTCACGCATCGCCTCCCCTTTGAACAATTCATTAATACCCGTATAAAAAGCATGACACCCTGAGGACATAAAGTTCATCACGCTGAAGTGTGAAAGAGGAAGCATCAAAATAAATGAGCATGACTTATTTGATCAACAGTCCTAAACACTTCCTATTCATGTACGCTAGCTACTTTCACAGTCGGATATGTGATGCTCTTCTCTGAAAAAGACTCTTCCCTCCAAGTAATAAAAGCCCAACTTCTATGCATGCTGAAAAGGATTGAAGAGATGAGGCTTTTCACATATTTTAAGGAATATCTTAACCAAAAAAAACTCCAAAACGAATTAAAAAAAAAAATACAGTTTTGGTTGGTTTAGTTTTGGAGGTGTTCTTATGTAAAGTATTTGAGTGACCATTGACTTATACATGTTAGTCTCCAGTTCGAAACTAAAGAAGCACATTTTGGACTCCAAACATGTCTTACTTGATTGACAATCTGAAGAAAGCGGGTTGAAAATTATGTAAATGTTACTTTTGCCATAGCCTTTTCCTTTTCATGTGGTGTATATATAAACCACCAGGACAGCTCTAATAAGCAATTCACAAAGCATGCATAACAGGTTCAGGGAAGATAATCTCAGATAAGAGTCATGTTACACAGTCGTATATATATATACACAGTAGCACATCTACCTGAAGTCCAAGGCCACTAATTCCAGTATTAAAGACTATCTCTAGTGCATAAACAGGAGCAGCTGAGTCCTCTGGGAATCCATGAAGTCAAACACATACTTCGAGCAAAGGCGGGGTTGAAGGATGCATAAAACGCCAGAACTGAGTGGAACTTCTGCTGCGGTTGGGACCACCGGCCCGACGGGCTCTTTTCCTAAGGGGCAAGCGAGCCATCTAGTGCCCCATACGCGATAATGTTAGTATATCTAAAATAACTTGCACACATACATGACATTCAAAGAGAATGTGAAAGGCAACAGAGTGTCCAGTGTGTCCACAGGGACAGGAGATGACTTGAGAATTTCTTTTACAAGTACCATCTGGAAAACACCTGAGTTTTACTTTGGAAAGGAACACCAAGTTAATACAGAACTCCTCAGACCTCTCATGGTCAATCACCCACTGCTGGTCTCGTTCCTTTTAGCTGCAAACACAGCGAAGCCTGGGAGGCTGTGGCTCCTACAGGGAAGGGGATCACACTATCAAAGTGCAGTTTGCTTGCAGGGCTCCTTCAGGTAGGAATGTACGAAGAGAAAATGCCGCAGTCACAACCAGGTTTGGAGTAAAAAGATCCCAAAGCAGTGGAAGATTTCAAGCACCTTGAGACCCACAAAGCCTGTCCAGCTCCTCATTGTAGGATGGCGCCCGATCCAGCGGCAGCAGCACTTTAATGTTGTTCCCCAACAGATAAGAATAAGACAAAAATGACATTCACTCCAGAAAGCAAGATGTCTTTTCACAGTCAAGTTTCAGACAGCCAAGAGCAGGAAAGTGAGCTTCCAGTTGAGGTGATGACACACTTCTTCTTTCTGCTTTCATCATTTGATTAATCTCCTAGAAAGGAAAATCTTTTTAGTCTTACAACCAACAATTCTGTGATTTAGAGGAAAATAATTTTCATTTCAATCATCACAGGTTCTACTGTTTAGCAGAAAATGAGAAGGGACATTATTACACAATCCAGGTTTGCAGTAGGAGGAAGTGAATTTGAAACTAAGCACATTTTAACATCATGTGCTGGACCTTCCATGAAACTTCGGCACTTTCCATTTTCAGAAACCACTGACAAAACCCTACACATAGGTCAAAATGGCACTGAAAAGACACACACACACACACACACACAAAAAGAAGTTAAGGATACCGCATCTAATGCACATGCAATCCTACCTTTCATACACCCTGCTTACTGCCAGGGCCGCTGGGAGCTGCTGCATTCATCATGTTCTGCCTACTGCAGAAGAGACAGAAGTCAGAGTTCAAGAGAAATGTATTCTGAAAATGACAACTTTCATCTTAAAAGAAAAAAACGTATGTAATCTAACCTGTCGTCTTTTGCAGGTTAAATTACATAAGTTGACTTCAAAAATAAAGTTAAAATGTTAAACTCAAAACTTAATTTCTATAGTGATTTTTTTAGTGAACAACTTTTGCATACAATATTTAGGTTTTATTTCCCAGTTTTGTCCTTTGAACTTCTTGCCCCTTCAAATGCTCTGCTAGACTATATTATGTTTACTAACAAAAGAAAGCACAGGCAGAAGTCAAACCTGAACCCAAACTTTACTGCACAAATTACAGCGTTCAGTTTTAAAGAGAACAGTGCTTTTTCTTACCCGGCATGAAATAAGTGTTCAGGAGCCATGTCTCTTTGTGCCACCATCATGCCCTGAAAGTGTCCAGCGGCGTGGGGATGTCTGTACATGGGCATGCGGCTTTGGCCTGGGGAGTAGGGCAGGTGCTGAGGCCGCTGTAGGGCCTCCATAAGGTGTGGGTGGGGATGCTGAGGGGGAAAATGTCCACTGGGGCGCTGGTGTATGGAAGAGTATGGCCCACTAGGCACTGTGTGGGGTGGAGGACCTCCACCTTGCTGCATGCTGGGACGCATTGCACGAGGATCATAAGGATAGTTGTGCTGCGGAATTGCAGAAGTGCAGCGTCGAGCAGCTGCGTTGTGGCTATCCAGATCCAGAATTTCTTTAGGGCTCTCGGGCTGGTCTGAGCCTTCCTCTGTCTGAATCGGCTTTGCTGGGCTGCTGGCATTCTGACTCTCAGCAGAGCCACCATGTGCACCATCGAGAAGAGGATTGGGGGACATCATGCTTCCACTGGAGCCTTCAGAGCCTAGAGGGGACATGGTGTTCTCCCTCTGTCGGCCATTGACACCAGGGCCTGCCCCAGGTGGGTAAGAGTTGGGCATCATAGGGTGCGGGTACTGAGGCCTTGGCCACTCGCCTGATGAAAAACCATGGCGGCTATTTGGCTGGTGCTGAGGATAGTACTGCTGCTGTTGCTGGTACTGAGGACGCATGCTGGGATGGGCCTGAGGATGCTGAGGACTCATGTGGTACTGATATGCAGCACCTTGCTGATGATATGGAGGGTAATGGGCAGGACTGAGATGTGGGCTAATGGACTGAGATGGTGGCATTTGGCTAGAGTACGGTAAACGGCCAGAAGGGGGCACTGCTCTACCCATGTACCCCTGGCCATAATGTGGAGGTGCTGGACCACCCATGCTGCCACCACCATACTGAACCATGGTATTGCTTGATGGACCAATGGACTGATTGGGTGGTATTTGGGTGTGAGATGGAGGCAGCTCTGGCCTGCTTGGTGCAGTCTGTGACTCTGGGATGAAAGGCTGCTGTTTGAAGTGGCCGTTGGTATTTGCAGGAACAGTCTTGACATCTTGATTGTTATTTCCAGAGCTCCCTACAGGCTCCTGAGTTGGTTCGCTGGGCCTCTGGCCACCACGGTCAGCAGGAGAGGGTTGAGCAAGCGGCTGGGACACAGGGTGGCTGGGGGGCAGAGGTGTGAGGGAGACAGGCTGCTGAGCTCCAGGCTGAGAACTCTGAGGCATAGTCTGTGGAACAGGCCCTGACTGTGGGCCTCGAGCAGATCCGTCCTGGGGCATCTGCTGGTGAAGGGTGTTATATGGCATCTGTGAGGGACCATTCTGGGAGTACTGAGGAGATGTACCCTGAGGAACCTGATGAGGAGGACTCTGCAACATTTGGTGGGAAATATTTTGGGGCTGGCAAGGGCCATTTTCAGAAAACAGTGGTGGGGCAGTTGGTTGCATCTGCTGAGAGGGATGGAGAAGCATTTCATTTGGACTTTTCTGAGGAATCTTCACAGAAGCATCCTGAGATTTCCTCGACAGAGATCCTGGTTGAAGGCCATTTTGAGAGCAGGACTGAGGACTGTTGTGTGGTATTGGAAGGCTGACTTGTTCATGGTTTTCTCCCTTCATTTCCAGTCTGTCCTTTTTTGGTGTGGAAAGCAACGCTGGAGATACTTCTGTTGAGGTTCTCTTCTGTGGAGACTTGCCCCATTCTGAGGCACCAGGGCTCTGCTGGCCACGCCTGGACTGCTCGGCTGGATTAGGGTTAGTTGGGCCATCTGATTGTTTATTCAACCGTTCATCAGGAAAGTCCACCTCTGAACCTTAAAAAGTCAAAAGTTTAAATATGGTTAGAAGACATTGTAGAAGATCTCACACACAAATAAAAACATACTACTAAGTGTTTCACCCAAAATGTCTTTTTTTTACTAGTAATTAATGGAAGGCAGAGTTGACCATGCTCTAGTCTTCATTCATCATTTGCAACCTATGCTGGGTGACGTGTCCCCTTAGGGCTTGTCTCTGGGACTAAAAACTCCTACCTTTGGCTGTCCCATCTGCACTTTGGCTATCCACAGCGCTTTCTGCCACAGGCCTGGACTGCTGACTTTCAAGAGCAGATGCAATCACTGGAGGAGGTGGATAGCTAATGTTTCGGCGGGAAGACGAGGCTGAGAGTTGCTGCAGGGCTATCATCTCTGGGCTGTCCATCATGGAGCCCAAATGTGGTCTGGAGTCTTGAGGGGTCATGGGAGGCCTATGGCCCATGTGTCCTGGAGAACTGACTGCAGGCATCCTGTATGGGCCATTAGAGGGGGGATATTGTGCGACGTGTGGAGGACGCATCATGCCATGGCCGTAAGGGTGTTGACTGCCCATCGTCTGCTCCTGCATCATCGGTCCCCCAGGCAGCTGCTGTCCTTGGTGGTTCGGCCAAGTACCATATGGACCAGGTGGAGGACCATACGGGGTGTAAGAGTTCATGGGGACACCAGGTCTTGGGTAGCTGTTCCCCACAGGGTGAATGGATTGCCCATCAGGGTGTTGGACGGATGGGTACATGTTGCCCTCAGATGGAGGGGTACAGAGGCCTCCAGGCTGTAGGGCCACAGGTCTCGGGCCTAAAGACGGGCCGTGAGTAGGTCCAATGTAATTATGTTGCTGATGCTGAGGTTGGACTGGTCGAGCTTCTGAACCCATTGGGTATCTGGGACCAAAGTGTGGACCACCAACCGGTGGAGCCTATGAGAAAAAAAAAAAAAGCATTAACACAACAATCATAAATCCTAACAGAATACCTAAACTTTAGATGACAAATAAATCACATTTAACAAACGCAAAGTATGTTAAAAACAGATACAGCTGAAATGTCACACCTGCATGTTGTAATGAGGCATGGGTTGGGTTCCATGCTCTCCTAAACCCCTTGTCATGTGTGGTCTCTGTCCAGGGTATGGATATCGTGGATCCATCATCATACGCTGGCCATACATGCCTGATGGGGGAGGACCTGGGAGCCGCTGCATCTGAGATATTAAAGATATGCAAGTGTCAAAGTCATCACAACATTGAACTGTATGTAAATAAGTAAATACATAGTAGTGTGGCCTTGCCTGTTGATACATAGCAGAACGTGGATCACTGTCACGATGAGGTTGTCCTGGGTGAAAGTTCTGAGGACCATTGGGGTAGTGGTATGCAGGGGGCAGAGGAGCAGACTTGGGCTTGTTCTCCTCCTTGCCTCCTTTGCCACTGCTGGGTGCTTTGCGTTTCTGCACCTGTTCTGTAGCTCGGATGAGACTTTCAGGCCCTGACTGGCGGCTGTTTTTGCTCTTCTTCTTGTCTTTACGGTCACGCTCCTCTTTGCTAACATGGAATTCCTCGTCTGTGTCTCCATCCTCAGAGGGGAAGTGCTTCAGCAGAGCTCTACTAAAACAGCGTTCCAGTGACTCAGCCATTATCGTGTATTCTGAGGAAACGCAAACACACAGACAGGGCTTATCCATTTAGCCCATCAACGCGAGACAAAACACACATGGGTGAGTGCGTGCACACACACACACACACACACACACACAGGTCTTCGCTTTGCTCTTTGAGCTGGTCCGCTGACCAGGTCAGAGCTGCGGTTGACCCCTGACCCTGCCGCCCATGCTGGTGGGGGGAGAGTGTTCTGACAGATGGATGGCTCCAGTGAGGGCGGCTGCAGGAAAGGAATGCCTGTGTGGCACTGCAGGTCCCAGCACACTGGAGGACAGCTCAATCGCTCTCTATTAATCACTGTCAGTAGACACACACACACATTCTTCCCTTCTAAACTAGCTTTCAGCAATAAGAGTCATCAACATCCTTGTAAATTTGATGCCTTGTTGTGTTTTTTGTTAAAATTTAAACTGAAAGTACTTACCACTCTCCTCCCCATTGTACTCCAGACAGTTCTCGAACATTAACTTCACATCTGCAACAAACTCATCCTTAGCAATGTACCCTCCTTCATTTAGCTTCCTCTCAATGGTGGACAGATCCATTGGTGTCTGGAAGTGAAATGTTTATTTTAGTCTCAAATTCTCATTTAAGTCAACACCCATTCAAAAATATGGTGAAGGTTTATGGTTCAATCAAACAAAACATTAACAAACACAAGACATGATACTGCAATACTGAGTGCTGTATGTTACAGTTATGAGGAAGGGTTATTAGGGGTGGTCTTTTGAGGCATGTTTGCTTAAATACCATACTGCTTGATTCCACCCATTTTCAGCCTCAAATTTTTGCCCCCTCAAGACTAGCAGTGTCTTATCTTAAGATAAGTGGGGATGGTGGGATGGAAAGGCAAAACATTAGTTAATATTTTCAGCACCTGTAAATGCACAGTAAGATCATCAAAATATTTGACTAGTTATTGTTACAAAAAAAATGTCTTTTAAATAATTCACTGAATTGCACTGGGATGTAAATGAAAACCATTAATGAGGGCATCTGATTCCAGGTTGAATTGAAATGCTTGGAATCCTTAGTTTAAGAGTTTTTAGCAGGACTAGCTGAAAAGTGGGACACTAACCTGAATTATCTCATGATAGTTAGGAGCATAGGACTCATCCACAGGTTCCATAAAGGGCCAAGCATCTTTGTGAGCCTTCAGAGCCTCCAGAACTGAGGAAATACGGCATTGCATTAGAGTGGGAAAAAAACTTGGCTGAGAAATGTGTTTATACTTAACTAGTAAAAATGGTTCCATAGCTATTCACCTTTGTACAGTGCAGCGTAGTCATCATCAATTTCAAAGCTGAAACATAAAAAGAGAACTGGCAGTTAGCACAAGGAAACAATGCAACCACTGGAACAAATGAGTCACTGTTTCTGTTTGTAGGGGTTTTTGCCTCAAAAACAGGTGCCAGGTGAGAGACACCACAGTCCTGTAGGGCTACAGTCAAGCAGTTTGACCTCTCTAGCCTGGTCATTTTAACTTGAATCAACAACATGAACTCATCAAATTGTGCAAGACCACAGACTTTAAAGTCATAAAACGCGATTACAAACAATATTTAGGTTTCATGAATAACCACATGATTAACTGTATGGATTATTGCAATTCATAATATATCCAGTAGGCGGCATCTGTGTAGCAAAATAGGACTAATTTTACACTAATTTTGGCTAGTTCACCATTTTTACTATAAAGCTTAGCCATTTCTGAGCTACATAAGAAAACAAATAAGGCAACATAATGAGGCTAATATTATCTTAGTCTGTCCCCCCCTAAAAAAAGACGAAGCTTAAATAAAGAAGAAAAAAAAAGAAACACATAGCATGAGAAATATATACACTACTCAGCTCAACCTTAGGGTCTAACAAAACAGTGGATGTCTCTTACAGCTCCTTGGTGCGCCGAGCGCGGCGGATGGGAGAGTGTGGCTCCAGGTGGAGAAGCTCAGGAGGCAGCTCCTTCCCCTGAGACAGCAGCCAGGCTCTCTCCTCACGCTGCTTCCTCCTCCGCGCACGCTCTGTACAAAACATAACCATGCAAAACAGCCATAACCAAACATGCAAACAGGCATTTGCACATGCACACGCATACAAAAGACACAGATGGAGAAACATTTTTGTACTTCCTGCAACACTTTCAAAAGCACCTGTTACTCACTTGGTCCACGCTTTCCAAGTGAGTAAGAAACAGTGAGAAGTCAAATAAGTAATTCATTGGGCAGCTTTAGAAGGCAAACTTGATCAAAAGGCTCGGCTAAGATAAAGGCCCGAGTTGCTTTCTGTGCTCGTATGAAAGGCTGTGGCAGGCAAATCCTGCTGTGAGGATTAAAGAGGTTTCGGGAAGGATTCATTGAAGGGCTCTATGGGCCTTGATATTCATCCATTATACATTAACGAGCGGAGTGGCCCGTCGGCACAGCCGCGACCAGGAGTTAATTAACCCCCTCTGACAGATGATATCAGAGCAGAGCAGAGGGGGTTTTGGTTGATGAACGAGGTTTGGGAGTTTCCTCCCTAACTACGGCCTTTGTGCAATTAAAGCAGCCTGGAGTTAAAAGCAAGCACTTCAATGCCTCTGTGTAGACATAAGAGCGCGCATCTGTATTTGATCTGGCTTCTGGAAGCACTTTTGAGTTCAGCAGCTACGTGTGGAGGTGGATGATGAACAGGGTGGAAAAAGTTGAGCCAGGACGCTACGCACCTTCAGCTGCTTTGACTCTCTCCTGTTCCTCTCTTTCTCGTTCCTCTTGGAGGAGTCGCTCCTCTTCTCGCCGCTGCTCTGCCAGAAGAGCCTGCCTTTCCAAATCCTCCTCTCTCTGTTTCATGTCCACTTCAGAGATGGCCTTCAGGTTCTGTAACAGACACACACACACACACACACACACAGAACTTACTGGATTTACACTTTAAGAGAGCATAGAGAAATGAAAGCAAACTTTCACGGTTTTGAATGTATGAGGCCAAACATTGAATTGAACCCCATGTTCTGTTAAATGTAAAACAAAAACTACATAAATCCCCCAGTTTTACAAGAATCAGGAGTCACTGATCCAGTCACACAGATTTTTTTTCTGAGAACCGAACTCTCAAATACGTGGAAATCTCCACAATAACGTAGAAACTGCAAATATTCTCGCAAATTTTTTTTGCTTTTCATGGCAATGGTTTTTTTTTTTTACACATTTTAGTTATTAAACTAAATTCTTAAAAACATAATATACTAATAACATAACAGTAATATTAATTCAGCTAAATTTCCAGTTATTGGCTGCTGTTCTCCTGTTTTCGTTTCATTCTTCTAAAAGCCCAATGCCACGCAAACGCCCCGCCCTTCTGGCAATGCAGCTCAGCATCTTGGGCGAGAATTACAGGCCCAACGAAATTTCATTTTAAATTCAGCTTAATACATTACCCTTGACGAAAACGTATACGGACTGGCAATTTGCGTTCTGGAAAAACACAACACAATTTTTCACTATATATGGGTGCTCTTGGAACGCAACCCCCATGAAAAGCGGGGGATTACTGTACACTGATTCACCATCAGTTATGGGGTAGTGTAGTACAAATGTGTTGCATTAAATGCAATATCTCTTTCCTGTAACTTAGTAGTGTAATGCACTACTGTTCAGTTACAACTGTACTTTGAAATAATGTACACATTACACATGTAAAACAGATTCCTCAATGCCCTGATTTAATCATTTTTTTTCCATATTTGACAGAATAATTGGTTTCAAATCTTGATACAACGTGCATCAGGCACAGAATGTGAGGAAAACAACACAGTTTAAAAATTTCCTTTACTGAAGGAAAAACAACTTTCAACACCAGCAACACCCACGTGGAAAGTAACTCCTAATAACTGGTTGTACCAACTCTAGCAGCAAATCCTGCAACCAAATGCTTTCTGTAACAGGAGATTCAGACAAAATGGAGGGCAGGTCAACAGCAGCAGGTCCTGCAATAGCATCTGAATGAGGTCAGGACTTTGACCTGGGCACTCCAAAACCTTACTTCTGTTTCTTTTGAGTTATTCAGATGTTAATTTGCCCTTGGACTTCAAATTGTTATGCTGTGTAACCCAGTAGAACTTGAATTTAGATCACTGGCTGATGACATTCTCCTGTGGGATTTTCTGGGATAGAGCAGAATTTAATGGTACCATCAATTACAGCAAGTTACCCAGACCCTGAAGGATCAAGAACCCCACCATCGCTCTACCACCCCATTTAACTGTTTTGGGTTTTAATTTTGGAATATTGTGATAGATTTACACTAGGTGTAATGAGATCAATCTTCATTCATACTCCACTTTTGTCTCCAGTCATAAGCCCTTAGAGTGTCCTTAGTCATGGATAGACAGGCCTGCAGGTTGTTTTTTTTTTTTTTTAGTTGTTCACCTGGGAAATTTGTTGACTTCCTAGATGAGTCAGTTCAGCAAAATTGAAGCATTTTTAGTACGCCAGTCACATTTGGGAAAGCTGGAGCCCCAGAGCTTTAGAAATTGTGTTGTAACCCTTAGCAGTCCGCTCCACTTCCATACCTTTCTTATGGAATAAATACTTTTTCTCACACTGGGTTGAGCTGGTGTTGGATTACTCATCTTCAACAAATAAAATTTGTAAAAATAAAATTTAAAAACTGTATTTTACATTTACTATTATTTAAGGGCTAGTATTTAAATGAACAGATATTTTTAATAAAGCATAACTGGTTGTGTTTTGTTTAAAGAGGATAAGGACATTTTTTTATTTATTGTAGTTTACTTCTAAATAAAGTAATTCCAATTTCCTGTTCAAATGTGTATTAGTGTGATTACTTTTCTCAAAAGTAATAAGTAAACTGTAATGAATTACTTTGTCTACCCGAAGCAAGTGTATAATCACTGTTGGTGTATTTATTCAAAGTTTTAGACTTGCTTATGTAGTTTGACACCGTTTGGCATTAATGTATCTGTGAAAATCGACCAGCTACATTTGAGTTAAGGGGATCATTGTGTAAATCTGATTCTGCACCAAACTCTTTCCTCCAAATCTGAATGTAAAGAACACTTGCATCATCATCTTCGCTGATGAAGTTCTCTGAAAGCCGCTTAGAGTTTCGCGCTGGTGGATTCAACAGCTTCTCCTGCAGCTCTTGTTCCTAAAGAGAAATATTCATGTTAGTCTTCCATCCACTCTCTGGGGAGCACTTGAAAAGTGCAGGGGTGTTGGAGGGGTCACTGGGGTCAAGTCATACTCTATCTGATTTCTTTTACTTCACCCCCACAGGGGGTTGATATAGGCTACCATATAAATCACTTTTCAAAATAAAACCATTTACACATCACTAAGACAATGACGTCACTGCTCTACTTAAATTAACCATAGGCTTGTAGATGAGTGCACATAGAGTCAGCTTCTATGGTTGAGTGCTGCAAATGAAAAAAAATTCTGCATTGCCTCCAGCCAGTTGTGGCATCATTCTAGGCAAGTCTTATCCATGAACCACACACACAGTGGTTGCAGCCAAGTCTTGCCTTAGCCTCAGATTTTGAACCCAAAGAGGTAAAAAGGCAGCCAGAAGCAAGTTGTATGTTAAGAAGGCCACAAGTATCAACATTGTGTCTTGCACTTCATTTGCATTTCTGTTCTTATGTATTTCTATGCACAAGCTTTTATCAGTATGACAGGAAAAGGAGCCCGAGGCTTCACAACAACAACCAATTATTCAAATTTTTGGGTGTTCCTGCGATGAGAAAAAGAAGAAGTGCGGAGGCCCCAGTAAAGAAAGAGCTACCCACGATAAAGATCCACAGTTGTATGATGATCTTCATCATCATCGCTGTTGTCATCTCTGGATAAATTCTCGGTGCATTACCACCCAGCACTTAATCCAGTAGTGCAGGATGGACCGCCACTTAAGAGGTCACCAAACCTGCCACTCCACAGGCCGTCAATCACCAGGCTCCGCCTCAGCATGCCTCGAGGCAAGAGTCTGCCTCATGTCACAGACTGGATGGATTAGCTGTGACAGCCCTGTCCGTGTGTCTGTCAAGTGCCAGGGTCATAAAGACGGACCACTCTGCCCATCCAGGGTAACTAAGCAGCTTATCACTCCATATAACTCACACCCACACGTACATAAAAAAAATAAGGGGTGTACGATGGTCACCTGAATGCATGATAAACAGGGTTCGCTGGGTTAAGTAAATTGAGAAAGGCAGTAAAAGTAAAGTCACAAAATTACACAAAAGGGCAACTAAAACACTGAACGGAATGGCTTTAAGAAAAATACACACGGTTTTCCCACTTATCCCCAATGTAGTCAATCAGCGGAGACATATCTGGTGTCTGGATTTCGCGTCTTTAGTTTATAAATAGGGCTATGAGTCTAATGTTGCTAACAAATGCTAGAAATTCAAGATACTTTATTCGTCACATGCAGTCATACAAGTACAACACACAGTGAAATGTA
>JBBPDE010000031.1:10179639-10199805 GCA_037974605.1 Nannopetersius ansorgii | reverse complement strand
CACCAATTTAAGCTGTAGGTTGTGGGTGTACAAACTTGGCCTGAACAGAAATGAGGAGCTCCTTTTTGAGCAGCTGCTGTAACCCACCCCTGCAGATGAGCCCAGCAGACCCTGCGGCCTCTCCCAGAAAAACCAACCTAGGCGAGTGCAGACCAGTTACACACCGCACGTGAGAATGACTAGAAAAGCACTCAAAAAGGGAAAAAAAAGGAATTGGGTAACCTTGAGGCTTAAGTGCTTCTTTCATTCACATTAATTATCTAAAAGTAGATACTAATGCTCTAGAGTCTCATTTAAAGCTGCATTTTTAATGTCAACGCATTATCTATTGATGGGGTCCTGTTTAGAAGGACGGGACACTATTTTTCATCCTAAATAAATGTAGAAACTAGTGAGGAGGGAGGACTGACCTTGTGATCGATCATGCTGCTGATCTCAGGCAGGAAATTCTGGGTGATGATGCGATATAGGTGGCGGTCCTGGGGAGAGTTTTTGTCCTTAATGCTGTCAGCCAGCCTGACCCACTGCTCCTCAGTCTCACACACGAGAGACCAGGCCCCACGCTCTCGCGCTGTCAGAACACACATGTATACACAGAGGTTAAAATGACCTCCTCAGTTTGCACTTTGTAAATGGGAGGAAGAAAGGCATACATATTGAAATTATAAGCAAATTATTTGTGCAAAAATATTATATAGTTTACATGTTTGTGTATCAAAACCAAAATATTTCATTAACAATAATCGCTGATTAAAATTCAGAGTGAAGAAAGTGTTGATTAGAACAGCAAACCAAACCAATCACAAGTAATTCACCTTTAATCAGCTGTCGCTCCTCAACCTCATTTTCCTCCAATATTTCCACTTCACTGGAAAACAGCATAAAGTAGGAATGTCACAATACTTTACTTTTGCTTCCATACAGTACAATGGTGTACATCTAAAAGCCAGTTTAACTCAGTTACCTTTAAATTTTTGCAGTAGATTTTAATGGTGTAAATATGGTGCATGAGAGGAACCAATAGGACATTACATTATACATCCATACATTATTTTATTATAACTGATTTTCAATTTTACGACATAAATAAGGTGAGGTAAAGTAACAGAATTTGCACTGTATTAGAAAGTTGCTGCACTTGTACAAAAATCTATTAGGACAATGCACTGTGCTAAACTTCCAGAACAGATATTTATTTAAAACATGTAGATAAATGTTTAATACAAGTGTTCAGGGGTCAGTTTGGATGTAAAGAAAGAACTGATCATAAAAATGAAAAATGAAATGATTTATAAATGGTCCGCTGTCATGCAAGTGTAAAAAAAAATCGAAGATACTGCACAAACTTCAGAAAATAGAAAAAAAAATATACATACATGTTACATCACCGTTAAAAATAAATTAATTTAATCTGCACAATTACAAGAATGCCTTACACTGGTGACATCTCTCCAGGCTTCTTTTTTGGTGGCCTCCCTCTCTTCTTTTTCTCTGGTATTTTTGTATCAGGGGTTTCACTGAGAGAAGAAATCAAGAACATTCATATTTGCTTTTACTTGAACAAGCCTCAAATCTGACTAAAGCCACATCCACTCACACATACCAGCGTTCAGAGGTCTTCCTCTTAACTGGCTCCTCTTTGTACATCCGAGTACCATAGAAGTACCAGTAAAGGGCACCAGTTCCATCTTGCCCCAGTGGCTCGACACGCAAGCTGTCGGCATCCAGGCCCTGAGGGGAAGGTCAGTAACTTTAAATGGCAGTTCAAGGAACTTTGGAAGTGTCACAGTGTCTATAAAACTACAGCGTTCTCCTTCTGCCTTTGAAAACCCTTTAAGTGATTGTATAATTCTGTGATTTACACTTAACTGGCTTGGTAAAAAAAGCTTGGTACATGGTTAGTGATGAGAAGAGAAAAAGCCTACATATCTATTTATATACTGCTTAAAGCCAGTTACTGAGGTATTACGCTTGAGTTTAAACTTACACTTGTCCTTATTTGACACCGAGCTAATCAAATTACCGCACCATAGAAAGGCATTTTGCACACCTTAAGGACAACCTGATCACGCTGCTTATCACTGTGCAACACCCTCCACATAACACCATTAAGTGATATTCCTTTGTTCATATTTTGCCAAGTGCTTACCTAAGCACACCTCTAATCAGCAGGCTCTTACCTTTAGTAAGTCAAAGACGTCAGCAGCGTCCAAACGGTAATCGCAGAGCCTGTGGAGGATCTCCACCTGCGTGCGGACTGGAAGCTCCTCAAAGGAGCTCTCTTTCAGAGGATTGGACTTGCCCTCCTCCAGTTCCCAGCGGTAGTTGATGATGTCCTCCAGGTAGCCACGGAAAGCCTGAGGCCTGACAAGGATTTTGAAAATTGCTCACAACTGTAACATTTTCAATGACAATAAATTGCTGATTGATGATTTAACTGTCCTTTTTTGTTTGTTTTATGCATTTATTACTTGAACAGGCATAAAGTGCCAAAACTGGCCTAAAAATAGATCTAAGCAGCCTAAAATTACCAAAAAAGTGGAGCTCCCTCTCACAAAATTAGTTAATGGTGTCTTCATGGACCTCAGTGTGTTGCACGAGTCCTGATTTCAAGCCAAGCAAACACTTGGAGTTGAAAAGCTGATTTTGTGGCCTTCTCATCCAACGTCAGTGCCTGACCTCAAGTGCACAAATTCCCACAGATGCACATCAAAATCTTGAAGCATAAAAATCCCCCTCTGAGGAGCGGAAGCTCTTAAAGCCAAAAAAGTAGGCGTAAATCCAAACGCATGTGGGAACCCAATAAACTCATTCAGGTGTGATGGTCAGATGTCTACATCCTTCTATAATATACTACACTGTACCAACATTACACAGAATCATGTACACGTTTACATTAACATTAAATCATGTGTGGGCAATCACGCAAAGTTAACTATTGAATGTGTGTTAGCATAAGCCAATAATCTAACAGACATTAAAAGTGAACGTGAAAGTGACCATTCTGTCATACATGAACACACCAGCACAGAGTGAACATAATGAAATTCCACCTCTTCATTTAACCCATTCACCAGGTGAAGCAGAAAGCTCTAAAATATCTAGCCACTCCTAAATTATAAATCACAAATCACATTCTGTATGTTCTGCAGGGCTTTAGTACTCTATAGTACTGCAGTATAGCACCCAGTCTCAAGATGTTTTTTCTATTGTTGGTATTTGCACTTGGACTTGTCCAAGTCTTGCTCAATTGTCTCACCAAATATCCCAGCTTGTCTTAACAGAGTTCAGAATTGTTATTATAAATCAACTTCTCCTTCCAAACAAAATCATTTAATTTGTTTAAAATAGGAATTAGTTTAATTATTTAAAAATCCACTTGAAACAGGCATCGACTATTTTCTGGATTTACCATACCAGGAGAAAAACATTAAAATGTGAATGTGAAAGTTCCAGCACATTTTAAATAACTATTTTGAGCATGTTGACTTATTTTCGCATGCCATTTGACTGAGTGTTTCATATATTGGTCCTAAGCAAAAAAATGTAACACTGTGCAGCATACACCTCAGGTTCAGGCTTAATTAATTTATTACAGTCATTTAATTAATAAAGACTGAAAACTAACGAATGGGCATGTATGCATGTGCCTGAGGCTCTGAGCTGAGAAGACAATGGCCATGTCTTTGGCTCTATTATGACATTAGTTTGACTGGGCAAACAAACATTAGTTCTGGGTCACACCAATTGGATTAATCCAAAAGTGGGAAGAGATCTAGTTCCTGCTAGGATGCACAGAAACAACAGGCCAGGCCAGGAGTGAAGTCCACTGCAACACACACACAAGAAAGAGAGGAGCAAAGAGGAAAAGAAAGGGCTTATCTGAAGAACGCAGAATGCACTCACTCACTCACACACAGCTGCAGGCCCCCCACTAACCCATCAGTCTTTCTCTCTCTGTCTCTCGCTCGCTCGCTCACACAGCCCCTCCCCTGCTCCGCTGGGGCATTCAGCGCGTGTGGATGAAAAGGGCAGCACTCTGAAAGGCCAGGGCCCATTGGCAACCCCCAGGACGCCTGCGGTTGTCCAATCCAATAAAACCCATCGTCCCGTTAAAGGAACACTTCACCCAAACACGCTAGCATGGCCAACAATCCGTGATTACCTGGGGCTCCAGCGAGCCACTTCTCCTTTCCATATTTGACGTGTCCCTACAAGCAGTACTTAGAAACTAGAGGAAAGTGATTTGGTTAAATCAGAGCATCAATATTCTTCATTTTGTTTTTCCGAGGTTTGAACAAGTCGCACAACGATCATTAAAAACTGTGAGCACGATTTTTACCCAACATCCCTCACACAGCACGAAATCTTCAGCAGGTCTAATTACACTCAATTTGGAAAGTAACAGGCATTTAGTCAGTGTTTATACTTAGACTGAGACAATGTACTTAACACTATAACTGTTTTTGCTATTTGTGTTATTACATTTCTAATATTAGAAAGTTTTAACAATATGTAATGTACAGGTGTCTCATATCCTTATTTTTAGTTCAAACTAGCCTATATGATAGATCATTTTTACATACTAGGATACATACTAGTGACCCAAAACTTACATACTAGGATAAGATGAGTTTTAAAATGAAGTATGTACAACAATTTACACTGTTCCAGATGGCACACAATGCTCTGCTCACACACACACACACATATACACACACATATACACACACATATACACACACATATACACACACATATACACACACACACACACACATACACATACACACATACCCCCATACCCCCATGCTCAAATACACGTGACTGGGCTTCTTATACAGCATGGTTTTTCACTTTATAAATCAAATAAAAATTATGTACACTTTTCAATATGGTCATGTCTGAAGCTTCCACTGTTGAGCCGAACACACCTCCAAGGAAGTTGTTTTAAAAGCATTCTGACATGTGACAATTTATGATAAAAAAATAAATATAATCATATTGTCCACCCCAACTAGGACTTCTCCATGTTCTAAAATGGATACACAATTGTTGTTTCCCGCTGTGTTACATGAACAGCTGGGAAAGGGAAGTAATGATTAATGATATCTCCTACGGTGTTTCAATTTCACATCTCAAAAGTAGAGTCTGCATGAAAAGACTAATAGCAGACCCTTTAAAAAATATTTTAATAGAATGGCAGAACTAATGCTCATTGATGTCTAGCCCTTTTTTTTTTAAATGACCAGTCAAACTAGTCTAACTACCAGTAGCCATGCTACCCCTATTATCCATTATGTTCAACTGGCACACTTCAGCTGATAATCTTATAATGAATGGCACTGTTCTGACACAACCGTTTCTGTATTTTGTATGTCAAGCAGTGGGTGACGTAAGTGGAAGCCACCCGACTGTGAGTCACAGTAACGTCCTCTAACTGCCTGTCTGAGCATGCAAATGGGTCCGTCACTTCCTGTGCTGCAGTCACACACATGACCAAGACTGCTGGAGCTGATTAAGCACTTAAATGGTTGGGCCCTTGAATGGGCCTCCTCCATTTATCACAGGTCTGACTCAGCCGCCAACACGTACACACCCATTCCCGAAAGTGGGGGCATGGCCCTGGACCCACTACTGCCTCGGGAAAGCTCTGAAGGGAAGACAAAACGGTCACGTACGTACAGCGCGGCCTAAAATTTGCAGTGACTGAGTGATGAGTGGATGGCGGGTTAGGCCAACCTGCTGTGCAAGCTGTGACACATTTTTCGAGTGTGGTGGTGAAAGTTGCAAAACAATCCACACACCATCTACCCTTCCAGCCTCAAATGTACAAGTTCAGGGAATATAGATGGAGTGTGGTAACCAGAATGGGGAAAAAAACAAACAAACAAACAACTTACGTGATGTCGCGCCGCTGGTAACATCCCTGGAGAAGACAGCAAACCAGTTCAGATAGAAATTCCCGGTTCTGTTTCAGAAGTGCTTGTTCCAGCTCCTAAACCACAGATAGCAGCAGGGAGAGGAGGTCAGTCAGTGTCACGTTTTACAAGCGGCTACTTTCACCAACTTAGGAGAAAATATCAGATTTAATGACCAACGCTGATCCTTTTTTATGGGACCAATACATTCATCAGAGCTACATGGTTCTTGGGATCGCATGGCATCAACAGAAAATTAAGCTTTCATGTTCTATTAGACATTACTTCATGAGATGCTTGTATAGGTTCAACCTACATTGTGACAGGTTGGCATATTTTTGGACATATCACATATTGGCCCTAAAGCTACTGAAATGAGCTGCAGCAACCAATGCTCTGCTGCTGCCACACAATTAGTCAAACAGAAAGATACCCAGTCAAGGTGGATTCATGAGTTATTTTAAAACAAGCTGCTAAATCCAAACACATTCACCCTTAAGACAAGCAGCTCAAATCAGAGCTGGAAGTGCAACACATG
Organism: Nannopetersius ansorgii; assembly: GCA_037974605.1. NCBI lineage: Eukaryota > Metazoa > Chordata > Actinopteri > Characiformes > Alestidae > Nannopetersius > Nannopetersius ansorgii. The sequence continues at coordinate 10,193,346 of JBBPDE010000031.1, read as the reverse complement.
GTAAATTGATAAGGCAACTCTTTATATGGAGGTTTCCCCAGTTTGTTTTTATGTTAGAACTTTGTTTGGAGTCATGTAGATTTAAAAAACACGTAATAATAATTTTAAAAGAAACAGTGTTACATACAAATGGAAATAAAGAACAAAAATGCCCCAAATTATTTTATGTCTTAAAAACTTAAGATTCCGACAGAACTTTCAGAAGGGTCTCCGTCCACAAGTAAGTGGGGGAAACCCACAGAAGGAGGGGGTATGGAGAGCGGCCGAGCGCCAAGAGAAAGAATAGCAAACGCCGAGCTTGTTTGAGAACAAACACCGGTTCTAGACTGTTTTACACTGTTTATATTTTTGTTTAATCAGATTTTACTAATACACTAGTAATTAGTAAAATCGTTAACAAGACCCATTAATTAGTTTTGCACAAATACATACAAGAGGGAGTGTTTTAGTGCAATGCCAAAAACATTTTTAATAATCAAAGTACGTCCTTATTTATTCACATTACTCACACTTTACTGAACCAAGAAGAAAAGACTATTCAACCAGTAACCTAAAGGTTTGAGACGGAGCACATCTTCAAGCGCACGTTTCCAAGACACGCCTCAAGGTGCTCAGCAAGGCTCCTGTTAGAAGCGAGGAAGTGCAGCTGAGGTTCAAGTTCAACCATGACCTCTCTCCATCTCAGCATTGTGCTCTGGCCATTCAGGGTTTATGAAGCGGCAGTAAGCAGGAGAGTAAACTCCGGCGTGCTGAAAGAGTGAAGCAGAGACTCCAGGCACCAGCAGGAACCCCCAGGGCCACAGTGGGCGAAGCACAGTCTAACTCTGCTGACCCAGCATCACCTTACCCAACATGCACTGCTCTGAGAGGGGGAAAGAAGCTGAGAGAGCAGATATGCTAATGTGCAGCTAAACCCCTGCCCTCCCGATTTGTCCATTTCATTTATCTACCCTTTCTCAAGAAGCCTAAGGAATATGCAGAGCTTTAGCAGGATTCTCTGCTTTTTTTGTAGATGGACTCGACTAGCTGCACAACTCCTCTGGCAACAGAGCACACTTTTCAACTCTGGTCAAAAACATCCTCCCCCTTTCCCCCCTTCAGTGCAGAGTGACACCCCTAAATTAACTCAAGGGCGAGAGGAGGCAGCCCTGGATTCATTGTGAGATTCGCTTGAGCTGCAGATTGCTCCCTCTCTCCAGAGAGACGGTGGAAAAGAGCAGGGGTTGCCAGAGGTCGCCTCACACACCTCCTGGCTGCGGAGAGCCGCGGAAACCAGGAGCCTGGCGACAGCAGGATAAAAAACACAGGAAAAAAAAAAGGAGAATAAAACGAAGAGTCTGGACAACAGGATGAGACACATGCTAGTGCTTGGGGGGGGGAAATACCTCTCAATCCTCATTTCAGGCAGCAAAGAAAACAGCCAAAACGCTGAGTCCATTACACTTCCTGGTAGGATTTTAATGAGTAATTTAAAAGCTATTGATCAGACCCTTCAGGTGCTCAGCAGAAGGTAGAATTGAACTGTCAAAGCCTTTATTGAGTGAGGCAGTTGGTGTGGAATTAAGTTTGGGAGATGACAGTCCTGGCTCTGAATGAGACAAAGTACGGCAGAAAGGGTCAAGTGGGGTTTTCTATCAAATCACACAAAAAATACATAGCCCACATCATAAGATAGTGTCTAATGACACCTTTAAACAAGACCTAAACTGTAACACCATTATAGCTTATAGCTACAATCTGTTATTGCTTTAAGATATTGCTTTGTGTTCTAAGGGATATCATAACACATGGGGTGATTTTTCTGATCAAGTTAAGAATGACCTTTGTTAATTAAGCCCAAAGTATGTACACTTATTGGAAAGCGTGAAGGTCTTTACTCATCCAAACTCCTTCAGACACATCTGTGATTGGTCAAATTTCAAAGTATGCAATTAAAATAAACACAAAAATGTCACCAGAGCTGATATTCACAAGCCTTAAGAAGGACTGGTCTTAGAAAAGATTGTTCTGTATTTACAGTACTCACAAAATTCTCAGGCACCTGCAAAAATATTTAAAACCTGTTCAGATGGACAGTGAGTGTGTGTCACATTAACCTTACTAAATATAATAAATAAAACTGTGTAAATTCAAATAGCATTACACAGTAAATATGGATTTTATGTTCAGTATGTCAGTGTGTTCCTTGTGAAAGTCCTGTATTTTGCTACATGTAGTTTAATCAGAAACCTGGTTTAACTCAATCAGTCCTTCATTAAATTAAATCATGAGCTGCTGATAGACATTCACAAATCTAAACAGCTGGAGGAATCAAGGAGGAAGCTGGCACTAACCTGTGTTCTCCTTACCAGCTCACACAATATCAACTACTTTTACAAACTTTTGATACTTTTTTACCGCTTCCTTAATTGTGTGCAGATAAAAAAAAGGGAGCAGTGTATGAACGGTATAAACTCCCAATCATACTGCAACACTAAATTACAACAACCCTAAGTCTCCTTAACTGCAGACCTGGACACTGTTTGGAATTTATTTACATTTATATAAACGATTTTGGTGATTATAGACTTCTGGAGTGTGCAATTGAAAACTCATGTCTTAGCTGATAAACTACATGACACAGAATATGCCAATGTATTCTTTTAAACACCTTATGTTTACATCACGGATGGATGCAGAACAGATGAAACTCATAAGCTGTAGCTCATCCTGGGGAGCGTTTGGTCTGTTCGGGGCCACAGTGCCCAGGCCTCGAGTGATGGGCCGCTCTGGCCTTTCTGCGAGTCGCCTCAGATCCTGTGTCACGCTCACACAACTTCCTGGTCCCCTGACAGCCAGTGGGCTGGAGAGCGCCCATCTATCAGTGCAGGCTGCACTTTGATCACACTTCAAACCTGAGTCCGGCTGTGGCGGATTAGCACCACCACACTCCGCCTTTGAAGTGCCATTCAGCAGCTCGGATGGCAAAGGAAGGGAATTAATGTAGTGTGCGCCCTTTTCTTCCACACAACCTCACTCTCCTGTGTCACGCTGCTGGAGGTTCAGACTGGCTTAATGCCACACCCGTGATAGCCCCATACGCCCGACAATGTGTAGGAACAATATCTACAACACTGTACTGAGCAGTGTGATGGGTCTTTAAAGCTATACTTTTCTAAAGAGAACATTTCTCACACATGGAACAACACAGAGTCAAGTCCAAAGGGAAAAGGCCACAGCCCTCTTTGAATCTTCTCACATGTGGTTTTATAAATGTTCATCAGATGCAATGACACAAATTTAACCAGTTTTGATAAACACTCCATTATATTCTTAAAGCTCAAAAGTGACGCAATTAGGGCTGCACAATATATCACAAATTTACTGTCATTGCGATATCAACATGCGCAATATACATATCGCAAAATACTGACTGAACTGCAATAAATGGTGTGTGTCCAAAACTCTTCACCCAGTGCCACAGAGAAGAGGGCAAAAAAAAATTACTGGGCAGTTTTCTTCATCATAGTGTGCTACTGTTCTAGATTGTTCCTTTTGCTATAATTTTCTGGCAAAGAACTTAATATAATTTAAATTATGTTTACAAATATTTTCAGATTGTTTTCAACAATGTTCAATGGTTCAAATGTTTTATGGGAGGCATTAAATGCTCTGCTTAAGTAAATTCTTTAAAAAAAAAATGTTGGAATGGAAATATTGCATTTCATTTTTTTTCTGCATAAATTAGTCAGTGTCTGGAGTCTATATCACCAGCAAATCCAAAGCAGAAAAACATTAACACTATAAAGGCTAAGTTTTTTCTTACTTATCGCATGTGATATTACCATCGCAACACAACATTATCGCATATTTTCCTAATATTGTGCAGCCCTAGGTGCAATGCACCAAAATTAAATCAAAAACAGATTAAAGCTCACACACCTAATGGAACATCCAGTTTATGAATAATAACTACACTGTTCAAGTATGTTATTTTTAAGCAGAGCCTTGAATACAAGAATATCCCAAGAATACAAAATAATGAAGCTGTAGTACGTTCTGACGGTAATTTCATTACCAGGGTGAAAAACAGGCGAAAGACGTTCTATGGTTCTTAGAGTCATATGCACAACATTCTAAGCAAATCAAGTGCAACCTGTAAAGCAGCAAAATCATGACTATTTAAGTGAAAAATAATACACAAATAGATTTTTTTTTGGCTTTGTAAATAAAATGTATATGAATTACGCTCTTTCTTTAGACATAAAGAAGGCCAAGAAACCATATATTGTACACAGTGATGTTTGCTGGACAATGAACTTGATATGAAAGAGAGCAAAGACACAGTCAACATGCATATAAATGTAATGTCCCTAACTGAACATTTGAGGGTAGCCTTTTTAAGCTTTTCCCAAACTGCTGAGTTAAGAAAGGCCCAATTTCCTAATAAAAACCCAACCTGACTGCCAGTGGCACCACTAAGGCACCCTTGAGCAAGGGATGACCCTCACACACTGCGTTGCTGGCTGCTCACTGCTTCACTCGGTGAGTGAGTTAAAAGCAAAGTAAGAATTTCAGATTGTTCATGTATGGTGTGGTGCGACACGTGACTGCAAGGGGCCACTTTACTTTAAATAAAGCCCATCATCTACAGAGACCTGGGACAATTCTGAGTTCCACCTAAGGTACGAAAGTTAATAGAATCCATGAATCAGAAGGTGTACCGGTTTGTAATAGTTTAAGAATGGGAAAAAAGTTCAATTTTAGGCTTGACGTTCTCCAAGAAATTTCCATAAAGTTTCACTAAAGGATATCTATCTAAACACACTGGATTCCATCTGCAAGGCAGCTCCTGAGCCAATGTTATTGAACCTGTCTAATGCCTTTATAGGCTTATCATTTTTTAAGAACATTACAAAGCACAACACACAACATGATTCTAATAAACTTGGGTATGATGTGCGTCTGATGGTGTACAGAAGTGTGCCGGCGTGTGAGGGTGTGTAGGGGCCAATGCTGTGTGGAGTTTACATGTTGCATTGTACAGTGTTGACAAGCCATAACAGCAGCTCATGGAAGACCGATATGAATGACGACCAGAAATGAGCAAAAATCTGCTTTCCAAGGCACTGAAAAAGGAGCGACGACTAACAGTAATCAACATTCCAGTAGAAATCTGAAATCTTATAGTGGAAAAATGTTTTTAAAAAGTGAATGTATGGACTCTTTTTGGGGAGAGTAAACAATTAGATAATTTGAGAAAAATGTTGATACTGTAGTGTTGTGTGTACATGTGCAAACATAAAAATGCCTATATTTACATATTTAACCTCGAATAGACAATCCAGTAAAGCCTTTAACAGTAAGGCCTGTGTTTTGGCGTTTGGACAGATGAGAATGTGGTGGCTCTCTCCTTGAGATCTCCTGGAGTGAATCTACAGCTCGCTCTCAGCAAAGTGGATGAGACAGGTCAGCAATTCTGCCAAGAAAAACTCCAAAAGGAGGCTGAGAGCAATCACCACCTATTTATTTGTAAACACTAACTGTTTAAGCTTTTAAGGGTATCAACCCCATGGTCTGAAGTAGTAGCTTCGATTTATCCACAGCCAAGAAGCAAACAGCAATCTGACACATTCAGGGCCAAACCCAGACACCCCCATTTACAACACTAGCGGCTTTAGATCATATCTGCCATGACGGCACCAAAAACAAAAAAAAATTTAGGAGACAACACATAATTTCCTGTTGCATCACTCACCTAGCCTTTACACACACACAGGGGAAAAGAAGACATGCAACCTTACCCACAAAGGATTATTCACAGTCTCATGTTTAGTTAATATAACAAGATAGAGACTATTCACCATGACAATTTGAAAGGAAAAAAAAATGAAATAAAAAATTAAACACATCAGTGATATGGGGCTTTAGGAGGATTCTGTTTCGAAATCAAATGCATTTTCAAAGTGTAGCAGGATAGAAATGTCATCTTGAATGAAGATTAGCAGCATTAACGTTTTTCCCCACATTAAACACAGTGATTTAAGCAGTCGTTACATATGCAGAAGACGCATATGCGGAGCATGTTACATAAGGGAAAGTTATGTTAAACAGCTTGAGATATCAAATGAGCTGGGGGGAATATTTGTCCACTTGAATAACCTCTACGTCAGCTATATTGCAGGCATATGAATAAACATCATTACATTCATAGGTTTTGGTAGTATTTAAATGTAGCACATATGGTTCTTTTTTTAATCAAACATGTCTTTTCATTATAAATGTGCTGCATTTTGTGAAAAATACACTATGACTATACAAACTTTATGTTCTGTCCTACAACCTACGAATAAGTCAGTTTGCAGTGTAATTCTTGAAGTTACTGAATAGCATGCATTTGGATGAAAGGTTCTTGGGATTCTAACGGGTTAACATCTGGGTTACAACCCACTTTAACCGACTTAGTTCCACAACATTGACATACCATGATAATAAGCATAATCTAGGCCTCCAGCCTCATGATTAGCTGAAAGTACATCAGAGCCAGAAGACTCGAACTGACTTGGAAAACGCTGATAAAGCTTTTACGAACGGACTCTAAGCCCGGCCAAAATAAAGACGTTCCTACTATCAGTCCCTGATGCACACCAAAGGCTCGGCACAGATGGTGGGAGAGCAGTTAACAGCCGTTGCTACTTAAGGGGAGCAATAGGAAGATGGTGGGAGGGGGTGGGGACGAGTCCTGTGTGAGAACTCATCTCCCTCAGCACAATCTCCCCCTCACTTCTCACAAACAACCTCCGCAGTCACGTCTCCGCACGGCTAACACAGCTTGACACAACACCTAAACACCTTCTAAAGGTCACTCCATCACACTCGCGCTGGCTTTGACACTTCTTGCTTGCGACAACAGACAAGTGTTTTACTCAACACATCCATACTGAGGAGAAACACAGATAAAGTACAAGAGTTTGTGAGCACTTTCAGGACGCCATTTAATTTCTTTACACACTTGGAGATGTGTGGGGATTGCTGCTCCATAAGGTGTGGAGGCATTGAGACTTCATTAAAAAAAAGCACACTAAGCACACTACTGCAGTAGAAAGTATAGGTTCGTGTTTGAGATTCATTGAGGGGAAAACTAAGCAGGTTACAAACTTCCTGAGGTTGAGATTAAGTCACTGAGGATCATTAACTCCCGGAGATGGAGACCCTTCAAGCCCACTCTACAGAAAAATAAGATAAACATGAACTTACCCCTGTCCTAACTAAACGGGTGAATCGTGTGTGTGGTAGTCATCGTGTTGGTGGTCTTATTCAGAAGGAAAGTCAATTAGTCCACAGACCACAATGAACATGTACACAGTCATAATGAAAATATATATATATACCCCAACAGTACAAGCTGAATACAAAACCCAAAATATGTAATCTATCCGAAAATCAAGTAAAAGGGGATATTTTACCTTGTTTTCCCTGAGGTCCATGTCATTTAAATGGCTGTTCTTATTAGTGTGCTGTGTTAGTAACATTTCTCTGTGCCAGCCCACCACACCAGTATCAATGCCACAGTGTCAAAAATACTCAGTTTAACCAATAAATCCTTTACATGGAACTACTAAGCTATACTGCATTGTCATTTAACAGATGGTCTTATAAACGATCTTAATTAGATAACGAAAAAAAAAAGAGACTGTGATTGCAAATAGATCAAGCAAATAATTAGGCAGGGGAGAACACATATACGCCTCTGTCCTGTTGCTGCTGTATTTGCACAATTTTTGCAAATCTTCATACAGTATAATACAGTCTTCAATCAAACTGTAGCTGTTACTGCACTAAATGCTGTCCGGTCCTATTTTGTTGGTCTTGTATTTTGCTTGCACTCTCTTTTCACACTGTATTTCATCTTGTCTGCACTTATGTAGTCTTGGTTTCGGTTTCTGTTCTTGTGTTGTTCCATGGTCCTGGAAAAATGTTGTTTTGTTTCACTGTGTCCTGTGTGTTTAAGGTAGGAATGATAAAAGACGTTCTTGACTTGACTGGACCGCTCTCCTTGCTCAGTCCAAGCTGGGTTAACTAAGCTCTCATTGCTTCCAGTAACTACTAACTACTTCAGTAAGTTACACTGAGTCACACACAGCTGTAGTTATCCTGTTATATTGTTGGGTGAAGACCTGGACATGGGCAAATTGTTGAGGAGTTCATTTAGCAACCACTAAAGTACAGCTGAAACTGCAATTCATACCACTGAGTGTTTGTTAACCTTCTCAGACTTGAAGGGAACGGATTAGGGAAGGAAGTAAGCAAGCACATTTCCTTATGATCTGGGGCTCCACGCAGATAATCTCAATACAGTGAAATGGACACTTCTCACTCCATCAATACAAAAGCAGTTTGGTGATGATGAAGTAATTGTTTAAGATGATAATGAATCTCATCACAAAGCAGAACACATTGCAGCTTTTCTTCAGAAAAGACAGAGCCTTGATTCTATTGGAAATGTAGAATACACTTATAATAAATAAAATAAATAACACATTTGAAAAACTGGTCCATGTCAAGGTTCCCATGAATCTGATTTCTTAATCACTGTTCAAGAAAGATGGAACCATCTTGACTGAGAACACCGATTTTCATTAATGAAAAGAATTCAGGTCAGAGGAGCAAGTACCATTTTTGTTTTTACCTAACGATTCTGTCAGTTTTGCCAGGGTAGCAGTTTACTCCTCCATGGTTAAATAAAAAAAAAAAAAAAAATTTCTTTGGAGCAATTTCATAGAACAACTTTGGTTCCCTATAAAACCTTTCAACACATTGTTCACTAAAGAACCTTTTTATAAACGATGTGTGTAAATGCAAGCAAAAACCTACCAACAGTGTAAAGAGCCATCACATAATGTAAAAGCTCTACACTAATTCAAGGTTGCTTTTTCAGAACTGTATTTCCAAGCTAAAAATCACTTAAGCATCTTTCATTTAAAAGTCTAAAAATTATTCACGACCAGAAACTGTATGGAAAGAAAGAACACCAATGATGAAGGCAATAACATTATGTCAGCCTAAACAACATTATCAGACGCACCGCAGACAGGCAGCCTGTGGCTCTACACAAACAACTGTTCCCGAGAGCAGATGAGTGTGTCTAGCTGGGCCTTTGTTCCAGACTACTCTGTTAGCCTCTCAAAGCACACAGGCACCAAGCACATCAATACAGCCGGCCCAACACACACACACACTTTCTCACCACCTCCTCCTCCTCCACGGGCTCACGCTCCTCACGTCTCCCAGTGCCTCAGTGTGTGTGTGTGTCTCTCTGGCACACGCACACACACACACACACACACAGAGTCTGCTCCCTTTACCCCCCCACAAAACACTCTTCCCAACACCCCAGCTCTTAAGAGGCTGTGGGGTAACACTCTCGCTGATTACACTTCCCCCTCTCTACAACCCTACGGCACTTAGCTGTCTAAGGGGGAGCAAAAGCTGCGAGCCACGATCACCCACACTACACCTCCGAGATCCTTCGTGGGTATGGCGGTCACAATTACTCCATTAAACTCAATAAGCCTTCAAAACAAGTACTTAAACTTCTGCACCATTAATGATTGTTTTTTCCTTCATTTTGTTTTCAGGAGATTGTCTGTTGATCATGGATACTTTTGTTTTCTGAAGAATGCCTTTTGTTTAGATGCCTTTTAAGTAAAATGCCATTTGTTTACCTGATAAATACGCCTGCAAATATATTTCGGCCTTCGTTAACACAAACACCTAAATGGCAAAGATACACTACAGGTGTTGACATCACTCCTGGTTCCTGGTGGAATTCTCTTTTATTGGAACATGTCCTAAAATCTTTGGCCATTAAAGTATATAAGTGCTGTATAGTGTGTGCTGTTCTTCCGTTAAGTCCATTGTGCAAAACTCTAATTCCTTGTTTAATGAATCACATCAGAAAATAGCAAGACCACCTCTCCGATGCTGAACTGCAACAGGCATGCTGCAAACCCCAAAGAAACTGTAATCACAGCAAACCCCACCAGTGCGCCATCTCAAATTTCACTCCAGACGCCCCCAAACTTTGACGCAGAGCCCCTGAGAGCGCGCAGGGTGTTCGAAGGCTGCCCCACTCTGGAGACAGAGACGAGGAGCCATAGGGAGAGGCAACAATAGAGGCGGCTGAAACGAACCCCAAGGAGCATGTGCCCCACATACACAGCCGTCCAACCAACTCCCCATGTGAAACCATCTGATGCATGTACTGCTGCTCTAACCTGTCAATCAGGCCTGGGGGAGGGGAGGGCATTATTACAATGTAGCTGGATACGGTTATTAGCAAGACTCAAACGTTATACACACTCGAGGGAGTGGGTGATTGGCATTATTAAAAGATATATTTCCACTTCAGTTTAATTTGAGCTGTGTTTTTGCAGAACGTGTTACTGTCTAAGGAGGTGTGTGGTGTTTATGCCAAGCGCCAAGCAGGAATCTGGTGGCTGATGAATAACAAGAGGATAAAACAAGCTTCACTGTTGAAAAGGGTATTGTTGAGAATGTGTGGGAGTCCTTTCTGCTCTCCAGGCAGCCTTCTATGCCACTGCAGGCCTGGGTTAAAAGGTAAAAGATACGGGATGAAAGCGAACCAAGATTGATCCTTTTCAAGACAGCAGAGTTTGCGGTTGGAAACACGACCTGCTGACCCATTACTTATTTGATTTTGATCCCCACTGCCATATAATAGAGGCATGTGGTGGGTGCTTCCTGCATTCCAGCAATTCCAAGACTTTCACCTTATTGGTTACAGCCTCGTTAGCATTATCACTCATCTGACCAGTAATTACCAAACACTAAAGTTACGAGTCTGACCTATGTCCATCCAGTGAAAAACACTGAATTCCAATTCTGTCACAACACCTTAAATTATCTTAGTCCCCATAAAAGCCACTGAAGAACAATTTAAAGGGCAGTGTTGCACATTTTCTCAAAGACACGAAGAGACTAGTCTGAGAACATGTAAGGCACTCTGTGCAGCTCATTATAGAGTCAGTGAACTTCACAACGATAAATTCACCCTAAGTTTATTCTCAAGTTGTTCATGGTCATTTTAAGTGAAATGTTGGTGCTTAGACCAGTTACATAAATATGTCTTTCTTTTTAAAATATGACTTATATGGAGCAGTGTCTATTAATATATTTTGAACAGGTTGAAAAGTATCAGTACAGTAACAGATTGAAAAAGCTCTGATCCCTGCTGAGAAATCAGATCCTTGAATGCAGTGGAAACATGACTTGAATGTCATAACATGGTTAAATGTTGCAACGTGGTTTCTAGGGGATTTTAATTAAAAATGGCAAATGTAACATTTGTAACACCATGTGAAGACTGACACAAATGACAAAATTATGAGATTAGATAAGGGGTCAGTGCTAAATACAGGTATGGACAGGATATTGTGACAGTCAGTCAAATCTGGACTGTCAACTCTAAAGAAACTCAATGGCAATTAAAAACATGGCAAACTTTCACATATGAATAAATGTCCTGATAACTCCTGATAGTTTGCAATGTGGCATTGGAAGTTTTACATCTCTGTGTCCTGTTAGGACAAGCTACACTGGCTTATCAATTAACTACAGCAGGGGTTCTGGGGAAAGATGTTACTGCCGCGAATTTACCCAATTATTTGATTCAAGGTTGTTTAAGAAGGGGAAAAATCCATTATTTATATTTAATGACCTACAGTAACAAAATCAAGACGTGGTTCAATCTATCTTCCATTGATTTTGAATAAACACATAAAAACACATTTAAAGCCTCACAAAAGGACCCTGTCTTCAGCTACTACTCTGTCACCATGTAGAGACTAAGGATTAGAGCGCTGAGAGCATGGAAGAAAAAACAGGCTCAGAGGAACTGGAGCACCCAGTCAGGAGCACCTCCACCCTTCAGGGGGAAAAATAAAGCAATGAAAGAAAGAGCCACCATCTGTGATTTAGTCATGGTGATGCCAGCAGGGAGAAAGCTGGAGCAGCAGCAGCGGCGGTCGAGTGTGAGAGGAGCATCATGAATGAGGGTCTATTCAGCACAGTCAGAAAACACACACACACACCACCCGGCCTGTGCCGCGGAGGGGATGGGGCGTAGGAGCTGTTAGCTGCAAAGGGAGACAAAAGGATGGGATGTTGATCATAGACAGAGTGGCTAGAACATGCAGAAACAATCCCGTCAATAGAGCATCATCTTCGGAAGAGAGAGAACATATCCTAACCACATGGTTAGAACTACTTATTGTTCCTCTGGTCCACACTCCATCTGGGTAATCTGCTCAGGCACTTATCATTCTCCACAAGAAAGACATTTCTTCTGCATGAGAAAGACATTCAAAAAACACCTGCTGTAGCAAATCTTATGCACATCCAAAGTGAGACGTGGCAAGCTTAGGTTTCTGCAGCTGTTAAAGTTTGGAATCAGTGTATTCAACAATGTTTAGTGACAAGCCTGACAATGCCTGCGTTTAGGGAGTTATCAACAACATTAAAACAATGTTCACTGTATCAGTCATGGCGAAGATTGATCGAGAAGTGCAGCTGTTGAACACAACCAGAGAAGAAAGTAAATGTCACATACAAAAAGAATTGGGCACTATACAAAACATTATATAAATAACATGTCTGTACATAAAGTTGCCATATCAAACTTCATATTTTGGGACACCCTTAGATCACAGCATTTGATATAAGAGCTCAGCCAGAAAGGCCTTGGGTCTTGAGGAAAATAAATGCCCGTGTCTCCTCTTATACAATGCCAGGGGAAATGGCATTGTACCAAAAGACGTCATACTAATCAACTAAAGACGCTGTGAAATCTGACAAATTGGTAAAGTTCATATGACATTCACAATTACACGCTTTACAACAAGATATTTTGGATCCAAATTAAAACGGAACACTGAAGAAAAAGAAATAAAAAACAATTTACCAACCTGTTGAACATATAGTGTGTGTGTGTGGCTAAGTGGGTGGGTAATTGTACTCCAGATGCGAAAACCACAGCTGCGAGGCCAACATTGATAAGTCAACAGAAGTAAAGAACCATCCCAATCTTTTCCACAAAAACATCCTCAAGACACAAACATCACCTCTACAGATCATCAATTTCGACAAAATCAGAGCTGGAAACGACTGATCTTGGACCTTCTAATAAAAAACTAACCAGAAATACTGTCAGAGTTGGTTTTAACATATGACTTATCCTGTATCACAAAGCTTTTGAGAAGCTGTAGTTCAGAGGGCTGATGGCTGATTTAGTTATTAAAAATTCTGCGAGTACTTAATTTGCATTCGTTTGTTCCTCGTTGGGCAGTTCCTTGGTGACAGGTGGTAATAAGTCTTCTTTGACTTAACAGAGAATGACCCAATTGCTTTAATTAATGCTTCCAGAGTACCCTGAGCGATCACTAATAGACAGGTGCTAATTGGGGCTATTTGCGTAACCATAATTATCCACTGATCCAGGTATGTCATTTCTTACTGACAGGCGTAAATTAGCTATAGTTTAATAAGTGAAGAACCAAAGTGTGGCACGCAGGGAACAGCCTTCACCTGGCTTCCAAAGACAGGCGTCCATCTGTGGTTGATGAAGCTTCATTATTTATAGCTGTTTGCAGATTGATGATTAATCTAACCAATTTTTTTAATAATATGAAAATCTATTGGAGGAAGACA
>JBBPDE010000031.1:10126921-10137088 GCA_037974605.1 Nannopetersius ansorgii | reverse complement strand
CTCTGCCTCTCTCTCTGTATCGCTCTGTCTCTGCCTCTCTCTCTGTATCTCTGTCTCTGCCTCTCTCTCTGTATCTCTCTCTCTGTATCTCTCTCTCTCTCTGTATCTCTCTCTCTGCCTCTCTCTCTCTCTCTGTATATCTCTCTCTGTCTCTCTCTCTCTCTGTATATCTCTCTCTGCCTCTCTCTCTCTCTCTGTATATCTCTCTCTGCCTCTCTCTGTCTCTGGCTGAGTGCTTAGCATATTTATGGGCAAGTTACCGTGTGTGTGTGCTCCAAATATGCTGGTTCATGTACAATGTTTTTCAAGTTTACACAAAATTATATTTACCATATAAAGGCACTGTAAGGAGACTTTCCCTCTTGTTTTCCCCTTTAAGGCAAAATGAATTACTTTTATTAAAATAATCTTTTTACATTGTAGTTGTTCTGTAATCTTCCATCGAAATATATTCTAAACACTTTCTGTTTTTTGATTATGTCACCATGACCCTACAGACAGGGTGAAATGATATCATCTAATGATATTGTCTTTCATTTCTCCTTCCTGTATTCATCTTTCATAGAGAGGAACACTCCTCCAGCTCAGAGACCGTCCCTGATTTCCTGTGTTACTCAGAAGGTCCTGTAAGGGAAATGTGATTTCTGATGTGCTGCCTATTCTTCTTTCTATCCTGTCCTCACATCACCCTCATATTTCTGTTATCCAACCTCTATTTTTGTTTGTTTGTTGTCCTTTTTTATGGGCTTAACAGGGTCTCTCTGTCTTTAATTCCCTTCTGGGTGCTGCCAGATGGACAAAAGATACGTCAACCTGTCCTCGTCTGAGACCCTGCAGAATATCTTCAGTGTGGTAGTGGGATTAACCGCTAGGCCCTGGGTAATGGGCCCCTGTCATTACTGCCCTGCAGCTGCAGGGGAACTTTTAGCTTTGTATCGGCTGCTAATCTGTTTTGGCTTGTGCTCTTTGAAACAGATGCCAGTGGGAAGAGCGCTGTGCTTCGCTCCATTACTGTCCATCTCCACCAACAAATTACAGACTCTGTCTCACTCTGACTAGATCTTCACTGCTCGCCGGGCTGATTAACTCCTCAGGGCTGATTTACGGTTATGAAAGACAGAATAAGTGCTCTGTTGAAGCAATTAATCATCCAAAAATAATACACTACCAGTCAGTTTTTTTCTATGTTTGCACTCACTTTATATTTATACTTGATACACTTCGCCAACAAATAATTGGTACATTTATTACATACAGTACATTTGAGTGCCTTTATTAATGAAAATATTTTTATTCATCATTACTGACCTACCAAAGGGCATCTGATATAATGTCTAGAATTTGGCTTAATAGGAGTAAGACCTGCACTGTTACAGATTCTTTCATCTTTTATTTGACCAATTTTCTGATGAGCAATATTTTTGGTCTTTGCATTTTTGCATTTTAAATGTATTATTTACAGCTTTTACATAATACACATATTACAGCACAATCTGCGGGGCTATTCATAATTCTTTTAAGTATTTAATTAGTTCTCTTCATAAAAACTGAATAATTATTGGCTCATTATCAGCACTGTTTCTTAAGATACCACTAAAAAAATCTGGTCACCGTTAATGACAGAGTACCAGCATATTGATTAGAAACCTAAAACCAGACACCAAAATGTCTTGAATAACCATATATGAGTGAAGGACTTTTAACTGCACTTCTACATGGGGAGTCTGAAAGCCTGCTTACAGCATATTCACTGTATGGACAAAAGTATTGGGACACCTGATCATTTCACCAACAGCTTCCACTCTTCTTGGAAGACTTCCAAGATTTTTTTAGTGTCTGTGGGAATTTGTGTCCATTCATTCTGCAGAGCATTTATGAGGTCAGACACTGATGCTGGATGAGAAGGTCTGGTTCACAATCTCTGTTCCAGTTCATCCTAAAGGTACTGGATGGGGTTGAGGTCAGAGCTCTGTGTGGCCAGTCAAGTTGTTCCACACGGAACTCATCCAACCATGTCTTTATGGAGCTCGCTTTGTGCACTGGGACACAGTCCTGCTGGAATAGAAAAGGTTCTTCAAAAAACTGTGTCCACAGAGTTGGAAGCATGGCATTGTCAAAAATGTCTTGGTCTGCTTAAGCATTAAGATTGACCCTCATTGGATGTAAGGGGCCACCTCAATTCTATCAAGAGATGTGTCCAAATACTTTTGTTTAGTGAGTATGCACTTTCAGGGCAAATTAAACCTTTCCTTTCAGTTGTGTTGGATTGTACTGAATAAATAGTATTTTGCCTTCACAATGACCAAAGGCATTTGAGAGGAAAGTTAATGCTGGTCTACCATGACTTTTATGGGGGGAGAAAACTACCTGCATGCAGATATAAACCTGTCTTTCACAGGAGGGGGAAAGGCTGGGAAGGAAAACAAAGAGGAAGGTCTTTTAAGCATCATTTTGGGCCTCCATAGGACTTTTAAACATCGCAGCCTGCAGCGTTCTCACATGCAGCATGTCTGTGCCTGCGCTCTGTTTGAGGTTGGCTTTGAGGCAAAGCCTATAAACTACTGCTCTCGTTGATGGAGACAGATTGCAAAATTATGACTTTCCGCTAAGCACAGCTTTACCGTTCGAATAGGCAGGCTAAGTACTGCAGGCCTTTCCTGTTGACTTTGGTGTTGCCAAACATGTCATATTAACTTGGAGTGCTGAAATAAATCATTTTGAAATGGCAGATCTCATCCCATTGTTGTACTGTTGTGGTACTTCTGTCTTTTTAGAATAAGTCACTTTAGGTTGATCCCTTTATTCTTCTTATGCCTAAGATTGTCAGCATGAATCCTCCTTTTAAGGCATTTTGACCTTTTTTTTCAGACCTGTTTTGTCATGCCTCATTACCTCATTGCTTCTTTTATCAGAGAAGACTTCGAAACACAGTCCACTTCCTCTGAACGGTGATGAGCAGAAGGAAAAGGAACCAGCTGTGGAACCCCCTGAGGAGGACAGACCTTCCAAAAAAGGTCAGCAAGTTAAGAGCGATTTTTGAGTAATGTGGGTCGCCGCAGTCATTACAAAGAAAAAAAAAGAAATGCAATGTCATGGTAAAGCCAGAATTAACCTATTTCATCTTCATTCAGCATTATCAGCATGGCTAAATTTACCCTGACCCCAGGTTAGAAGCTTGTTTCCACAAATGATTACAGAGAGAGTTTGAACCCAGTGATGAAGCCCACATTAATTCCACTGGCTGCCAGCCCAGAAGGAGATGACAAAGATGCCTAAACCCTTGTCATATGTGCATCAGGCCATTTTTTATGCTTATACAGTTATATCTTTTGCACAGTGATCTCTGGAGTTAGTCCACCAAACCCCTCTAGATTGTTTTTTCAGACAGATGCCTTGAAATGGAACCCATATTTTCTTGTTCTGTTGATGAGATTGTTGGGAGGAGATATGGCCAGTGTTTGAAGTTCCTCCGTGTGGTTGGCATGGAGCTGTCCCCTCCGGCACGTAGTGCACTCTCTGTGGAGAAAATGCTGGCACCACCTGTGTAAATGAGATACAGTGATAACAGACTGTTTACAGAGGAACATCTTTATATCTCATGTTAGATTTCTCCAATTTGTAACAATATTCTACAGAGCAGCTGTGCTTGTTTCTGTAATTTTGTGGTTTTACTTAAAGTTACTAGTGCTAACTGAAATCAAATCAAGTGTAACTCCACTGGCCTGCAAGGGCCCAAAGCAACAGATGAACTTGTAATATTAAAGTTATGAACCAAACCGAAACCTGAACAAAAAGCATCCAATAAATACTGTATATTGTATATTTACTTTAGCCCAGAATTGCCATATCAGTGCATTCCTGAAGGTGTAGATACACAGAAACGGTGCTGTACTTAAAGGATAATGGGATGGCATGGACGTTGTAGCCTGTTTTGATTTCACATGTGTCTCTGCCCGGTTTGACGCATCACTGCTGTTGTTTTTGTGGTCTTTATTTTTTGTAGTCTTGTTTGCATTTTTTTCTCAGCATTTTTAGCCATGCAATGAAATCATAACCAGCTAACTTGGTTAGCAATGTCCTAGTACATTTTTGCATTTCTCACAGTGTTACAAAACTCCCACTGAAATGTTTCTTTAGTCACTTTATTTCTAATGAAAAAACATTTGTGTGGTACGGCACGGCTCTTTATGTCCGTGGAAAAGTGAGACAAATTGAAGCCAGGTCTGTTGGAACCGTTCCATTGAGTCTGAAACCTCTATGCTGATTGGCCTTTGCATGTTTTTGAAAGCCTAATTTGAGTTTGTCTGAGCCACAGTTTTCTTTTCATTGTTTCTCTTCTCAGAGACTGTAGGACCAGGAGGTAAAAACGTGTTTGCGCGTATTTTGAAAGTAGCACAGCGCTTCTTGGCAGACACAGCAAAACAGAATGCTGTTACCAAGGTAAGATGTTTCATTTTCTCTAATATTATACATTATCAGTTTATTATGAAGTCTCTTCATTTATTGATTAGCATTACTGTATTGGCTTGTCCTGTAAATAATTTGCACCACTGTCTTTTCACAGTGTTTCACAGTGAATAAATGCTTACTTGACTTGATTTTGCAGTATTTCTACTCAAATCTGTTAATTGTGGTTATAAAACTTTTGGATAGTAGGACAGTCTTCCTGGTTGAATTGCATCTGTTCTCTGTTCCCAAATGTACTAGATGCACCAAATGGTATAAAATATGAGGCTGTGTAATATATTATTTCCCACATCACAGGCAAAAGCATCTCCACCTGCCAAAACCAGCTCAGCTATGGCCTCCCAACCAAAGAAGAGGACCTCTGTCTCCTTCACTCAGGCGCAGGTATTGCTTCAGTTGCATACAAATACAAGAAATAATTAATATAGCCTTTAGGTGGCATTATGGGCAGCTATTGAGAACTGTTTGAGATCAACTTCTCAAACACTGAGGCAGCCCAAGAGTTCAGAATACACCTTTTCTACTAAAGTGGAACTGTATAAACACTACACAAAATGAAACCTTTCCTCTCCAAGCTGTGTAAAATGATACTCTCCTAAACCTGGATGTGAAGATTTCGAGAACCTTCTGCTTGAACAGGAAAATGTTATTTGACTGCACTCTACAAATCACGGAGATTTTAGCGTGACCTGCATGGTGTCCTGTTTATGGCTTCCAGAAAAATTCTTAAATCACTTTTAAAAGCAGGACAGCATAAAAGTTTTCAATCTTGCAACTATTTCTGGTTATGGAAAAACTACCAGCATTTAAGAAACAATTTATTTCCCCTACTGGTGCACAGTGGACAGAAGTGTGGAGAGCTGTTAAAGGGCAGATTCTGAAATGTGTGGTGGCTTTAGTGTGCCATCTGTGTGTCGTAGTGACCAGAAACACTCCTGCAGTGAATGTCTGACCCTTCAAAACCCATTAAAAAGAGCAAGCTACTGACCAAATCAAAATTTTGCTTGGTAATGGTGACTAATAACTAGTGAACTAGTAAACTGTGGAACCAATATCTTGGAACTTCAATATCAAGTGCAGATTTCTTATTGGGTACTTGGGTATGATATCATTATGTGCGATAGTCTTACATCACGGTTACTAATCTCTATTATGTGCAATAGCAGAACAACTCCTAATTACTTTTTGTATTCCTAGTGAATCAATTTACAGTAAGTTATTTATCTATTTTGTGTTTATATCCTAGTGTAGTCTGTACAGAGTTTTTAAATGGATATCTATTGTAAATATGACTTTACAGTCAAACAGAGGCAATAGCAGTGTAAAATATAGTCATAGCATAAGCCATTTCCTTGTTATGCACAACTAAAGTATTCTTTAACTTAACTAATATAATGTTTGCCTCTTTTTGATACCAAGCACAATCAGTTGTGGTTCATGTTTTCAGTCACTCAATATGAGAATAATTATCTGTATATAGTACAGCTTTATGCACTCTGTTTTAGAAAAATGGGGCCTTTTGAGCTTCACATGGTTGTGTTTGTTCTTGCTGTCTGGGCTTTAGTAGCTGCTCATTGTGCTGAAATGGGTCACTTTGTAAGTCCAGCGGGGTGGGTTTGGCAGCAGTGTGCTGGAATAGAGAGTGCAGGTAGTTTTCACACAGTCTTTCAGAATTAAGGAGTGGTCTTGCTTATCTGTTTTCCAACTGGAGACATTGTTTGAATGTTAGACGTTAACATCAGATTTCCTTAAATGGTTCATGTTCAGCAGTTTTCTGTAGTTCTGTTTTATTTCCTTCCCGAGGTCCACCTTGTATGTTCTTAGAAAGTAAAAATAGTAAAAAACGAAATGGTTTGTTTTTGTTGCTGTGCTAGATATATAATACTGTGCAAAAGTAATAGGAACCTCTATATTACAGTAAATATTGATTTTCTGTATCTGTGTGTTTAATCTTAAGCTTAATCATTTGCTCATGGAAGCCCAGTATTACACTCTGAGCCAAATCAGGTTTTTGAGATGTTTGATGAGAACTAATCAATTCATTGGTTCAAATTTGGTGAGCTGCTGATGGAATTTTACGAATTTGTGGAATAACTGGAACCTGTTCTTCTTACTAGCTCACGAAACTTAAAGTACTTTTTACAAAGAAAACAAATCTTGATATTATTTAATGCTTTCACAGTATTGTATGTAAACAGTTTGTGTTCTGACTGGGTGTCCTGGCAACACACTGGTCTGAAATGTTTGGATCAAAGGTTAGACAGATAACAGGTAGAATAGGCTCCCATGTGTAAAGGAGTTCATGGTTGTGATGTAAGAAGCATGCTGAGTTTAAAGCAGGTTGTTTGTGAGATTTAGTTTTAAGGCATGGACTTGGGAGCAACTTATAACTTTTGAAATGTTATTTCTGGAATCCCTGCACATACTTTCATTTTGGAGTGGTCTATATTCACAAGTGTTTTATTCTAAGAGTGTAAATGGGAACAATACTACATTTGCCAATTATGATAATAACAACAATGATAGTTGTTATATTTTAAAAGCAAATAATAGAATGTATACAAATAATACAATAAATAGTGATTTTATGTATATCTATGTGTTTGCTTGATTATTTCCTCGTGGAAGCCCATAAAAGTCAGATTTACTGAATATTTTAGAATATTTATTGAGGCTCCACACTGTATGTCAAAACAATTAAGGTTCAACAAATACGAACAGTGTAATTGTCCATGATATGAGCCCTGTGGTGACTGTAGTCAGAACAGTGAGAATGAGTGATTTGTTTGTTTTTGTTTTTCAGAGAAGGAGGAGCCAAAACAGGCAGTCTCAGAATGTAGCTGTGGGCCTGGACAGAAAAGGACCACTCTCTCTTCAGGACACTGATGGAGACGCAGCTGAGGACAGGTGCGCGCGTGTGTGTCTAAGAGAGAGAAAGCAATCGTAGCCAAGAATATTAGAGTGAATTAATGTTCACACCCCTTTTAAAAGGTTTATTTTTATTGATGGTTATTTTTTTGTTATGGCTGCAGCACCTGTTCAGTGACATCATAATCATTAATATTTTGCCACAAGCTTTATAGCAGGACAAATTTTCATGATGCATGATTTATGGGCTGTGAAGTGCTTGCAGCGGCCGCCCAGTTGAGTCTCTGGGAACTTGCTCCAGGACTAGAGGTGGAATATTCATGGCCCCGTGCTGGAAAATCGAGTTTTAAAATGCTGCAGACGTCACCTGTTTTCGACGTTTGTCGTGCAGCACACGCAGTGTTTCATAACAGAACACACCTTTAGAAATAGATTCACCCACATGTTCGGGAGGTACTCGCTTAAGTTGATATATTTATAACCATGCTGGGTGGGGTCAGTGTTTCATACATGAATATAATAATGTGCCCTGCTATGTTGTGTTACATGGGAAGGATGGGAAGGGTGTAAACTTATGGTTTCATTTCTGGGAGTGTAACAGTGCACATAGGTCAGGATTTGATTAGATCTTTGGTATTTTATATGTTAAACATGATATATGTCAGACGTTTTTGCAAACTCTGTGACTAAAAAAGTTCTGAAACAGCCACCCTCTGACAAAATGAACCTCAAAACACACAATTTATGAATGCCTGTAGAAAGAAAAACCACATGTGTGTCGATGAATGTATAGAATAAATAAAACGCATGAGAATGTGTGCATGTATAGGGGAAAAAACATGGTTGAATGAACAGCTCTGGTAAAAAAAATCCAGAGACCACTGCAAAAATGTTTGTAAGAACTGCTGACAATATTTCTCCTAATTTCCTGGCATCAACATTTGGTAGTAAATTAGGAATCTAACTGAATGCACAAATTATGTGATTAGTGGCCAACAAGCCGAAATTCTTTTAATAAACAGAATCAACTTCTTTTCATTTTGAAGTTGTTTGACCAATAAATTTGGCTCTTAAAGTATTTTTAGAATTATTAATTATTCATGCATTAATGTATAGTAATGATTCATTATATATATTTGTCAGTGAGAGATTTGCTGTCCCATGTTAACTGAATTCTCTCCATAGCTTTGTTTTACATCAATCAATAAAAAATGAATTGAATAGTAAATAGAATGTGAATATAATCCAGATATACAGCTGAAGTTGTGACCTCATAAAAACACACCCACATATTTCATACTGACCATAAAAAATTAGGGAAATTCCATAATTTTCTCCAACAATAAATGGGAGTCTTTGTGAGGACAGAGCCTTGAATGACCCTTAAAATGCCCTGAATGCCTTTCGAATTGGTATCAGTGTGTTTCTGTTTCTCAGAGGAGGAATCATGAGAACCTCCCTGTGCATTCTGGGAAGCGGCTGCATACCCATCATTCCCCACCAGTCCCATATTAGTGCCAAGTGGCTGAGATGATCCCAGCAGGCCTGGGGTCAGCGGCGGCCAGCGTTTGGATTATTCTCATTAGACAGGATGAGGAAATAATTTGGCCGTGTGAGAGAGCTGTGTGTTTAGGTTTTCAGGGCTGAGGGCTGGCCCTGAGCCGCCTGAGCAACTGATTTTAGCCGTTACCCACTGAGCAAACACTGACGGAGGTCTGTCTGGTGCGAGCAGGAGTTTTCAGCAGGGATCAAGTGGTATTAAGGCTCTGAAACACAGCCACTGTTGAGGAAATGTTGTGTGTTGGGGGGTCTTTCTCAGCATTATTAAGGCTGTCACTTCAGATTATTTTAGAACTAGAGTAATCTGCAGCTATTTGGGTGAATAATGGAGTATTTCGGGTTTATAAAAGACTGCACAATGAGGAATACAACTAAACAAAAACACACCAAACCTTTAAAAGACTAAAAAGATGTAAAACAATAAACAAAGAAGCCTTCATAAATACTTCATTAAACATTTATAGAAGCATTTAAGAGAAAGCAGAAAGAGAATTTAAATTATGCATCATCATCAGCATTAACTGACAACCAGTCATTTTAAACTCATTTAGAAGGTGAATTTCAATTGAGTAACCATGACAACCTTATGCAAAGCATCTTTTTATTTTTTTTTGTGTGTTTATTTTGCAGATGTAGTTCAGAAGAGTGGGGCTGTGATTGGGGTGGCGATGTGACTTTAAATTCTTAAGTGCTTTAAGTAAAACCCAAATGTCACTAGTCAGGGCTCCTGTGAGTGCTGTATTGTCATGTAATATATTAATGACTTAATGCAGGGTAATTTGTGGTTAAGGCAACTTTTGTTTACTTCTACCTGTCAGGAAGTGCTCATGCTTGAGTAACATTCTCCAGAAGTTTGACATTCCATGTCCACTTTTGTGTTTGTGGTTACAATTCCTAGGTAGACAAAAGTAAGCTGGAGTGCGCTCAAGCACCTCCACTGTGTGTTGAGGGAAACAGAGATCTGTTTGTTTGTTTTTAACTGTTGCAGTTTGTGTACAATACGACAGGTTTTGTGTATTGACCTCAAAGTACTACACAATGTTGCCGAATTCTGTGGAACCAGATCCTCCATGGTGTGTGTGTGTGTGTGGGGGGAAGGGTGGGGGCAGGGGGGGTTGTGTGGTTGTGTAAGTCTGTAGGTGTTTCCTCACCACAGCAGATAAATTTGACACTTCACCTGCAGTGTGTGTGTGTGTGTGTGTGTGTGTGTGTGTGTGTGTGTGTGTGTGTGTGTGTTCGACACATCAAGAACAGAATTGCTAGATGGACGAA
>JBBPDE010000031.1:10112493-10126821 GCA_037974605.1 Nannopetersius ansorgii | reverse complement strand
TTTTGTAAAGCTGCTTTGTGACAATGACCATTGTAAAAAGCGCTATATAAATAAAATTGAATTGAATTGAATTGAATCAGCATGAAAAACACTCACAGACCTCACAGAAACTTTTCTCTGATGATTTTGACCTGTTGATCTGTGTAATTAAAGGCACAGTAACAGAAATAGATTGTTTAATTAAAAGGGATTGAGAGGAGACATAAATGGATATAAAAATTTTGGAAATACGCCCTTAAAATTTGCAGGAGTAGCACTGATTGAATAAAAGCTCTAATGTCAGTGATTACTGTTGTTTGAGCCCGAGTGTTTCCCATGGTCTCCTTTTTCATGTGGGAGTCACTTGTACATGCATCACTTACTGTAATGAATCACCATGTGTAATTCACCAAGCCCCTTCAAAATTAGCTTCTCGTCTGCCATTAGCGCTGCCTTGTTATGCAGCATCATTTAAGCACTTAAAAGGACTTTTTGAGTGATGTGTCTTTGATCCTACCTGCCAGAAACGTATAGCAAGTCTCAATTATGCTTGTGTAATGAAGCTGTGCTGATTGAAGATGGTCCAGTTTTCTTTGAAGACTCAGTACAGTTTATAGAGAGCCACCTATTTACCCCCAACACACACACACACACACACACACACACACACACACGCACCGAGTTTTGTTGCCCAAAGAGCTTTACATTTACTTTGCTGTGTTGGGTAAATTCTGAAATTATAAATCAGAATAAGATCTAGTTGCCAGTGGTCCTGCCGTGGTTCCTGTGCTTTGTTAGAGAGAGTCGAGGAGGTGGAGTTTTAGTTTTAGTGTTTAAACTGCACCTCTATGGTAGGTGTTTCTGATGAAATGGCCGACAAATCTACCAGCCTCTTCATTACACTACGAAAGACAATGTGCTTAAAATGTGCCTGACCCTACTATAATTTACTTCTGAAAATATCCCAAGCCATTTGAATTAAGTGGCCGTTAATTTGTGAAACCGAAACCGAATTTGACCTGAAAGTTAGATTTAATGCATGAGTGTAAAACCCCTTAATCTTAGATTTAAGGCATTAATTCAGGAGGTTCTATTATTTAAGGGGCGAATTTGAAAAAGCAAAAGGAAAATTCTGTAGTTTTACCCCTTAATCAGCCTTACTCTGGGCACTTTTCCGCTTAATTTTCCATTTTAAGAGGTAAATTAAAGCTTTGGTTCCATAGTGTTAGGCCCCCCTGCTTTATATTTACACATATTTTATTATCCACTGACCACATATATGCACTTTTTAGTTTACTAAAAATTATTATAATGAAAAAGAGTTTATCTCTAGAACCATTGAAGGTAGGATAAAATGATGTGATTTTCTGAAACATGAACATTTG
This sequence comes from Nannopetersius ansorgii, assembly GCA_037974605.1. Classification (NCBI taxonomy): domain Eukaryota; kingdom Metazoa; phylum Chordata; class Actinopteri; order Characiformes; family Alestidae; genus Nannopetersius; species Nannopetersius ansorgii. The sequence goes on along the minus strand of JBBPDE010000031.1, from coordinate 10,125,457 downwards.
GTACCCTGTGTTATGGACAAAAACAGATGGACTGCAACCTGTGAGTAAAGATGATATATAGTAAGTGGAGCTGATAAGGGAGTGTATGCAAACAGCAGAGTGTATGCAAATAGCCGTTTGGGCCTTCTGGGTTTTCAGAGAAGGCCTAATGATTTATAGATACTAAAAAAACAGTACTGTAATTTTTAAGTTCATTTGAATTAAACAGAATCCTTATTGGCTTGTTTATAAATTCTGCAAGTATGTGTACTTACATTCTGCATTTACTTGTACTTACATTCTGTAATTCATTGTAATTACATTTTGTAATTAATTGTAACTTACATTCTGTAATATTTACAGCCTGTCCTTCTTTCATTATTAAGTTTTGTTTGGACACAATAGGGTTAAATTCTTAAAATGTCTAACAGAAACGTTTCCAATCAGAATTGATTCTCTGTGTTATCTAGGCAGATGTCGCTAAGCATGCTCTCCTGCTGGTCAGATCTCCAGGCACTGAATTAATGGACTAACATGTCAGATTATCTACCAACATAATTAGAAAGTGTCAGAGGACCAATCAGCTCATTACATGTTGATTGACATTGAGTGGGACCGTCATTCCAGGCTTTCTGGAGGTCCCGCATCCTATTTTAGTCACTGCGAATATGAGCTCAACTTGGACTCTTTACTGAGAAAGTCACTGTAAATGCTACACAGAAGGTAACATGTATGGAAATGTTTATTACAAGCTTTAGATAAAACATGGAATGTCTTTTACAAGCTTCACATGTCTGTGCCTCATGTAAGACTAATGTCAGTGTGCAGTGTGGTAATTTTAGCATTCACATCCTATTAGAAAACAGAAATGCATGAGTAGTATTATAGTGATGTGTTGATCCACATTTTTGACCATGTTTTAATATTCATGGCCAGGACTGAAGGTCAGGCTCTAATTGCCATGGTTCTTCACATATGTTGAGTAGTGGAACTGCTACAGCGTAGTGTTTCCCACTGCTCTGACCTTCACAGCAGACTTTATAGCTGACTAAAGATCAGTAACCTGGTGGTGATTCCCTTCCCACTCGCCTTTACGAGGTTTTTAGTAACTGCAAAATTCCTTCGGTGCATGTAGGACCTCCCCCTCCCCAATTTATCACCATAGCAATTTCAGCAGCTGTGATTTCTGGTGAGTTTTGCTGCACTTAGCACTGGAGCTGCACGTTAGGTGTGGTATGCATATTGTTTATTTTAATACTGGATTATCGCCCGCTGCTGCCAGCTGGTGCCGTCTTCATAATCTCCCTCAGAGTCTCAGAGCTTTATGAATATAGGCCAGGGTTACCAAACATCCATAAATCTATGGACATTTCGTAAAACTAGCTGCATTCGCCTAGCCTGTCGCATGAAAAGGCCAGGAAAAGAATGACCTATTATTGACCTACTAATAGTCTCTCAGTAAGAAATGCAGGACTAAAATCTATCCAGACTGTTCGGTCACATCAGTGTACCAACAGGTTTTCTGTACAGGGGTATTGTTGCCTGTGCGGATCAACAGATTTATACGCTGTAGTTTAAAAAGTCTTCCAGCGTTCCAAATATCACTATCGACCCATTTCAGTCCCGTTCTGCCTGGAGAAATGGACTGATATACTGAGAAACTAAATCTCACTGGACTCCATTAGCATCCCTTTTCTATCCCAAAATCAAGTTTAGTCAATAGAGATCATCTTTTCATCTTATCACTAAAAACAAAAAGCTCCAGTACAGCTACACCTTTGGGTTAAACTGGAATGGAGATTGTGAGCCAGGGCTTCTCGTCCAATCAGAGACTGACCTCATTAATGCTGTACAGAATGAATGGGCACAAATTCCCACAGAAAATCTTGTGGGAAACCTTCCAAGAAGAGTGGAAGCTGTTACAGCTGCAAAGGGGGACCAACTCGCATATTGGTCCAGACTCCATAGTCTGAATGCAATGTCATTAAAGTGCCTGTTGATGTATTGGTCAGGCATCTCAATACTTTTGTCCATGTAGTTTACCTTCAGGCTAATTCTGTTTTACAGCTTGGAATTCAGTAAAAGCTGAAATCAGAGTTGACCTCCAGGGGTAACCTGCAGCTCACTACTCAGCAGTAATGTTGTAGGACAGTAAAGAGAAGTGTGTGAAGCAGGTCAGTGAACAGGGCATGGAATGAACACATCTCCATTACGTTTTTTGCTGGGCTCCATCTGTTCTACACTACTTTACTCTCAACTTCATAGTCAGCAAGTTAAAGGCTGCATGGTGAAGAGTGACAGTTTTAAAGCTTATCGACAAACACAGCAATTATTCAAAGGCTTAAGGTCGTTACACTCTAAAACCGAATGCTTTGCATTGGAAAGTTTGCATGTCTGGTTGATTAGATGAGGGTGTGTGTCCTGCTCCGAACCGCCCTCTTGTTCATTTGTCTGATGCATAACTGTGTTGTGACTTGTGGCTGACAAGGACATGTTAAAGAGGTATGGAAACAGACCCTGTGTGTATGTGTGTGTGTGTGTGTGTGTATGGAACCAATAGAACACACTGCAAAGCCGCAGTCACCCACACCCCTCACGTGTCACTCGGTAACGTCCCCTCCCAGCGTGCCACACTGACGGAATGTTCAAAAATGCTCAAAAATGTTCCTCTGGCTTTGAGCTGCAGGGCTGCAGTTCCTGATATGTCCCTGGCGAAGTTCATGCATGAGGTCCTGTTTACACATTTGGTTTTAAAATGCGTTGGAACACAAGTGAACAGCCCTTCATAGAAGTGTAAACAACCACCAAGACATATCGTGATACGATCACTCAAACCTCTCGTAGCATGGGACGTATTTAGCCTCGTATCTTTGCAGCGTAAATGATAATGTGCTCAAATGTAGAGGTTTTCTACATTTGCATGTTACTCACTTCATATTTGCTAAAATACACTTATTATCCTTGGCTAAGAAATAATTTACAGTGTTCTCAACTTTTGAGTTCCATTATTAGCTAGTTTTATTAATTCATCACTACTGACCTATGAAAATCCTCCTAATATGATTACATCTGGATAACGAGACGTAATCATCCTGATTAAGGAGCTATTAAGTGCTGAAACAGTAACGAGTGCATTTAAAGTTAAAGGACAGTCTAGAATTGAACTCTGTTTCACCAACAACCAGTTAACAGAAGTCAGACCTGCACTGTTATAGATTCTCTCATATTATTGTTTTATTTGACATGTTTTCATTTATAGTTGTTCACTCAACAATTTTCCAATGCAAGGATAAAAATCTGCAGTTCTTGAAGTAAATTGGTGGAAAATCAACATTTGATGTCAGCATAGGGATGGGATGGATAATTTGCACATTTTATGGAGAGTCGGGCTGCCTCCGAAATCAGATACTTCCCTACTATATAGTATGCGAAAACAGTGTGCGAGGCGAGTAGTACGTCCGAATTCATAGTATTTGAAAAACAGTAGGCGAGAGGTACCCGGATGACCTACTGCTTGCAGCCAAATTCTGTAATAGGCATAGGATGGGCACTGCACTATCCCATAAGGCAGCGGGAGAGGCGGTGTCATATTCGAAAAATGGCGGAAAACAGAGACGCAGCTCTTTTCAAGTGTAAGTATCTTAAAGAAAACGTTAAATTACACGTTCATTGTGGTTAAATTACACTTGTGAGAAAATGCCCTCTTGTAAAGGTAAAACATAACACGCTGTTGTGACGACACTCGACACGTGACAACATCAACACAGCAGATGTAATACGTCCGAATTCCATTCATACTGCCCTCATTCACACTGTATAGAATGTACTGTTTTAACGGTAGAGCAGTACGTTCTAATTGAAATTAGTAGTACCTACTCAAGTAGTATGCGATTTCGGATGCAGCCTTGGACAAAGTATTGCATGACTATCCATCACAATGGGCTTTTGAAGGCAGTTCTGAGGGAGCTGGGAGGTTTAACATTTGAACCAAACTGTGGTTAAACAGTATTTTTGTTGCAACTTTTAGAGTTTGGCTGCTGTGAGCAGAGCTTTTTGCAGTTAGTGTGAAATTGGACTCCAGCATAAACTGACCTAACAAAATCTGAACACGAGTGCGCAGATGGAAATGCCTTTATTATAAAATGTCAGCATCGGCCTTCCTGTCCCGTCCTGCCTGAAGAAAGGAACACATATAGAGAAGCTAAATATGACTGCACTCTGTTAGAGTCCCTTTTCTATCCCAAAATCAATCTGCATAATTTCGGATGAACTTGTCATCTTGCCGTATTGTCATCTAATAACAAAAAGCTCCAGTACAGCTTCACTACTACAGGCTGATGTTTTCTTTGGAGGCTAAATGTTCATGTCATACCCTGATGACAATGTTCTGTATTATATCATTTACCACATTTTAAAACATTTTGACTTCTAAGCAATTGAATATAGATATACTGTCCTTCTGTCGATTTTAAAATTTCTTGATACAGGCAAATGCTATGTCAATACAGAATAATTTCCCTATAAACAATACAGGCTCCTAGATATTACAGACATTTATTGCATCTTGTCATCAGACTGGAAAGGCCAGTTCATGGAAATGAGTGAGGAGAACCTGAACATTTTCTTTATGCTGTTTTGCTAACTGTGTCTTATTTGTCTTGTCATCTGGCTGGAAAGGCCTAGTGACTGAGAGTTTATGGAAACGAGTGGGGAGAACCTGAACATGACCCAATTTTCTGGCCGCTCAACTGGGCCGTACTTGTTTTTCTACACCATTAGCAATATTTCTGAGGAGGCAGCCTGCAGAGCAGGACCTGTGCGCATCGGTAGCCTTCGCAGCTATTATGCGCCTAATTGTGGGATTATCTCTGACTTGGGAAAACCTTCAAGCTGTGTTTTTCCAGTGAACAACAAACAATGTTGAGCTTTGAGTGGTTTGTCAAAGCCCATGACAGGAAAATGAGAGGGCATTACAGGGATAAAGGAAATCTCTCAGTGCCAAATTCCTTCGCGTCTGCGGTTCGTCAGACCAGTCTTACTTTAAAATGCAGCACGAAACCGTTCTGTATAGATGTGCTTTTAGGGCAGTTCTTCATCATACACCACTTCACGCCTCATTGTCTGTGAGTTATGGCTGAGCTCAATTCTGACCGTTGTCTGGAGCTGGACTGCTCTAAACCCTTCAGGAGGTAAAGTTCTGAACCCAAAGGTCTGATTCTCCACACAGGAACACAGTTCAGTGAACGTCAGTTTAATTCCACAACATGGTGAGATCACACATCTAGCATGAAGGTCTTCGCTACATTTCTGTGGAACAGTGTGGTCGGTTTTCTACGATAAATAGACCTAATTCAGTGTTACAGCGACATCATTCACAGAGCAACTGTCTTTATACCCTGCAAAAACCCTGGCAGAGTAAATCACAGGCAGAAGTTTGGACACCCCCGGTCATATAACATGTTTTGTTGATTTTCATCCATTACACACTTCTGCACATTTAATGCAATACTACTGTGACTTTACTAAATTTGACATGGGGAAATAAACATAAAATGTGGCCTGTCCAAGTATATTTTATGCTTTTTCTAATTTGCTAAATGAATAAATGTCAATTGTGCTCTAAAATGTGCAGAAAAGCGTGTTTTCATTTCAAAATTTAACAATTTTTACCTTTCATTTCTGTTTGGTTGTAAGAATATTATTTAATTTAAAATGATTTTAATTAGCTTGTTTTAAGTCATTTTAAGTCCTTTTGTCCATTATTTTACTATATTTTACTATAAACAGTAAAAGCATCTAGCCATTGACAGTAATTTTGAATAATCTTACAATATTCGTACAACAATAATACAAAGCGAAATGACTCTTACGGACTAGATCTAAGACATGTTTGCCTGCCAGGATCCTTTTCTGCAGTGTAGTCTGTGTATAAGAGGCTCTATAGAAAACAAAAACAGTTATAAGCCTATCAACTTAAGCCTAGGAATGCAGCACAGTCTCATGCGCGCTGGTTAATTAGTAACTATTTGGTGAATTGCGCCTTAGAAGCAGATTCCAGGGGCTTAATTTAGAGGCAAGTATGTTAAAGATTTAACGTTGCACACATTTCACACGTGAGTCTGTCTTAAAGAGATAATTCTTAATGTCGTTTGAGGCATAATATTCCCTGAGTGCCTCCTAGGGCTGCACAATATATCGGTTATGGAGTGTAATTGTGATATTAGCTTTTACTGATACTGATGCTAATACTGAAAGCTGGAATATGCAGATGAATGATCCACCCAAGCACAATCTGACCGCAACTCTGGTCACAGTAACACAGGCTGATCTATAGCTGTCTCCCATAAAATATCGCTACACATGAATTTGTTGGATCCTGACCAATCACAGATGCACTTCTGATCTCAGTAAAACATTACTAGTCACAATAATGAAGGCTGATCAGTAATAATGTTCCATCGAAGGTGGAAATATCCCTAAATGTGACATGCAGCGATGATATTTTTGTCTGTATCGTTCACCCCAACTCCGTCCTTTATCTGCATGTCACACCAGCGACTCGCACACAGGTGGGTTGTCTGAGTCCTGGCTGTGCATGGAGCTCAGCCCCGTGTCCGAGTCGTCATCGTTTCCGCCGCAGCTCTTGGAAAGTCCCCTGGCCTCCTCGACCCAGCCGGCACTCTTTTCAGCAGCGGGCTGGACGACAGGAGTGAATGAAGTGTCCCCTTCACCCTCCTGCTCCTCCTCCTCGCCGCCCTCGGTCAGAGAGTCCACCTTCTCCAGCAGGTCCCTGAGCTCCTTGTCCCTGGCCTCCCAGAGCTCACGGCTCATGTGCAGGTCGCTCTTGACGGCCTCTAAATCCGTGTTGAGGCGGAGCCCGATGTACAGGCTGGTGTCCAGCTGGGTCTTGATCCGTTCTTCCTCTTCCAGTGGCGGAGCCTCCACTTGAGGGACCGTCACCGGGGGTGCCTCGGCCCCGCCTCCTGCATCCCTTTCCTTCAGCTCCTCTCGTCGCCGCCGCATCCACCTGTGGTTGAGCTCCTCCTCAATTTGTCCCGTGAGCCGGTCCAGCAGGGCCTCGCGCTCGGCCAGCTCCTCATGGAGTTTGATGACCTTGTCCCACCGCGCAGCGTACTCCTCAAACCGCTCCACCTCCTTCTCCGCCGCCACCGTCGCAGCGTCCTGCTCATCCAGGCTGCTCTCGGCCAGGTACGTGTCCTGCACATAGTTGACCCCGTGTATCCGGACGCGGTCCAGGTGAACCTTGGCCTCGTACCTCTCGATCTCACCATCCAGATCGTGGAGCCGCTCCAGCTGCTGGCGGATGGTGTGGTCCTGGGACACCACCAGGTGCACGAGTGTCTCCATCCTCTCAGCTGAGGTCCTGTCCCGGGATGTGCGGCACTTGTCCTCTGCCTCATCCTCATCCTCCTCCTCATACTCCTCTTCCTCTCTCCTCCCTCTGCTCTGCTTCATCCTCTCCAGCTTCCTGAAGGCTTTGCGCACCACGCGCCTCTGCTTCTCCCGCGAGCATGTGGCGATCTCGCGCTCCGGTGCGCGCTCCCGGCTACCGGCGCTGGACACCACGCGGGCCTCGGCGCTACGCGCGCCGCCGTTCGGCACGGACGCGTCACTCCGCACCAACATGAAGCGCACGTGTTCGCGCTCGCGGCCCCACGCGTTCCACAGGCGCAGGAGGCGGGTACGTGCAGGCAGGGCGCGCTCGTAGCCGCGCCACTTCTCCACGATACAGTAGGCGCGCGGGGACGCGGCGGAACGCTGGTCCTCCAGGAGCGCGCGCACCACGTCCGCACATGTCGTGCGCCTCGAGAGGCCGGACACGAGCTTCTCCTCGCGACAAACCCACACGGACACCTTACAGTCCTCCGACACACACTCCTCCTTGTCCGAGACACTCTCCCCGCGCTCCGACACACGCTCCACCCTGTCCGACACACACTCGTCTCGCTCCATCAGCACCATCAAGTCCTGACTCACGTCCCGCTCGCGACCCCTTTACGCAGCTTGTTCACGAGCATCTTATCCACAAAAGCAATGGATTTACACAGTCCGCGCGCATTTTGGACAAAAATTTGAATGAATAAAAAAATCCCATTAAACTCCAGCGCGTCTTTATTCCATGTGCGTGTTCCACGCGCCTGCAGCTCCAGCTCCGACTGCGCGCGAGCCTCCCGCACCTCAGTCTTTCAACAGAGCACGAGACACGCCCCCTCTGAGTCACGGGACCACAAGGAATTTTTTTTTAATTTTTATCCTCCACCCATTTTCTGACATGGGACGATCAGTACAGACGAAGTGTGGTGGGATACGGGTGGGAAAGAAACTCCCTGAAAATATTAGATCAAACATGAGTGGATTAAAACTTTACTTCTTATTCAGACAGCTTCTCTGTTTTCACATGAACTGGCGCATGTGGTGGTTGGGTAGATCAGAAGGTCATGGGTTTGAATCCTGAAGTCCGCACACACTGCTGCCTGGGTGCTGTGTTCCTGGCTGCCCACTGCTTCACTTGATGAATGGGTTAAATACAAAGAAGAGTCTTGTGTTGTCTTGTATAGTTTTCTGTAGTCTTGTGTAGTCTTTGTGCGCTACCGGTCAGAAGTTTTTACACACCTCAGATTTCTGCGACTTATTCGTTTATTTCATGAACTGCAGATTTTTATTTCTGTTAAACACTGGAATTTCTGTTAAACACAAGTTGTTGAGTGATTATAACAAAAACTATAAATGAAAATATGTAAAATAAAACAAGTTTCCTATAGTTGAAAGAATCGGTAACAGTGCAGGTCTGACTCCTATTAACTGGTTGTTGGTGATGCAGAGTCAAATTCTAGACCGTCCTTTAACTTCAGCACTTAATAGCTCCTTAAATATCTAACAGTTGTTTGCTGATCCACATTATAATTGTATTAGGTGTTTTTGTAGGTCAGTAGTGATGAATAAATATAACAGACTTGTGTAGTCTTCTGTTGTGTAGTCTTGAATAAATATTTTCAAATGGCGAGAAGGCTATAAATTTATTTGTTAGCAAAGAATTTTGAGTGTATTTTAGTCAACATTAAGATTTTTATTTCTGTTAAAAAGTAAAACAGAATATAGAAAACCTTTTGACTGGGTTTAGTTCCATGTTTTAAATTGGAGCTCCATCTTGTGACCACTTTGAGCAACACAAGTACGTATCAACAACGGAGGGCTCCACCAGGGCCCAGATCTCTCTCACTCACACACACACACACACACACACACACACACACACACACAAGGCAGTTGTTTTATCTGTGGGGTTTATTTCTTAGTTAAGACTTGAAGATGTAGTTGTTCTCCTCAGTGCTCAGTGAAGAGGAGGGTCTTTGCTCTCTGTTAGAAGACAATGAGGGTCTAAGCAGTTTTAATGTTCAGAGGACATTCTTTCCAAATATTTGGCGCCAAAGCTGAGAAAAGTCTGCATGCAAGTCTGTAACCGTTGAGAAGAGTGTCGAGCTCCTGATGCTATTTAAGAGGTCGAGTTGTGGCTCATTGTCAGATCAGTGGTTTGCAGGCAAGCATTCGAGTTTTTAGTCTAATGGAGAACCACAGGAACCCAGTGTGTGTGAGAATTTTGCTGTATTGATGACCAGTTTTAAAGAAAGTACCTTCAAATTCAGGACAGATTGTTAATGTGAGGTGAAAATAAGAGCTCCTCATCTACCAGAACCTAGAGTTTGTGTTTTTGGTGCGGGAGTAATGACACCACTTCCAACAGAGATGGGAGATGAGTGGTGGGTGGTGATGGTCTAGCAGGTAGGATACTTGGATCAAGAGGTTATGGGTTTGAATCCTACCTTCAGCATACCACCACTGGGTACCTGAGTAAGACCCTTAACCCCAAGTTGCTCCAGGGAGACTGTTCTCTGTAGTTAGCGAATGGAAGTCACTTTGGATAAAAGCATTTGATAAATGCCATAAATATAAATCCTCTGGGATCTACAGGAGCTCAGTTTTGCCTGGGATTTTAGCTTCAGGTGATACTCTGTTATCCAGGAGAAAAGATCTGTTCCTGGCTGCTTCACTTGGTGAATGGGTTAAATACGGAGAAAGAATTTCCCTGTTCACACTGTGCACTGTGGTCATGTATGACTATAAGGGGCCATTTTTCTTTACAGCAATGTATGAAAATCAAAGGTAAGATGTTGTTGGAACTAAGAAGCATCTTGATTTGCCCAAATTCCTCTGCAGTTTCACCCCTAGCTGTGGTTGAGGGTCTTTTCTGTGTGGATTTTGAATGTTTCCACTGGGTTCCTCCCACAATCCAAATATATGCATGTCAGGGGAATTGGAGATAATACATTTCCTCGTGTGTGTGTGTGTGTGTGTGTGTGTGTGTGATGGATTAGTGACCTTTTGCCCTATGACTGCTGAGATACCCTGAACCCTGGTTAGAGATAAGTGGTTCAGATTCTTTCATAGGAATACGCTTTGGTCAGTGTTAATGTAATTTCATGTTATACCAATGGATACTGAGTGGAATAAGTCCTTATAAACCTTTCTGCAGGCTTATGTCAGGTTTCATGAAAAGTTTGTCATATATGACTGCTGGTCTTCAGTGAGACGTTACTTAAATTGTTTAAATATATTCTCTGATTTTTTAAATAAAGAAATAGATGCACAATTTTAGTGGAAAGCATCAAAAGTGCCAGTGGTGTGGCCTGTAATTCCCGAAGTTTCAGAGAGTGAACAGATTAACTAATCTAATGAAACTGAACGCATGCTTGAGATGGTCTGTGTTTCATTACAATTATAAGCAGCCTAAAATGCGGACGTCAACACGACTGGGTTTTTAAGGGCGTCAATATTTGTTTTATGTATAACATAACTCTTGGAAAAACACCCCAAACAAAAACATCTTTCAACAAAAATGTCAAATTATTTTTATTTGATAAAATGTTGAAAAAAAAAAGCCAAAATAACTATTTGCGGTACCAAACGAACACACACAAAGTTTACTTTCATTATTCTGTGCCATCCCTTCATCTTAAAGAGAACAAAAATGTAAGCAACACCTGTACAGAAGAATCAAGAGACACAATTTTATTTTACATACATTTCCCATCTTAAAAAAACAAAACAAAAAAAAACAAAAGCAAGAACCCAACCACATTTCGGCGATCACACACTAAAAGGTACCAGTACCTACATAGTGACAAACAGACAAAAACGGAGCTTGACATCGACAAGCCACTGAAATATGATGTTGGGCTGATTTACCTCTAGCCCTACTCTGCATCATTTCCCATTATATTTGGTGAATAGGGCCGGGCCGGGTGTTGCGTGCAGAGGACACAGTTCTGAACAGCTTGGAGCATGTTTCAGTAGTGCTGGTGTTAGTTGTTGCTCATAGTTTGTCTACTGTATCTCTGTTCTACACACACACACTGAGATCAGGAACACAATACACACCTGGTGTACTTATGTTCTACTGTCACTGAACACACGGACTTCCAGCACACTGACCACCGTTCATACGTAGTTCATATCTGTAGGGTTACAAACAGCAAAACCATTAGTGCTTTAAAGGAACACATTAGTGTTTTTCAACCTCCTGCACAACCAGTTACCACAGGTAATACAGTCAACCCATTTCCACAAACACAGTAAACAGAAAACCAAGTCATAGAATTTATAACAGAAGTCAGTGGGCCGATGGTGTTCTATTCTAGGTCTGGGACAAAGGATTTTGATGAGTCAATTAAATAGGGCAAAATGATTATTGGCTAATATTGATTTTTCAGTTTATAAACCAGATATGTTTCAGTGACATTCAGTAAAATAACAGTTTCCATTTGTACCAGAGGGGGGCGACCAAGCCCAAGGCCTTTTCACTTCAAGTGAAAGATATTTAGTTCAAAAATATATAACATCAAAACAAAAGGCTTTACTGAGAATAAACATCAACGTTAACGCTGTCGTTTCGTTCACATTAGAACTCATGGCTGTTTGTAGTACGTTCACGGCTTCCTTAAATCCAAGATGAAATAGTCCTCCTCCTCTATGCATTGCCCTGTGGGGGTCAGTGATGAACTTTGGTTCAGAGTTGTCTTCTTCAGAAGTGCCAGGTTGAATTGGTTGAGTTTTTTCTTCCTCCTTGTTCCTTCATGCCTGAGTGTTTAGTAAAAGCCCATCAAAGCTTCAGTGCATTAAAACATCTCATTAGTGAAAACTGCCGAAGTGAAGTGAAGCCCCAGCTCCCATCTAAACATTAAACCAACATTAGGAATAAATGTACTGAGAATACTGTAGTGAGGCTGTTTGGCCTCACAGGGCTTCCCACCGCAGTAAAACTGGAAAACTCAGGCATTCACGCTGACAAAAAGGAAAGGAAAATAAAAAAAGAACCCAAAACAAATTACAGCTGTAATAAGCCCTACTGAATTCCATCAGTAAATGTTTATGAAAACCATGGATGATGTTTTCAGTGAAAGTCCTAAAAGTAACCACAAATCCGTTTTTTTTTTCCCGTGTTCAAAATCAAAAAACCTCTTGAGAACTTTGGTGGGACCCTCACATCTGTCCCATCCTGAAACCCAAACTGAGTATAAAGGCTTTAAAAAGTTTTCATGTTTTTCAATCATTTATTCACAGAACTCAGCAACTGCCCATTGACTTAAATGTGTTTTGATGGAGCTTCAGGAAACGTCATTAAAATGATGTTCGACTGTATCGCATGGTAATGGCAGACAGCGTCAGGTTGTAAAACATCAACAGTCCTGCTTTAAAGGAGACCCAGACAGTCACGATGACCAGTGTTTTCAAAATCAGTAAAAGGAAATGCTTCACAAACACACTGTCATGTCTCGGTGTCTGAAAAAAGAGTTACAGTGGGGCAATAAAGTATTTATTCAGCCACCAAGTGTGCAAGTTCTCCCACTTAAAAAGATGAGAGAGGCCTGTAATTTTCACCATAGGTATACCTCAACTATGAGAGACA
>JBBPDE010000031.1:10094088-10104779 GCA_037974605.1 Nannopetersius ansorgii | reverse complement strand
CACACACACACACACACACACACACACACACACACACACACACACACACACACACACACACACACACACACCTGCTACCATCTGATTAGAGCTAACCAGCTGGTCTTTGTGAGACTAGAGCCCGTAACATGATGACACCCCTCCGTCCGCAGCCCGTGTTCACAGGGCCAGATGGCGTGAAACCGTGACGGAAAAGTCCTCAGTATTCCAGCGCACTCCATACAGAGGCTTTGATATGACTGAGTAACCAAAACACTTTCGAGAGACACACACTTCACATCATCAGGCTGGATTTCACCAGGTCTTCTACATGGATGCCAGCAAACAAGTGCACCACTTTCAGAAACTATGAGGCAGTCCTTCACTGGAGTTCACCCCAATCCCTCCATAGTGCCATAGTGTGCTAAAAAAGTTTTTTTTGTTTAGATGAGCACTAGAAGCTGGTCATTCTCTCTGGGGTGGTGGTGGCCTAGTGCGTAGGATACTTGCCTTTGGACCAAGTGGGTCATGAGTTCAAATCCTGGGGTCCCTGATCAAGACCCTTAACCCCAAGAGACTGTCCCCTGTAGTTGGGAATGGAAGTTGCTTTGGATAAAAGCAGCTGCTAAATGCCATATATGCCTGGAGGATTTTGATTTTCCTAGAGTTTTACTACAAAAGCTTTTATTTACTACAGAAGAAAAAAGACATTATCGTTCAGAAAACTTCTTAAAAAAAACCTGCCGAAATGTGCAGCTGCCAGTGTAAATGAAACGTTGTGATTGTTTTACCACGGATCCACAAACCACTAAGGAGACTGACAGAGCCTGTAAAGAAAAGTTGTCTGAAGCAAGATAATCAACTGCCATAGCTGAGTTACGTGTGCATGGAGGTGAAGACTGGCACTGTCGCTTGATGATAAATACGTGGTGGGAGGAGAAGGAATGGTATATTATAAGTTGATGAATTTTCCCTGTCCTGTGTTCAAGGTCAAACATCAGGAATCGTTAAGATGTGGGGAAAAGTCACTATACACCCATCAACAATTATGGAGGTGAATGTGTTCATAGAGGTGAGGACTGCCGTTGTCACTTCATGATAAATAGGGTGTAGGAGGAAAAGGGATAGTATATAATGGGTTAATATAATTTCCCCGGCTTTGTACAAGGTCAAGCATCAGATGGTGTTGAGAGGCAGGCGAAAGTCAATATACTTTGATCAACGATTACAGAGTTACAAGAATTTTGTCTTTTGAATATGACACACTGGACTGTGCTTAATGTGACCAAGGACATGAACTAAGAAGGTAAAAAAGGACCGTTTTAATTTTGTGTTGACTTCACAAAACAACATGCAACAGTTTTTCTGTCACAGCAAGAAACCATTTAAACATTCAACAAGTTCTTTGAGTTGTCATCCTTCTCTATGCAGTAGCTGCCTTTACTAAAGAACCCTTGAAGAGTCCCCTTTTTAAGAGTGTGCCTTCAGACAAGCTTTCAAATCAGGTTTACTGATAAAGCTCTAGCATGCATTCGATCTAGTCTGTGAATAAACTATGACACATTTTGGAATTTCAGTCTCATAACCAATCCCAAAACTGTGTTCTATGAATAGTCTGTCCGAACTTGACTTATTTTGGTCAAAATAATATATGGCATTCTTTTAACAACATTACTTTACCATTGAGTTTGTAATAAATCATAATACAAAATGCAATACACAGCAACAGAATTACTGTATAATATTTGGTCTATATTGGGCAGCCCGTAACATTCACGTAACCATAATATTGTTACAATTTATACAATTGTGTTAATGTTAAGGTTTAGTTCTCACTGTTACTATTTTTTCAGACTCTTCTAAGCCTCTGATTGAAAGAAAATTTCCAGTTTTTAATGCAAAACTGACCTTTATGTCCACACTACAAAAAAGCAGCTCATGTACTGAGATGACATATAGCAACTGTTGCCAATTCCTGTTAAAGAACATAATGAGAATGAATCCTCATTGTCTCATATACACAGTTAATTTGTACACAAGGCAAGAACTCTCATTATGCAGAGGGTTCATGCGGCTAGTGTTTGCTTACAAACTCGATTTCCTTCCTCCGGAGACGCTGTATAGCTGTGGCATTCCTGCTCACCACAGTCAGCACAAAGCCACTGACCAACACTGAATGGTTGGTTTGGAGTCGTTTTCTTTAATAAGAGCAATTAAGCATGCTTCCTGTGTGTATGTGTGTGTGATTGTGTGCAAGTGTGTCCTAACATGGCAGGCCGACTGGAAATATCACACCAGCCTGCTGGAAATCACACGTGGAAAATCCGCACAGCCCTGAATAAGCGCTTTCTCTCCATTATGTTTGATGGCTTTAAGAATAGTGTAGATTTTCGACAGGGGAAATTCTACAGATAAAATACATTCAATCTAAAATATTCATTATTTTAACCACCAATTTGTACACAACAAAAAAAAACCTTATTCAAAACAGTGGATTTCATGTGAAGTAGATTTTTAGGAGTCTGGCAGGGTAGGAACATAATTTGAAGGGGCAATTTTTCTCGCTCTGGACTGAAATTCAGTGGCATTTGGGATGGGAGCACAAATGGGAGCATTTTGTGAAATGTAAAGAATTTTAACAAGTGATTTAATTTCAACAACCCAATGAAACTTACGTTACACTGGGCAAACCTAAGTTAAATTAAGTTACTTACACTTAAAAAAAAAAAAAGAAACTTTTTTCCATTAACCTGGCTCTCAGTGCTGGTCTCGGAGTAACGGAACTGCACGCTGTTCTCTCCGCTCTCACTCTCCCAGCTCTCCTCAGAAAGGCCTTGAAATTTACTTCACTAGTTGAACTTGATCTAATGAACTTTTCAGTATTTTGCACACTTATCCTGAGTGACTTACAATAGTGTTTTTGTTAGCTGGAACAAATAGGTTGGAGTCCAAAACGCCCTTGAGCGAAGACTGCTAGAAACTCAAGCCAGTGCAAATACAAAGAGATAAAAGATACAAAGACAGAACAAATAATATGCAGGACATTTCAGTTTAATGTTCATTACATTTCACAATGAGATTCTCAGTTGCTGACCAAAAACAACTAGGGACAACCAGGGTATGCTGTTCTCAGAACAGTGTAGAGACTTGATGCATGGTTTCCTTGGCCTTTTGAGGGATGGCGAGTCAAGCCAAGATCTTCTAGATGCACAAGAGTACGAATCGAGTTTTGTCTTCAGCTAGCGAGGAGCAGGTCAAAGTATCATGAGTTTTTGGGGAAATACCAGGCAGGGTAGCATTGGAGTGACATAACTGAATTTAGGTTGAAGATTAGCCAGTTGAAATAGCTCATATCCAGAATCCATGCTTCAGAGGGAAAGACCTTTAAGAATTCTCAAGACTACAAGATCACGAGCAGAAGAAACATTTCAAATGTGACTGGCAGATGATCTCCACGACCAACTGACAACCACTGATCTATTACTTGTATAACACATTATTTGTGGGACATCTGTAGCCAAAGTACTGTGTTTTAACCCTCAGAAACGCGCCGTTGCTTCAAAAGGTCACCACTGCTGAAACACAGTCTCATTCAAATGTTGGCCTCTTTTTGGAGCTTCCATGTTCCAACAGACTTACTGTAATATTTGTGCGTAGTTTTTTTAACATATCTGTACATTTTGTACATTTTTTCCATCATCTTATTATAACACAAATGTGTGTGTGGGTAAACGATTTCCAAAAGCTCTAACATGTATGGTTGTGGATTTTTAAAGTAGAATTTTTGTTACGTTAGTTAAATCATAAAAAAAACTTTATCAGATTTGCACTTCATGAGACACATTCTTTAAGGCTTTAAATATTAGAAATTACAAAGTAATGCATAAACAGGAAAAATCCCCTTATTGGTCTAAGGTTTAAGGAGCACTGTGTTCTACATGAGGTCATCTTTACACTTTGCCCTTTTTGCAACACTGATGTTGTAGATGCAAACCGCTTTGATTCAAAAGATCCAACTGCACAGAAATAAGTGTGTGACTCCTCATGAAACTTGTTACAGCCGCTGTGCTGAGTTACTGGGGTACCGCCTACATCTTTCACTATGACGAGCATTCCTGTGACAAAGTGTACACATAAAAATAGCTGGGGAATTCAAACGGGCTGCAGCAAAATATACTACTGATCAGAACGAATGTTACATATAGCCTATAGTATCATAACTCTAGAATTAATGGATGGACACCAGTGCAGCTGTATCAGCCCAGTAGTCTAGTGTTGAAATGAGGGGACAACTTAACAGGTGGCTAATGGAGACAATGATATCTACTATAAGAACAAAAGCCGTTTATAACAAGATATTAGTTTCTATTTCAATCATCAAGCAGTAGGCGTCTGTTTTTAACTATTTGTGGGTGAGAAGAGGCAACAAACCCCGGTGTGCCAGATCAGTTGGCCCTCCTGCTATTACTGTGATGTTGTTGATCTGAGATAAAGATAAAGCTGTTTTCCACTGATCGGCAAAGCTGGAAACAGTACAGAAGAATAAACATCATTATTATAAGGGCAAATACTTTTTATTCAAATTGCTTAACAATGTCAGTAATGGTGGGTTCTTTGTTGATTTCCATGTCATGTTTATTTTGCCTTAATCCAAAAGCTTTCTTGGTTCAAACGAGTCTTAAAACTGAACATTTCTGTTGCATTTAGCCAAGATGATGTACTGCTTTAAAAGAAAAGTAGTAGAACTTTCACAAGCTTGAAAATGCATTTAATTTCAGAAATAAAAAATAATAATAAAAAAAAGACCTACCATCTGACCCCCTTTTTCTCTACATGCAAAGTACGTTTTTTTTCTATGGATGTATAAGAACAACCATGCACAGAACACACAGAATATACGTCGGTTTTTGTCAGCGTGGCCTTGAGTCCTATTCTGTAAAGTGAAGACTTCCTCAACTTACAAAAAAAAGAAAAAACATCCCTTCTCAAGGGGACAATACAGAACTCATCAAAAAGCAATTCCCCATGCATTTTCACCTGCACTTTCTTCAGTTCTTTTATACGCAGCAAGTCCCCTACTTTAATTGAGCAATTCAAAAGAAAAAGAGGAAAAAAGCTCCTACAAATCTCAGCCACAGGGGAAAAAAAATCTATAAAAACAAATTTAAAACATTCTATTTTACTATAACATTTTATTCAGACTTCAAGTATATGCAAGGAAATTAAAACTTTTATTCTCAGGAATATAAAAAAAAAACAAAAAAAAACCCTAATATATTTTTTGATAACATTTTGTTGTTATGAATTGTTACTATTACAAGCCATTTACAGTTACTGAGGTAATAATTAAATGATAATGAGAGCATTTTACGAGATTTTCGGGCTGAAAGACAACGGCATGTTTTTGTGGTCGAGCTGTGATGGATGCTTGAAGACTTTGGTTACGTAACTTCAATATAAATGTTGGAATATGCCATTGAGCAGGAAGATTACTCTAGAGTAACTTCAATTCCCATAATTCCCTCAGTTGTACCCAGTAAAGTGGAAACCTGGAAAGAGCCAGTTTTCCCTACACAGGCACAGCTTGTGTTGAAATAGGGCTATAAAGACCCCAGTTCTGTAGTTTCTCCTATGACTGTAATGGTTAATACGTTTTTAACATAGGTGTGATGTGACAAACTGCACATGAAAACTCTTCACATCTGTTTAAAACATTAAACATGATGACCTCAACAGGAAGCTACCAGAACGTCATTATAACCTCATTCACTGCCCAGTGTTACCAATGTTTTGATTTAGTTCCAGAATTTACATTCAGCAGATTTACTCTCACAGTAAAATAAATGGGATTCCAGTTCCCGCCGATGTCTAATGCCATGCTCAACTCTCATTTCTGCAAATAATCGGCGCTGAACAAGTGTTTTGAACTGTTTTTCAACTTGGTATTTTATTACCTATTTGCTGTGTGCTGATGGATCAGAATGGTGGGTGACACTAGACAACTGTGCTGTCATTTCTGCAGGGCTACAAATGCACTACAACAAAAGAAAATAATTTCTCCATAATGCTAATACATATAGTCCCCGTATTCATACTTTAAACATGTTTCTTAGGCTTGTAACGCCATAACACATTAGACTTTTTAGTTCAATAAGAGCCTCTCAAAGTAATAAAAAAAGGTGGAGTTTAATACTGATTTTATATCATTAAGTATGATAAAAAAAAATCATAAGTGACCCCATCAGAGCAGAATTTACATATGGGTGCATCCTTTAATACCAGCTGCTCTTTATATTGTGGGAACATTTCATGACGAATATCATCATTTCTAAGACGCAAGGGTTTCTCATCACAGTGATACATTTATTGCATGTCTAGATACTTCAGGAATGCTTGCTTCTAGAAGGTGATTTTCACAACAGGTCTGCAGATCCACTAGACGCCATTGCTACACTAAAAAAAATAAAACTAACAATCCAGTATACCAGCACCACCCATAATATAGTGATACAGAGAGTCTCTGATGATATGGGCAGTCAAATAGACTTCGTCTATAGGGGCCCAGGCTCGGCTCGTGTGCAGCCAAGACTCTGAGGGCGGTTCAATTCTTGAGTGGAAGCACTAAGATTAAATCAGTCCTTCATCAGCCTCGGTAGGAGACTGTCAAATCTAATTAAGGCACGCTCTCTCTCCGCCCGGGTTAATAACTCTCAAAAACAGTACAACAGTAGCTTCCGATGGCGGAGCTGACAAAAGAAATGTGCTAATTATCTAAGAAAGGAGGGGGATCTCATAACATATGTTCCACAAAGACAAAAGGCTTTCTTGCAGGTTGTGGTGGGTTTGCAGCTTGAAAGCGGAAAAAAACAGCAGGCGCACTACTGCATGAAGAGAGAGAAAAAAAGAATGAAATAAATTGCTTTCTTTGGCACTTGCTGTAAGGAGGGTGTGTGGTCAGTTGAAGTCGCTCCCTTATCCAGCCACTGGACAGAGTGTCCACTCCGCAGCTGTTGCTGTTGTTTCCATGTTTCCAGCCTTCTCAGCATTAAACTCTGGAGTTTGGCGTGAAACAGCCCGGCTGATGCCACTCGGGCACAGAGGAGTGCCCCTCAGGTACACGGAGAGATAAGCTCGGCCCCTCAGGTAAACAGCCAGATAAGCCCAAGTCTGAGGGGGGGCTGACATTGTTTTGAAGTGAAAGCCAGTTGCTATAGCGATGGCTGCTAATTATCTGCATAGAGCAGGAAGGAGAGAGAGCGAGTGAGGGCACTCAGGACCCCACGCTCGAACCGACTGTGGCGGAATACAAAACCAACCCTTGGCCTTCCACCAAAACAATGTGCTACGGAGAACTTTGATACCCTCAGGTGAAGATAAAGAACTAAGCTTTCAAAGGATGATTTAACACGCTAGAAATCCATCCTTTTATTCAACTAGGCAAGTTCATTATCAGATCAAGACCATTTGTTTTCTGCAAGAATGGTGTGTGGAAGTAGTACGGCCACTGATTAGCTGAGAAGAAGAAATGGAAACGTACAATAATGATGCAGAGGTTGCTGCTTAAAAAGGAATTTTACCAATTTCTTGGACTGCCCAGAGTACTTGAATGGTTTATCACTACCCAAATCACCTTATTTAATCTTGGACGAAACTCTTCACTGTAAATAGATTTAAAGTATATTTCAGGCCTATCTGAATCTCAAAACCATCATAAAACAATTTTTCAAGCATCAGGCAGAGACTTCAGAGGCATTAAATGCATCAAACATCTGGTTCCTATCATCGCCACTGTGAACAATTTGACCCTCTACGTTTCTCTAGAATGGAACATTTCACATCAGATGAATCTGAATGACTCTGCTTATTTCCTAACCATGTAATTAAGAAGACATTTTGAAAAATCAGTGGAATCATCTGTTTTAAGACACAGAGTAGGTGCGATAAATCCATGCGCTGTTAGTAGTTTAGAACAGTATGCCATGAATTATATGCACAGTGTTACTCTGAAGTGTGCCCCAAGGACCTGTAGTCCAAAATATATCAAGAAGGAATGCTGCTAATTGTTAGCGCAATACTGACATTGCAGAAGGCCGCAATATGCAAATAAGCCTCTAACCAATCCTGGCAGGGTGACCAGTCACAGCTCCAGGTGAGTTAACGAGTGTACTGATGAATCAAGGTCTTCATGAAATCCAAAAAACACAGACTTTAAACCTTTTTAATTCTAGAAAAGTGATTAAACTGACTTCAATATCTTGAAAGGCACCACAATCGCAATATGTAGCAGTAAACACACAATAATGACATGATGCCCATATCATGCAGCTCTAATGCCAAGGTGAGCAGACCACTATAGAAACAGAAACAACTGCAAACTGTTTTAGTGATGTTTTCCAATCCCAAAAATCCCCTTTATTAGAGGTTTACATTCAATCTGGGCCAGGGAAGCTGAACTTTCTCTTGAACAAATTAGATAATGATAGAAAGAAATACAAGAGACAGAAAAGAAAGCAGGAAAAAGAAGAATAAATAAGAGGAAAAGGCAAGAGAAAGCGTGTGTAAGTAGTATTCCCTCTTTCCATGACATCACCCCATGCGGGAGTTGAGCAGGGGGGCAGATCGCAGCTGGTATCAGCCGAAACACCATCTGCTCCTCCTCTCTAATGGTTCACGCTGGCTTTACAACAGAACCCATCAGAGCTGCCTCTCGCCACACAGCAGCCTGACAGAGCCACTGCCACTGGGGACCACCAGCATGCGTAAAGCTCAGAGTGATCCAGGATCGGTTTTGGCTTATTTCATGCAGCATAGCTGTATAGATAGACTTGGAACTTCTTGTCAATCACAAATATCTGACAAGACCAACAGACATTAGATACATGTGGTCCCCTAAAAACTCACCAACAGAACTGACTGAAGTTTTCCTGAGACCGGAATCTTTTCTCAGAATCTCATTATCGACTTCCCTCAGAGCTTCCATTAAACAACTTGGGAAAACACAAAGCCAACAACACCTAGTAATGTCAGTGCTAACATAAACCACTCGTTCCTCCGTTAATGCAAACCACAAAGGGGTCTATGTTTCATCGTGTGACTCACCATACATCTTCCCTTCGTCAGACAGGATGATTTTCCGGCGGCCGCAGGGTGGGTAGATGGCCAAGGCTTCCTGGAAGCTCTGCTCAATGTCAGGGCTCCACACGCCCTCTGCATCGTTATCCAAAGGCTTGTCTGTCGAGTCACTCATTCTCTCGATGTCCTCGCTGCCACTCTCACTCCCGCTCCAGCTGCCCGGATCCATGGCTACAGCTGGGACCTCCAAGCCCAGGCCTGGAGAAGACTGGAAAGAAGAACCTGCAAAAAGCATCCAGGGAAAAGTTAGGGCTGGATGTAAAGAGTTCACAGAAATGGTCCAGATTATTTATCTGGAGTGAATGCACTAAGGGACCTCTTGGTTTCCATGAAAACATTTAAGCAGAGTTGAAAAATACAAGACAAAACACCATCCATGAAAACCTGTCAATTGACAGAACCGGTCTGGGAGAGAATTCTGGTGACTATCATTGATAATGTAACATGGTACATAAATGAATGATTGACATTTATGAATCAATACATGTCAATTATTAATTTATAATTATTATTTGATCATAATTAACTTTTGTAACACTGACAGGAAAAACTTTCAAATCATTTCTGGAAGTAGCTACTGAATAGTTCTAATAAAGAGAACTGATACAGAGAGAATTCTGATGACTGGAGTTAGTAATGTAACATGGTGAGTTTTAATGCTGTCTGTAAGAGAGACATTCTTTCATTTTGACATCACTAATGTCTGGTTTTCCCTCCACCCATATGGTGATAACACAACCAGTTACTGATCGTTCTGGCAGGGATGTTTTCAGCAGTTTGAAGAAAACATTGTGCTTCCATAGAAAATCACACATGGATATGCAGTATATAATCATCCCAGACTTCACTTCTTTTTGAGCTTTCAGCCATAGTTGTACTTTTTCTTTAACTTTCTCGCACAGGCGTAGAGGATCTGCTGCCCTCTTCAAGTCAAGTCATTATCTCACTTTGAAAATATAATCTAAAATCAGCGATATATGTTTGTCTTCATTTCTGATTTTCAACATGACTGATATTGTTAAACTGCTTCAGCTTGACATTTGCCACAGAACATCCAATAGTCTGAATACAAGCAGTTACAAGAAAAAGTAAGGATTAATAACTCAAAGAAGGACAGAAGGAAGGAAATGTGGCACCAGCGTTTAGCCACAGGGGGGACGTGCCTGGATGTGGAGAGTTCAGATGCTTTTCTTGTCTCTGAAGCATCAGCCTCTGGGAACTGTGCTGCGTCCCAATTAGACTTGAGAACACAACCCACAACTGTTTGGTTGAGGGAGCTTTACAGTTTGGTAATGAAGTCAAACCATAGAGGAGATCAGATAAAGGATGTCATGATAACTTGTCAGTCAATTCTCAGTATATATACAGAGACGAGAACGAGACGAGACTTTGTGTGCGAACTGAATTTCTTTTCGTTTTCTTCACAGGTGCAGCTTTTAGTAACGCAAGGATATAGTCACAAATCTGATCTCGCGAGATCTTGTACCACGAGATCTTCTCACACTCCTAACACACACACACACACACACACACACACACACACACACACACACACACACACACACACACACACACACACA
>JBBPDE010000031.1:9993442-10004594 GCA_037974605.1 Nannopetersius ansorgii | reverse complement strand
CACTGCTCCCCGGGCGCTGTGTTCGTAGCTTCCCCCTGCTTCACTTGGTGAATGGGTTAAATGCAGAGGAAGTATTTTGTGCTGTTCACACTGTGGGCTGTGGTGTGTTCACGTATGACCGAATTGTCACATTCACTTTTTTTCAAATAAATTAAAGATTCTCTTAACTGTTAACTGTTAACGCTCTTTCAAATAATCATTTGGAAGTGAAAACATATATACGCGGCCTTATAACTCTCTCCCAGCGAAAAAAACTCATAATTTGTGCCTCTACGTCCACGGGATCTTCATCAAAAGGGCACGCCAGGCTCAGTTACCTTCTGAAACAAACTTATCCCGGAACATAACCTGCTACTGAGCAGGTTATTTTCAGAGAGTAAGCTGCTATTGTTATATACCTACCCAGAAAGTTACCTCCGTTTTTGGACCTGGAAGTTGAGGTTATCCACTAACTTACCCTTGAACTTACCCGGGCATGTCACATAACCTGCTTTCTGGAATACCTCCCTGGTACTACTCCCATGAAGTGACCAGGTGTAAATGATTGCATACTTGTTCTAATTAGTTTCATCTGTGTTTTTCATTCCACTGCTTAGAGACGAGTGTGGCTGAAAGACATGTCAACTGAGGGACATATCTGAAGGGAGCTCTACCCTTTCAAAATTAAATTAAATTCAGATGATTCAAAGCAGCAAAACCAATTGGATATTTACAGGGTTGGAAATGGTGTATCTGGAAGCCCGAGCAAAACCTTAGTGGGCAGCTGGTGGCTTAGTGGTTAGGGCATTCGACCTGTGATCAGGAAGTTGTGGGTTTGATTCCCAAGACCGCTCTGAGGTACTGTTCCCACACACTGCTCCCCGGGCACTGTGTTCCTAGCTGTCCACTGCTTCACTTGGTGAATGGAGTAAATGCAGAGGAAGTATTTTGTGCTGTTCACACTGTGTGAGTATGACCAGATCATGTATGACCAAATTTTCACTTGCACAAAGATACTATGTCTGAAGCCCCAAATAACTACTGGGGCAGCTGGTGGTCTAGTTTTAGGGCATTCGTCCTGCGATCAGTCATGGGTTTGATACCCAAGACTGAGGTACCCTTGAGCAAGGTATTGTCCCCACACACTGCTTACTGTTTACTGTGTTCCTGGCTGCTTGCTGCTTCACTTGGTAAATGGAATAAATGCAGTGGAATCATTTTGTGATGTTCTCATGGTGGTATGTTTACCTATGGTCACTTTAAAGTCATTTGTATGCAATAAACTTTCATTTAAAAAACACAGTATTTACCTTTTTGAGCTTTTTACTCCTCAGTAAAATTCTTGATATCGTCCTCCATGTTCTTCAGTCAGCATTGCTGGCCAAAGTGCTGGGTTGCAAGAAACAAGTCCAGCACCTCCTTCTCAGAATATTCTTTTTTTTCAGAACGCAACCACAATCGCTTCAGAGTTGCTTTACAGGAGTGCTGATTAGGTAGCTAGAGTGTTGTGGTTTCTCTTTGTGTTACAAACATAATGAACAACACTGGATTTATTCTGTTTATTCTTGTGGCCAGCAGGGGTCTCCCCAAACCTCCAGGGCCCCCTGAATTTGTGTGGTGGTGAAGACCACCACGGACATTTAAAACAGGTAACTCCATTGATTTTTACATGTTTGCTGTACAGTAAAACACTTTCGAACTGTCCAATCTACAATGTAGTCTACATTTTCTATATAGCATTGCACTGCAGGAGCTCTGACGAGTTTAGACAGCGGCAATTTGTATGGTGAAGCTAATCAGACAACACTTACATGCTGTCAGTAATTGCAAGCTCCACCTGCCTGCTAGCAGGAGGATCTCCGCATTCATCAGCTGACTCCTGCTGACTCAGTGTGTGATTGATACTCATGATTGATGCTATTTTAAAAGCATCGACTCCTCTCGTGGATCTGAATCCATGTCGCCCCATGTGTCAGGAAACCTTTGTGCAGCAGGATTTTGATTAGAGGCCCATTAATCATTGTCTGTTATGGAGTGCATTTGTTCTTTTTCTCAAGGCCCTTGGTGCCATCACCTGGCCCTGTATTGATTTGAAGAAGACAAGGGCGTAAGGTGTGCTTGATCGGGGTCTGGTGGCAGTGAGGACACAGGAGGGAGCTGCTCTCAGCACTATGGAGGTCAAAGGGTGTGCTGATGTGGAAAAACTGATCTCAGAATAGGAGCAGTAAGAGCAGATCTAGTCTCAGTAACAGACAGGCTCCAGTTCAGTGAAGAAATCCAGTTACTTTACTTAAAATTGTACATTTCATTCTGTGGTGCTGATGACTTCCACCCCAAGCCTTACCCAAACCTTACTGACTGCCCAGCTTTAAAAAAAAAAAACTGTAGCAAGGATCATATATTTACAAAAAACATTTTATTACATTTCTTGCACAATCCTAACTCATTCAGAGGGGGGTATATGTGCCAAGGGGAAGTTGTGCCATCCTCTGTTTCTAGGAAATAGAAGAAATTGCTCATGTGAACACACATTTTTGAAGAGTCAGCCATTTTACTCATCCTGAAAAAAAGAGAGCCTCCTTTTAATTTTAATTTAAGTAAAAACACAACACACTACTCTACTTTGCTTTTAGATTCCAAATGTAATTCTGTGAGCATACTAAGAACTTTCCATGATATACCTGTGTCCTGTCGTCCTGTTGTCATTACCTACGTGGACTGGAAAGCACCTTAAGTTTCACATCAGCCCTCTCAAAATGACTTACATCTCCTAACCATTTCATTTTGCAGACATTTTGAAAAACTGGTTGAACTGCCCTTCCAGGCTACTGATTTTCATACAATTTTTACATAACAGTGGATAAGTTATGGCCGGTATGACCAGCTCACACCGGGGAGCCATTTCTTCAGAATTATTGTATTTCAGTCTCTAAGATTATTCATTTTTTTGGTGTTGGCTATAAGGCATATAATGGCACATTACTGCCTTTTTTGAACACTTTTATGTGGCCACATAATGATGGGACGTTTTTTTTCCCAGTCCTGTTTCTTATGCAACTTTTATATCTTTTCTTTTATACATGTCTTTCTGAAGTGTCCCTCTGAAGTGTGGAGCAGAACCGTTCCCGGGACTTCACTTTGATATGCAGTAATCACGAACAAACAACTTTTTCTATTGTACTGCTGATGTATTTTCATACAGAATGACATACAGATGCCATTTTACACCGTAAGAACAAAATTACACAAAATAGAGCCCATGCACTGCACTCAAAACATCAATGAATTATTACAATGTGTTATACAGATACATAAAACATGACCATGTCAAAAATACTTACCTCTCAAATAGAGTTTAAACAAAGCTGGATGCCGATTTCAGGCCCCCTGCTTCGTTTTGTTTGTACGTTTTCTCTTAAACAAGGCTACTCACACACAGTCACTTTGACATGCAGTAGAACAGACGCTCTTCGTTTTCTCATGGAAAAAAGTCCCGGGTGTGTGCCGCCAGATTGAGTGTGTGCACACATTTTGAGTGACCTTTTGCTGAGATGTCTCACTTTTCCCCCTGTTTTCCCCTGACACTGTGATTCGGACTGTGACCCCTCCACTGTGCAGGAGCTCAGACGTGTCCGTCAAGGTGATGGAGGCGTCTTGAGGGAGTTGCAGGAGCCTTGACTTCCACTTCCGTTTCCCTGACCACTCCACTGGAACAGAGAGACAGGAGAGAGATGGTCAGGTTAGGGTGGATCACTGCCACCAACTTATACCAGTGGGACCAGGTTAGACCAGGACAGTTACAGGCATATGAATAAACAGTGTGTGTCCTCGTAACCAGGTGCAAATAGAGCCTCTGTGGT
The DNA here is from genome assembly GCA_037974605.1 of Nannopetersius ansorgii. Lineage (NCBI taxonomy): Eukaryota > Metazoa > Chordata > Actinopteri > Characiformes > Alestidae > Nannopetersius > Nannopetersius ansorgii. The sequence continues at coordinate 10,000,755 of JBBPDE010000031.1, read as the reverse complement.
GCCCCGTCCAGCTCCTCAAAAAGTTAAGGTTACGGTTTAGAATAAGTAAAAAATCAGCTATTAGCTGTGCACTTGTCCCCTTAATTCCCCTTAACTTCCTGTATGGGAAATTAAGGTCAAAATAAGGTAATTTTAAGGGGTAAAATTAAGGCATTTTTGTTTTGTAGTGAGTCTTGTGTGGGAATTAACTGGCTGCTCTCGATTACATTCATTGCACGAACAACAGGCCTGATGCTGGGTGATCATTGCGACCCTCATATCTTTTCGACCCTGAGCTCCGCTTTGCAAAATACCTACCCAAATTCACTCATGGTTATTCCCAGATGTGTGTTCTCACTATAACAGTTAACCCTGCAAGTCTTATTCCAGTATTTCATTAAGATGCAAAATCCAATCCCAACCTATTCATTTTGTAATGGAACTGATAACTTTCAGTCCAGTGTCACTGTCGGAAAACACTGCTCTTATGAAACATCAACAGCAATTTAACTGCCGATAGAGCTTCCTTGTGGAGAGTTTTCAGCCTGCTAAACATGAATGAGTGAGTGTGCGAGCTACAAACTAGTTCCATGAGGTGCACCTAAAAAAGTAGTTGATTTTTCAACATTTACATAAAGTAAACAGATTTCAGATAGTCTTACACAACTTGAATAGGAATTGATTTGATCTCATGTAGTATTTCTATATGGATAAGGTAGATACAACCTGCTTTAGGGACTCTCCTCTTGCCTATTAACAAAATTTTTTCTGTTGCTATATTCCATTAATAACCCAAGCATTGCCTTCAGTCAGTGAGCAAAGAAGTAGCTAATATACTATTAATATATTCTCCCCCTTAATGGGTAGTCAGTTTCACTGTCCTCTAGCTGTGACGACTCCGTGGAATACTCTAAGCACCAAAGCTTGGGATATTCGGTCTAACTCCTTTACACAAAAAGGGGCGGTGGAGAGGATCGGGGATATTACTATCAGCTCAGCGCTTTAACTTAATTTTTCAAAATGACCCCCTCAATGCTGGACATCCCCGGCGGGTGTCATTTCCACCTCGCTGTTAAATCAGGCCTCTGTCTTGCGGGACATGCCTATTATAGCCCTTCCTCTCTCTCTTCTTAGGGGAGCAAATAACATCTCTGATTGAATTTGCTTCCTTTCCTGGCTTCTGTCTGCTTCCTCTTGGCCTTCTGGTCTGAGGCGAGCTTTTTTATCAGCCTTTATACGAATAGAGCCTTAACAGGGAATGTGTGCTTTTCTGTCCTCCCCCGTACACAACTGTGGCAATAAAATGCCTTTTGCTCACTGAAGAATGCAAAGGTTCAGAGTGTTTAACCTTGGCTGGAACGTCCAGGGATTTGAATTATTGAGGAACAGAGTCTGCGGTCTTGCAAGGTTGCAGCGAAGATTTTCCAAAAGCAAATAATGCGCAAAAAGCCTGGGAGAGAGAAGATGAAAATCTGATGTGCTTGTAACTGAAAAGAGTCCTCGAGGGCCTGCGTGGAACCAAAAGAGGTAAACACAGACTAGTCTCGGCTGATCCATTCACCTTCAGTATGGCCGACAGCGTTCATCACTTTAAATATACCTTACGCGGCATTCTTTTATCCTCACCACAGTTCCTCCCAAAGACATTAAAGACATATTACAAAAGTAACTGTGGCGTGCGGGTCAGGGTTTAGAAAAGCCACCCACCCATGACCCACAAAAATATTTTTTAATTAACGACCCGAGCCTGAACTGACCTTTTTCCATATGTGCTAATAAGTTGACGTGAGCCCACCTGAACCTCAGGTCAACCTGTGGGACCCGATGGTTGGACAAGTTCAGCCCAGCTTATTGCACAATAACAGAATGCTATTTTTCAGAAAGACTTTAATACTGTTGTCTTTTGATACTGGTTTATGATCAATTAAAACCAATTCCAGATCATTTTAATATCACTTTCCAATAGACTATATAGAGTTAGTAGAGCTTTATAAATGGCTTAAAATATAATAGTCTGTTCAGTTGTGGTTTCTATAAGACTACAGGTGTTTCACCAAGAAAAATGATACAAAAAAACCTTCATAACTATCACTTTTCTATTGGTGTGAGGAAAAAATGCTCATAAAAATCTCTCTCCTAATTTCAGCTCCTCAATAGCGTTATACGGCTTTGGTCAAAAACGTAAAAAAGAGCCCTGTCTCTGCAAATCTATCATCAGAATCAGAAAATTTTTGATCCAGGAGGAAATCGCTTAATTGCTTAATATCTTCTTTTGTTTCTTCAGTCTAACACATACTGCGCTAGAACACAGATGTGATTGAAAACTTCAGGAAGACATGCTGGAATTGGTTTTTAATTAGATTTTCCTGAACTGAATTTCCACGCTATAACTGGCCAAATCTGATTTGTGTGGTGAGACTGCGTATCCACGTCTATACACAAATTCACACTGGCTGTTTATTGGTTATGTTTATATGCTGACTAGGGTGGGCCAGAGAAAACAATGATTTCCTTCTTGTACAGCCTGATGTCTTGTTTCTGATTATAATCAAACAAACGAGACTAGAGTCTAATTGGAAGTCAGTTCATGTGGGTTCTGGGGCGATTAATGGTGCCTCCGGTTGTTGTATAGTTGTTGTATAGATGCTCTGACTGCAGTATCTTGGTTAAATAGTTGACATGGATTTAAGCTGTTTTCAGGTAAGAAACAGTTGTGGACTAAGCACTGATGTATGTCGCTCTGGATAAGGGCGTCAGCCAAATGCCGTAAATGTAAATGTAAATGTACAAGCTCATTTCACTCACAGGAGACGGGGCTGCTGTTTTTCAGCATTACCTCTACGAGTGGGTGCCAGTGGGCGATGGGCTTGCGTGGGTACGTCAACATCTCGTTCCAGTGATCTCGGCCCAGGCTCTCGGCCATGCTCCCCACCCGACACACACCAATAATCTCATTGTGGCCAACACTGTGGATGGAAGAAGAGGTACAAGCCTTCTTAAAGATTCAACCCACTACTTCAGACCATAGAGAAATGATTGTGGTTCACAAAGTTGAGGTGCTTGGCTGCCTCTCCCCAGAAATGACATTTGGACATTCAGTACAAGGATCAGTAGGAAGTGACCTGAGTTAAAATGCTCTCTGTTGTAAACACGTCTATGGTTGAAACACTTTTACACTGAATTTATTGAGAAAACTGCACCAAGCAAAGCTAAGCCAAGATAACAATGTTCTTTACATCTCATTAATATTAATGTTCTTTAAGCCATGTCCTCAAAAACTGAATCACTTTTAGATGCATGTAATTTAGAATAAGTAATTATTGTTTTAAAATAGGCCACTCACTCGCAAGGCCATACAGTCCAGACGTCCCTCGAACATTTTGAATTCAGAGTTTTCAGGCTGTTAAGAAAATCTGCTCATTTCCATATATCTGTCTATTCACCCTGCAGCTGTTTAGCCCCGCCCATTCACACGGAAATTATAAGGACTGTTTCAGACTGGTGGCTTTTTAGTAAGGAACAACACAGGGCAGCCAATCAGGGCCAAAGTAATTTACATATGCGAGTCTTAAGGGCTCACTAACAAAACAGTCTGTTGGAAAATGGTCTTTTATGGCCATTTTTGTTACATAAAAACATTGTATGTGGAATTGGAGGGAAAATACAAAAAGAATACAAGAAAAATGTCCCTTTAAAAAAAAATCCACTGAATGGTTGTGTCTCCCTGCTCTATCCCACTATCCACTTAGAATCCCTTACTGAGATGTAGTGTGTGTGTTTGTGTGTGCATGCGTGTGTCTGTGTGTGTGTTTGTGTGTGTGTGTGTGTTAAAGCAGGGTGTTGGGTTGCTCGGGAGTTGAGTTGGGAAACACCGCTTTAGGGAAGTGGCAACACCTTCAAAGAGCACTTTTTGGCACCTCTAAAGCACCTCCGCAGAATCTAAAGCTTCTACTCTAACATGAAGGTTTATTTTCACTAGAATCTCGCTCTCAAGCCAAGAACAATTTGAAAAACGTTCATTTCTGTGAGTGTAGGTGTGTAGCAACTCGCAAAGCTTTCTCAGGCCCTTTGTTTTTGACTGGAGGCCAACAGGCAAACGGGTGAACTCGACTGCAGCGCACACCAGGGGAAGCTGCTCCGAGCGTTTAAGGCCACTTTAACTTTCCTTAAGGTAAAATAGTGGCTTTAAAGGCTTCTCATTGTCCTACACACACAGGCCCCTCAGAGATGCTCTTTGACATCCCAGGACTCGGCGTCACTGAGTAGATCTTGTTTGAAAAGCCAGGCTGCTACAGGCAGCAGTTTGACGGAGACTGCAATGAGCGTTGGCCCGGTTGGCGCTTGGTGAGGAGGCTGAGAGGTCTACAGGACGGGAGGGTAACAATGTTTGGCAGATTATATCATCTCATAAAATATTCACTGTTAACAACTAGGAAGCTAAAGGCTGCTCTATTTCTTTCTTTTCTTCCTTCCTTCCTTCCTTCCTTCCTTCCTTCCTTCCTTTCATCCTTTATTTCTTCCTTCATTTCTTTCATCCTTCCTTTCTTTGTTCCTTTGTTCCTTTCTTTTTATTTGCGCAGTTTTTGGATGCTAAAAATACACTTGGTCTAAATTTTTACTGTAATTCAGAGTTTATATTCATTCATTTATTCATTTTCTGTAACTGCTGAATGCTTACTAGGGTCTCAGGTACCCAGAGCCTCTCCCAGGGGTCTGTGGGAGCGAGACACAGACTCACCCCGGAGGGACACCCGCCCACTGCAGGAGATTATATTTATAGTTTGTTTATATATGTGTATTCTTTGTGTTCACACCATCTCGTCTCACTGTATCCATGTACATATAATGTTCTTCCTGTCCTTTCCCTGTTTTTTTGCTTTTCTGTCTTCTCCCTGTTTTTGTCCTGTTGTTGTTTACGTTGTCCATGTGTCTTTGTTTATGTGTCTGTTTTTGCTGTTGGTCTTAGCCTTGCCTTTAGTCCTGCCTCCTTGTTATCCTTCTCACCTGTGTTTAGTTAATATCTCTGCCCCTGCCCAGGTGTTCTCGTTTCTTTAATGAGTATAAATACTGCTGGAGCCCAGGCTGTGTTTGAGGATTCTGTGCAAAAACCTCTTGTTGGGCGGCTTTTTGTAAAACTTGTTTTTGTTAAACACGTTTATTTCCCCTTTTGTTGCTTCTGTTCTTGTTATCCTTTGTAGTTTCTTGTGTTTTTCACTCATTTCTGCTAAGATGAGATTGTCTACATTTACTGGCTGACTTTTATCTACTTCCGTCTTTGTTTAGTTCTGTCTTTCTCTGCCCATTATCGGGTTTATCCTTTCCTGCAAGTGATGAGTTCTTCTAAAACTGGCCTACGTCTTCCGGCATGATCTGAATCTGTTGCTGGGTGATCTCTTTTCTCTTTGCTGAATCAGAATGAGACAAAGCCACAGATTCTAAACGCACGTAGCCAAAATGCAAAACATCTTATTTTTTCCTTTTTAAATGAGACGCCTCTTCAATTCTGATTTTGACCCTGAGCGCTGACAGCAGCTCCTTCCCCTCCAAAACATATTCACCAGCTTCCAAGAAGGAGCAGGAAAAAGCTCTATTCAAAAAAGACCTGCTTCTCACCGATCGTAGTCCATCACTGCTATTAAAAGACTTATTTGGTCTATGTTCTCTGGGGGGACGTCAAAAACTATGGCTTCATTGTAGACGGGGTTGAGCGTGTTCCGTTTGGTGGATGTTTTCCTCTTTTTCAGTCTTCGTCCATCGCACATGATGGAGACCTTGACGTAGGGATCTGAAATGAAGCACAAACGTCAGCCTGACCTTAGCACAAATCAAATCTCAGAGACTAGTTTGCTGCATGTCTTCATTGTAGTGAAATCCAATATCGCTGAAATACAGTGGTCCTGAATATGCTGCTGGGAGAAGGTTTTGGCATAAAACACATTTTCTTTTATCAATTAATGGTGGAACAGTACATGTATTTCATTGGGCATAATGGCACCTCCAGATTTTCCCCCCTCAGATTTACAATATTTTACTTTCACACTTGTCATATATAAGGGCCCAGAAGATACCTGCAGGTTCAGGAGTGGTCTTGGATAAAATGGTTCTATCTTGTAGCTATTGTGACCCCCTGTTTCACTCTAAAGGAATGTAGATGCTGTATGTGTCTATATGGAATGATGCTGTTGCCTCAAAACCTTGTCAATGTTTGCTTATTTTTTAAAGCATTTAAACACACACGTAATTATATTCTGACGAATGGATCAGGTTTCCATAATGATTTGGACTAAAGTAGGGGTGCATTACAGTAGAATTCCACTGTTTTTCAGACTACTAGCATAATTCACTCACTGAGATGCATTGATGTGGCCCCTGGTTTTCATTCAAAACCACTGTAGAGAGAATCTAAACCCCAGAGTTCTTCTATAATGAACCATATCACATTAATGCATCTCAATAACTGAATTATGCTATTAGTCTGAAAAACAGTGGAATTCCACTTTAAAGCAATATAATTTTATTCCAAATCATGCGAATCTGATCCATCCGTTATAATGTTCCTGTTTTTAAATTCTTTTAAAAATAAATGGCAAAACTGACAAAGTTTTGAGAGAATATGTAACAGATATAGACACACACAGTAGCTGCATTACTTCAGACTAAAGCAAGCTGTATAACCAAACCGAACCTTGAAGCAAAGCCACACCTCAGTGAACATCACTCAGTTTTCGTATATAAGGAAGATGGGAATGGGGCTGAATACCAGAGGCTCCTGTGATGTCCATGGCTTTTAGGTTTCTGGCTTTGATGATTGTAATGGTCAGGCGACCAGCAGTTGGAAGATAGCAGAGAGAAAACATCAGGTCACCCAAGTCCACGTTATCCTGCAATTCAACCACAACACACAAGAATACTCAATGGCTGCTACTATTGAAATGGAAAAGAAATTCTTAAGAACAAACTTGGTGAATATTTAAGGGGAATTCTATCACTTTTTCAGGATTTCTCCCTATTTCAGTCATTGTGGTATATGTTATTTAGAGAGGTTTGAAATGAAATGGTTAATTGAACTTGTTGACTCTACACAGGTGGTGATAGGAATGGAAACATCTCCAAATCAGTCAGTTTCTATTGTTTTATTATATCATTTCAATTTATATATACATAGATTGACTGATTTGGAGATTATACACTACCAGTCAAAAGTTTTAGAACACCCCAATGTTTCAAGCTTTATTTAATTGAATTTCAAATAGTTCCGGTCCAATGAATAGCATGAAATGGTACAAAGGACAGTGCTGAACTGCGAGAGGTTTAAAACTTGTAAGGTTACCCAG
>JBBPDE010000031.1:9969021-9986495 GCA_037974605.1 Nannopetersius ansorgii | reverse complement strand
CAGAAACTGAACCAGGAGTGAAGCTGCTGGAATACAGACCATAGAAAAGCTGCTCTACACACACTACTGCACTCACACACACACACACACACACACACACACACACACACACATGGCAGCCCCCAGGCATACACATAACAAATACTAATTTAATCCCCAGCTCCACCCCTCTACTAAGACGGAAGTAAGGGACTGAATGGTCTTTATAGTCTCTTGAAATAAGTACAAGAAACTGTTTCATTGAAAGATAAGGTAAAATATGTTTCCTTTAAAGAACCTCAGGACTTGCCACACCACATAATACAGAGAGAGCTGAAGGGAAGGAAGGAGAAGAACGAGGGGCAAAAGACACTGGGAAACTGAATGTATTAGGTTTTTGCAAGATAATGAAGATGTTTATGATGTCACTGGATATCCAGCAATTCCAGGGGGTTAGATCAGGTCTGATATTGTTTAAAAAAAGGACTAATGTGAAAGATACTCAGCTGTATCTCTTTAGATTCCTCAGTAAGAATTAATCATTTTCAAACATTTGAGACAATTGTTTGCAAACAGTTAGTTCTGAGCTTTAAATGAAAAAATGACAGGCATGTATTTTTTAGTTCCCAGAAGTGACTAAGGCCTGGAAAGCCTTGAGGGCTCTCCTCTGATAAACAGACACGGCCGATCAGATCAAATTTGAACATCTCACTCTGTTGCCAAGCCTGAAAAATGTGATGTTGCAAACTGATACGCTTTTATGGATGCAAACACTTTTCCACCCTCCACTACAGTGAACCGCAAAACCATGCACAACTCAACTCTGCTGCTTCATGTTATTGAATGTTTGTGTCACATACAGTCCCTTTTCATAACCATTTGCACAACTAATCTGCTGCTTTAACACACTAAACCTTAACACACAGTCGTGTAAGTTACAATTATTTTATTTTGTTGTGCATTTTTTTTTGTTTTGGTATTTTTGTTAATTTTTTTAATTATCTTTGGTTGCACCATTGTAATTATCCTTTTAACCCTCTGAGGTCAGAGGATCCATAAATGGATCCTTTTCGGTTTTCCAAAACAATCATCAAAAGCTCTGTGAGTTTTTGTCCTAGAAACATATAAGTAACACCACTGGAAAGCTTGAGCCCTCTACTTATAAAATAAAATATATCAATTGCACTTTGTTAATGGGATAAAAAGGAAGCATGTGATTTTTCTCTCTCGCTGCTCAGGTGTGGAACACCCATCTAATGAATATGAATGAATATGCATGTGAAAGAGCAGAGAATAGGTACCTAGTCTCATTCTTTTACGAATTGCATAAAAACAACACAACATTTCTGAATGCTCTACATACATTTGTGTAGTACATATGTTAAACACATATGTTTACAAGGTTCAAACTTCAAAAGTCTTGCTCAGACATATTTAGGGTGTGTTTGAAGACCTCAAAAATATGTTTTGTCCTGTTTACACAATATTAAAAAAAACTAATTTCATTACATTCACTTTTTATTCAAATATTACTATAGCTGAGGCTAACAATATTTCTCACTTTGGCACGGATGTATTTAGTTAGATGCAATACTTAAAAACGTAAAGGGTAGCATATTGCCTGAAAGTGCCAGAAAAGCCTCGGATCTCAGAGAGTAAAAACTGAGCAATTTCATGACAACAGCATTTCCCTCGGGATAAATAAATATTCTTTCTTATCTTAAGAACAGGACTTTCAGTGTCTTTTGCGATTATTTCATTCTCTACATTTTATTTCGGTTCCTCTAGATGTGTCATTACGTTTTGAGACTCGTCGGAGAGAAGCTGTCTCCACTACAGAGGTGAGCCTTCCTGACAGCTCATTCAGGGGCACTAAATCATCATGATTGACCTTTTACTCTTCCGGATTAGAGATCCTTCAGTCTTTCTCCCTCTCTTCTTCTTCCTCTCCAGCTGAGACAAATGGATTGCCCTTTACATACATTAACTAACTTGTGTTTTATTTATAGGCTGGGTTGGGAGGGTTACTTTAAAGACATGTTCCAGCACAGTTTACCAATGATCTATTAAAAGGCCTGAATCACTGAAAACCCAGTTTTTTATTTGAAGGGATTATTTTTTAAGGGATTATTATTTCACACGTTGAAATGTTTCCTGAAGCGCTCATTTTTTATGGCTGTGAAATCTAAACATGTGTAAAACAACTTAATCAAAGAACACAAGTTAAAGGTAAAATATGAAAATTTTTCATGAGCGAAGCAACAATCTGACAGATTTATATATGTACAATAAAAAAGGATAAAAATAGGGTGGAAAATACTAATAAGTAAAAGTTAATTCTGATTGTTTATGGTGCATAAAAACACAAAAGCAGATATTAACTCTTTTTGAAAACTTACTTGTATCCCTACCTGCTATTGTATTAAAGTAGTGTAATCTAATTACATCCTGTACCTCTCAGATTACTTGTCTTTTCAAAGGCATATAACTAAATAAAGACAGGAAAAGGTTCAGCAACTTCAACTGAACAAAACAAATGTAGTCCCAAATGTTTCAGACGATTAGTTAAAATGCTTCTGTTCTACACTCTTTTTTTTAAATTTCATAACTTTTTCATCACAAATATATCTTAGATTATTTAAGTGAAATGTAGAAACAGTTGAAATATTGAACAATATGCCCCTCGTTTCACTTTAAGGACTGTGTTAACCTGGACACCCTCATTTGAAGAAATCAAACAAAAAAATGTACAGAATAGTCAATGTTTTTACATTTAAACAGAAATAGTGCAGAATCCTCTGTATTTTTGCTTCATCTTGCTCATTTTCTTTCATTTTAAAGCTTTCTGCTTGTTTTCAGACATAAATGGAAACAATACAACTAATTTCCAAAGTGACCTTTGATTTTTGGACCCCATTGTGGAGAATGTCAGCTATAATTGGCTAAAGTTTGAAATTGTCATTACATATTTGGTGAAGTTAATCAGGTATTCAAATAAGGCACGATTTTTTTTTGTTGCAATTTTATGAGAGCCCCTTGCCCTGACATTCTTTCTTGTTGCTGGTGCTCCCTGATAAAAGAAAAAAGGTTTCTGCTGGAACCTGTTCAGGAAAAACATATTTATAAATGTGAACTTGCTGTTGCCCAGAATGTGCTTGTTATAATGTTGTGATTGGGGTGTTGGGAAGAACTTTTCCATAAAAACCTAGGTAAAACGTGAATGTCCTGCAGTGGCAAATAGCTTTGGTTTTATATTTGATTTGATTACAAAAATGTTTAAGTTGAGATTTACAGAAATATTTGAACCGTAACTGTGTTAAGTGGAACACTGTTGTTAAATAGCTTTATTTAAAGCCTTTGCAAAGCAAAGGTTACTGCACTTTTGTTCATATAGCAGTACTTTTAAAATAGCATCTGCAGTTCACTACTTTTAAATTCATTTATTTAATTTTGCGTATAACAATGTAATTAATCACAATCATGAGATTTATTTATTAAAAAAATCCTTCTAAAAAATGGCATCAATAAAACATGCCATACACCCCAAATTTTAGCTCATTCAGAAAATTAAAGAGAGCATGTCCTCCTAAACCCTCCCACCATTGATTTGAACCTGTGCCTGCTTGTAATCACTCTGTGTGTCTGGTGTATTTTAAAAATGCTGCCTTTTCTCTGTATCAGATACACATACAGTGATTTATGTTCTGATTACAAAACAGTGTAAGGTGTATTTCAATTCTGCCCAACTGTTAATAGAGTGAACAGTGTGAAATTCTTTCTCTATATTTAACCCATTCACCAAGTGATGGGAGCATGGGGAGCTATGTGTGGGGATGGTACCTTGCTCAAGGGTCCCTCAATGGTGCCATTTGCAATGTTGGGATTCAAACCCACAACTTTCTGGTCACGGGGGCAAAGTCTAAATACTAGGCCGCCCTTAATTCTAACAATTCTCATAATGCTTACAATTCTCACAAAATAAACCTATTTAAAGCAGTTCATGAAAACATCTTGGTGCCACTGAGGAATGCATTTGATATTTTTGAGTGCTGTAAAGCTAACTTGCATGTTTTAATGTGTTTACAGATACAAGTCTGTTTATAGATGACTTTTAAAATTACAAAGTAAAACTCTAATCCCAATTATGCCAACAAACTACATAGCAAAGCTCGGACATATGATGTTAAATGGTGTCAGTTATTCGTTATTCGTCAGTTAGACGTTCATTAAAGATGGACACCAGTAGTTGGGCCAAAACAAGAAATACTGATTAATATGGCTTGCATGATTGTGTTTTTCAACAAGGCACTTCACGTCTACCTCATCGGTCCCATTATGCAGCCTAGAGGCACACCAAACTGGCCCTCAAATTCAAATTACACTCTGCTTTTGCTGATTGCTGGAAGTTAACTAGACAATTTGTGCACCTCATGGGCTTGAATGGAACTTGTCCAAGCTAAAAGGATGGCGGGATACCTTCAATCTTCATCTATCAAAGACTGGAAATTGAACCTTTTATGGTCTAAGGTTAAGTAAGATTCAAGGCATTTGTGGCAGTGAACTACAAAAACAGAAAGAAAACAATTTGAGTTGTGCACAAAGGACTAATATGAAATCATTGTCTTCTTTTGATTCTTTGAGAGATCACCGTATGATAAATGTTCCTTTAAACAAAACTTTTCCTACTTATTTCGATGTCTCTCAGTCCTTCAATCTAATTCTGACATGCAGATATACATTTAACATTTTATATTTTTCAGGAATTACATCACCCACTTTCCCCCATGGGATGTTAAATATACAATCAGAACTGTGGAAAATGATTTATGTATTTACATATGTATCTCGTAGTAAGTCCCCAGAGATATGGCCTACATATGAAGGCCTGTAGAAAGGCCTGTGATGCGTTTGCTGCTGTCACTTTGAAGCAGATCCACAGTATTCAAACTCCTGGAAGCTGCTGAGGATCAACTCAAAGATCATGTTTCAAAATCTGTTTGCAGATGACCATTATAATTACATCGGTCTCCAACACTCATCCAATTTATAATAACAAACTAGGCACCGGAGCTTATCCATGCAATTATCTAGAAACTGTTGAGCAGTTCAATGCAGCAGGTCAGCAACGGGTAAACAAACTCAAACAAATGAGAAATATTGAATAATTCAACAAGGCTCTTTACCCCTATGTATTTCAGCAGTCCTGTAATGTAACCCAGACAAGCGTAGAAAATGATTATAATAATATGCTCGTTCTGTGAAACCTCACAGGTTTCAAGTCATTATTAGGACATCAGGGAACTGAAATTGAGCTGGAGAAATTTTAGGCATGTCCAGAATGTTGAACAGAGCCACGGATGACTCAGAAATGACTTACAAAGTGGCATGTCATTGAGAATAAGATTATAATTAAATGAACATCCTGAATGTCTAATATTTCAATAAAAACAGAGCCAATCTCAAAGCAGATAAGATGACAAAATATACATAATTTGTTTATTTGCTTGTCTACAAAATTCTGGAACTATAGAATATAAATGTAAAGCATAGAATAATGTTTTTATTTGGTAATATTTAATTTCACATGGTATAAGTTAGTGCATATAATATCATAAAAAGGTTAATGTGGCAAGGGATACGAAAGCCATTCCAGACTCTTAAATAACAGAGGAAATCCCATTAAGGCCTCATCCACACAGACGTCTGAATCAGGCATTTTTTGGGCGTTCGTAGCGCCGTTTTTCTGCTCTTTGGAGCTAATTAAAGCCACGCCGACATTAAGCTGGCTGGGCGTTTGGGTGGTATCAAACACTTTTTGCATGCAATGTTTTCTTGGCATCAATTTCTGCTGAAATCCTGACGAACGCAAAGAAAACGGCGCAATATGAGGAGGATTTTTTAAACAATAATGTCGATTGCTAGTTTTAACCAACAATAAATATTTGTTTCCAATGTATAACTACAATGTTTTCCATGTAGAAATACAAATCAAGATGTCCAACATGTAAACAATCAGGAGAGAATAATTACTGCCCCCACAGGTGAATACACAAAACTACACATTGGGCTGCAGGCTGAGATAAACAGCGTCAGACGAACGCCAGTCTTGCGCTAAAGTCAATCAAGTGCAGGTACAAAACGCAACAAAAACACTTGTGGCATTCAGAGCACGATCATTTATCCAAGATTCAAATGTCCGTGTGGACGAGGCCTAACTGAGTTTTATAAGCTAAATAATGAAAAGCTTTTCTAAGCCATTATGGAGTCATTCAAGGAATCTCCAGCGGTGTCAGAATAGACACATTTCTCATGAAACATTAGTTTAAATATCAATTATATACCTTGATTAAACAACACTACAGTTTAATAGGAACATGTGGAGTAATAATGCTATTTTAACAACAGAGCTTGTTATATTTCCCTCTAAGTAAATTTAAATTATTTAAATATGTTTATCTAATTATTTTTTCAATTAGCTCACTTTTAGACACTAATTATGCTGAAATAATGTATTTTATTTACAATCTTTACATTTTTGTGTAAAGGTTTTGTCTGCCTGGTCCAATTTTCAAGTGAAAAGAAGTCAATGCTACTTCTAAATGGATTACACTTATGATTTTCCTTGAATGTGCAGTTATTACAAATTTGCTAAATTTGAGATGGAGAAAAAATGTGGCCAGTGCATAACTCTGGGTATCCTTTAGTCAGAAAGTAATAAGAACCTTACTACTACTATTACTATTACTATTAGTTACTACTTTTTCTGTAGCTTTGTTTTCACAGTGTATGTTTCTGGTTCATAAATATGAATAGCTTGATCTAACCAGTCTCGATACTGATTGAGGATTTAATCACAGATTTTCAGTAAAATCCAGTTTGAAATCCTTAATATTTTGGTTCTTGAAGTAGACTTCGATGTCATTTTTGGATCATTGTCTTGTTGTAAAATCCAGCCTCTTCCCTCTTCAGTTTCTTCACTGACAGTAGGACATTAGCTTCCAGGATTTGTTTGAGTGTAGTGGAACCATTTCTTTCTGCTATTTATGCATTTCCTATACCAGTGACTGCCACCCAACCCCAGTTTTACCTCCATGCAAACCAGATGGTAAATCAGTTCTTTACATTTCCTTTGGTAGTGATGTGGGGGTTTTGCTTTTCACACCTGACCAATATATGAACAATTCTCTATTATTTTTTCATGAATTTAACAGATCTCCTTAGCTTCTGTTTCTTAATGACCTTTTGGAAAGTGAAATTATAAGCAGGAAGAGTTTACCCATCTTTTATAGTCTTCTCTGACTTCTCTAAGACTCAATTATCTATAATTTTGGGATCTTCAGTCAGCTACTTAAAAGCCCATTGCTGTTAAGTGTAATCACAAAACTATTTAAAAGGTCACAGAATGTATCACACTCTGGAACTGTCTACACCTTATTAGGATTAAGGTCTAAAAATAGACTCTGAGAACAACAGAGAGACTAAAATGTTGCCCAAGCTCCTGTGCATGCTACATTTTATTTTTATTCATTTTTTTCCATTGCATTCAATTCTACAATAAATGCCTTTAAAATGTGTAGACATGTCATATTTTCACTATTGTTCAAAAATCTGGCATCACTTTCTGCATTTCTGTTGTATTAAATACACGTCTACAATGCAGATTTAAATTGTACGTTTATTTTGTAAAGAAGTAATGCAGGTGTTATATTAACTTCTTCTCATTTGTAAAGAAGTAATGCAGGCGTTGCATTGACTTTTTATTCAGAAAATCAACAAAAAAATCTATGATCACAAGTGCGGTCTCGCTTACAGCAGTATGTTATATAAGGTAAATCCATTGCATTTCATTTCTCAGAGGGATTATCTCCAGGGGTCTATGGGTGCGAGGCGGGGATAACCTGCAGCCTTGTAGGACCTTCCAGTACATAAAACCTCATGAAACCTGACTATACATTCTTCTCTGAAGACATCTAAATGTCACAGGTGTGGATGCATTGTTGCTATGGGAATATTATTAGACAGTAATCAGTTTACCTATAGAGCTTGACACTGCCCCAGAGACTACACATAAGTTTCTAGAGCTGTAGCCTCTAAAGCAAGGCCTGTCTTGCCACATTGCATGTAGGTCACTTCAATGCTGGCGATCATTAACTATGCACACAAAGTATATTTTTATGTTCCTCCTGAAGCATAAAAGGATCTGTGGAGATGGTTATATATCGTCAAATATTTGTACCCCTGTCAAGCACAACTGAGCTCATGTGCAGCCCATACCAGAGGAGCCCAAGTTCACACCTTAGTAAAAGTGCTATCACGTCAATAAAATATTTACTCTGGTAGAGGTAAGAGTATCTTTTAAACGTTAATTTTAGTAGATATTCGAAGTAGTAGTAATAGTAGGAGTAGAAGTGGAACATCCTTAAGACTTCCGTAGTGCATCGAACTTCTATCAGCAAAATCATAAAAAAAATCTGTTCTTCATTTGATAATTTTGGTCTTACATAAAATGCTAAACCTCAAACATGAGAATTGAGAAAAACAATTATAATACATTTAGCAACTAAATGTAAGCATCTGAGTTGAAGTAAAAGTATTTTTAATTTAAAAATGCTCACAAACCAATAAAAAGCTCAATTTTGATTCATAAAACTCAGCACATTAAACTACCTACTACGTACCTGTTTGCTACAATATGCTAATGAGCCTTTAAATAAGGCTTAAAAACACTTAGCTTCGATGACTGATGACATTGACGTAAAAAGCCATTTTGACACCGAATGGTCTGCTGGGACTTCCACTGCACTCACCCAGCTGGGATTACAATACTACTTCAAAAAACATGTTTCCATCTTTTTTCTCCACCCTGCGATGCTTTATGTGGCTAATGGATGGAACAGTCAAGAGGGAACAGACCATCATGTTAAATGCAAATAACAACCTAACACAATAGAAAAGACTATTTATTTACAATATAAATAATCCCTATTAATTAGATGCTTGAATATTTGAGTGCCAGTCCATATCAATACCTAATGAAGAAATCTATTAATTTGCTTAATTTGTTTTTAAACCGATGCTAGCGTTAATCCCTGCTGACATGCTACACCAGGGCCAAGCTAGGATGGTGTTAGCTCAGTGTTATAGATGTCTTGGATCTTAGCTCTAGCTTAAATCCTGGCATTCAAAACAGGTATTCTGTCAATAATTCTTTCCTATCCACTGCCCATTGGAAAGGCTATAGATCAGGTAAAAGCAGGGAAAGCAGATAGGAAAGGAAGCTTTATCCAGATAATCGGATGCAGACACAGTAAAGTAAAGTGAACACACCACAGCACATAATGTGAACATTGTGAAATTCTTTCTCTGCATTTAACACTAAGTAAAGCACTGACCTACTACCAATGGGCAACTCCCTAACCACTATCTGCCCCAGACATGCTAAAAACAGGGTACAGTGATTGAAAGTGCTCTGTTTTGTTAGGTTATCCCAATAATGTGGGGGGCCTGGGGAAGGCTGAGCTGAGGTGGGGTGGACCAGGGGGACACTCTTAATAAAGTTGGGGACTGCCTAGTTCACCTATATGGATGCACCAGCCTTGATTAGAGCCTGTTTGCTTGTTAGCTTTCTGCTAACCAGCTTAGCCCACTCTTGTGAGGGCAGAATGTATCCAGGTACAGACATTTCAAATTGTATTTCAGTTAAAAATAGTCTATTAGAAGCAACCATCTGTTAGAAGTTCAATCGACAGTTTCTGATCTGGTTTAAATTCATGGATGCATGGAGTTCAATGATGTATTAGCATGAACAAATGTGTGATTACCTTTAGAAAAATCATGTGATCACATACTGTTTTATGTGACATGTGATCACACATTATTCACACTTGTGAACATATGTAGTTTTGAGATGTCACATGTGAACTACACGTGATCTTCTGTGAGAGAGATATTTCTGGTTTTGGCTTTGTTTTGTCACTGGGAATATGTCTCTAAATCACTGTGAAATACAAAAACATTCAACTTTCATGGTCAACTGTGAATGCTGCTAACTGTACTTTTATTGTTTTTTATATACAGTAGTTTTCTTGTTTTGTACTTCACAAAATATATACTAAAATATATATATATATGTGTGTGTGTGTGTGTGTGTGTGTGTGTGTGTGTGTGTGTGTGTGTGTGTGTGTGTATGTATGTATCATTAGTTTTATTTCTCTTCAAAATTGTTAATTTTTATGCTCTCTTTTACTTGCACTGAATGGGACTACACACAATGGCATTGTTCTTAAAGCACAATGACATAAAGATTTCTATTTCTATTTCTAAACATGCAGAGTCAACGCTGCCATTCCCACTAAATGAGCCTTCAACTATTTACAGTCCAGAGCCTTGATGTTCTCACAGCGGATCAACACTTAGGTGCTCGCGTCCAAACAGTCCAATTATCCTGATTTCACGGTCAATTAGCTCATCTCCGTTTTTATTGCTTAAAGAGGATACTTTTGAAAACACCATGGTGCCTTGCACTCTTATTACGTAATTAGAAATGATGGTTCTAATTAAGAAATAATGAAGAAATAATCAGCTTTAAAGCTGCCCCCACTTCAAAATGACACTAACGAAGCTCTCTCTCTTTCCGGTGCTCTGTCGCTCTCTCGTTTCAGTCCTGTCTCCTCCATTTAACATTGGCACCAAGAAAGCTGGGCCGCCTCATTTCCTCTAATTGAGGACTAAAGATGAAAGACCCCTCCAGCACACATTTATTGAGAGCTGCACTGAAGTTTTATTACCATTTTTAAAATTTCATAACTTGTTAGTCCAGTCCTCACCACAGAATAACTCCTGGCTCTTCCAGCCTTTTACATGAACACCGACGGAGAAGAGTGGGACAAAAAGAAATGATTCCAAACACTTGCCCTTCCTTCTAGACCTGAAATCTGCCTGATGTCACAGTGGGATGGCTGATTTTGAGGGACTTGGCTCTAAGCTTCTCACATTCTAGACAAAAACAATCAGCGGTTATCGATTTGAGTGTAATAACAATGCTCTGGTGTCAGCTGGCTTTATTGCTGGGGCAAAATTCTTCTTCTAAAAGATTATTTGAAAGTCAGATGAGAAAACCGAAACGATTCTGAGCCCCCGTTCTGTCTTTGATTGAATTAGACATCGATTTTTTTTGGTTCGCCTGTCAAAATGCACAATTTTGCTTTTGGTTTTCCCCCAAGCTTGTTTAATTGTACCTGACACTTCTATCAATGTACAAATTCCTCGCATTGATTTCCAATGTGAGTTTTGCCTTATTGATAGGTTACAGGTTTCCGCCAGATATTCAGAGCAATACAGCTTAAAGTCAATAGCCGCAATTCTCTCACTTCCAGCATGTCAGTGATTTTATTTTAGCTCTCAATACCTTGTTTTTATAAATGTGCCCCTTGAGAGAATACTGCTTAAGTTGAAAAAGGGAAAATGACTGCACCATATAATCAAATTAAGCACTGCTGCTCCTTAATGAACACTGTTATTTGCTGAGAAAGACCTGTGCTTGATACACACAGCCATACATGGGACTGGATTGGTGCCATTTCCTGTCATAGACGTCTAAAGTTTCTCTCCACTGTTGGGAGACTGGGAGTCCAATAATGTATCCAGGAATGTTACATTATTGCAGGATTTTTTATAGAATTTAGCAGAATCAAATGTATGATTTGCATTTCTATACAGAACACATCATTCCTAATGTAATAAGCTTTTCTTTACAAAAATATTTGTTCATGTTGGCCTCTTCATAGAGTCTCCAAGGTCTCACTAAACGTCTCACTTTTTATGAGCTCTGTGCATCCTATGTCATCAGCTCAAAGTGCCCAGAGCGCCATGACTTTATGATCAGAAATTCTTCCACATTAACAAAAACAAGAGGTTTAGAATTTTAGGTAAGTTTTTTGTTGTTTAATTATGTGATATATGAATATTAATATTAATTATATATATATATATTGCTTGCTTTCTTAATATATATGAATGTTTATATATGGTCTCTACCAAT
Organism: Nannopetersius ansorgii; assembly: GCA_037974605.1. Lineage (NCBI taxonomy): Eukaryota > Metazoa > Chordata > Actinopteri > Characiformes > Alestidae > Nannopetersius > Nannopetersius ansorgii. Next base: position 9,974,476 of record JBBPDE010000031.1, on the reverse strand, counting down.
CAAAGCTTTGTTCTATATTAGTCAAGAGCAAAGAACAATGAAGAAGCCTTCATTTTTAAGAACATACACTATACATTTTAGACAGTTAGCACAGCCTGAATTGAGGAAACATCTTACCACAGTGACGTAGAGAATGTCTCTGCAGAGTTTTGTTTCCCTGGGGAAGTCGGGCAGGTCCAGGAAGTTGTCCACCACCACCTGTCCAATCAGGTCATGGCGGGAGAAGCGGTCGAAGTCGTAGACGCTGAAGTGCAGTTTGCGCGTGTGCAGCTCGGCGTAGGCCACGGGGAACAGGAAGACCTCGTCGAACACGGGGTTCAAAGTCTTGCGGTGCACTTTGGTCTGATGCTTGGTCTTGCGCTCGGGCAGAAGATAGATTTTCACATACGGGTCCGAGGACCCTGAGAAGTCCTTGGCAGGCAGATCCTCGGCCTTGTGGATCTTCACGATCAGCTGCTCCAGGTCGCAGTCGTACTTTAGGATGAAGTGTAGCCGACCACAGCTGTCCGAGTGGCGTCCGTCATCCGTGTCCACGGAGCGCTGCTTGTAGAGCTCCGGTTTGATCCGGCCCAGACCAGGACCAGAAAGAGACTCCTGTCGCTGGAACTGGGCCGGGTTGAAGTCAGGGTTGGAAAAGTTCATCTGCCTCCGAATGGAATTATGTCTGCAGCAAGAAGGCCTCAGTAATTAGATTTAGGAACTCTTTAGGAACTGTTATTCAGTCTAATGAATCTAAAACTGTTGGTCTTGCTGCCCTTTGGTAAAGTGCTACCACACTCAGTATACAAATATGGCTGCATGAACTGTTAACACAGTGGTGAAATTAGACAATTAAAACAATGCACCAAGCCTATTTTATGTGATGCTGGCAAATATCCCAAATAGTTATAGTTTTATCAATTCATTATTTGGATTTTAATTTTCCCAAATCATTGCAGTTGAATGAATCTTGTCTATGCAAATGTTGCCTCACAGCTAGTCATCCGTTTCTGATTATTTAGCAAAGATTGTTTTTTGTAATTATTTTCTAGCAGAAACACATCTGCCAGGCTGACAGGACGAGGCAGCTGGCTGGTGATCCCTAATCAAAATAAAGCTTCATTGTGTTCGCCAGGAAAGAAATGCCAGCTCAGTTTCTAAAAAAGCAGCAGAAAATGCTGCAGTGTCTAATGGTGCAGAGTAGAGAACAGGGAAGATAATCCAGCCTTTCAGATTAAGGTGCAGGACATATGGAAATTAATAAATCCAGCACGTTTATTTTTAGGGAAAAAGCCAGAAGTCCTTGCTCCCAAAATAAGTGGACATTCTTTGTTTAATCCCTCAAACTGCAATGACTGCACGTCACCCACTAACTGCTGTATTTGTAAAATTATGTGCCATTTGGATGATTTCACTTTCAAATAACAACCTGAAATACTTAGATTACTGTGCAAAAGCACAGCTGTGTCCTTTCCAAAGCTTTCACTGGCTCTATGCTCATCTTTAAAGAGACACACACACACACCTCAGCTGCCTCATACATTTTTATCTCATGTGCATCTAAAAAGACTATAGAGAATATATCGCACATAAGGAAAGTAGGAAAGTAAGTGATTTTCTAAAACTGGATTTCAAAATGTATTCAAACATGGGACTTCTAACAACCACGCAAGACCTGGTAGACCACCAAAGCTGTCTGCCTTAGCTCTGCTGCTCCCAGAAGTTAAGCAAGTTCCACTCTTCAGTAAAGAAATCCACAAGCCTGTAGCCTAAAAGGAAAAGGTAAGAAAGCTCCAGCCAGGACTTACCGGACAGATGAGGTTGGCTCCGTGATCTGCCGCTGCACCCGGGCGATGTGCACATGGTTATGCTCCTTGGCCTTGGTCTGGGCCTCCAGTTGGATGTCTGGTGATGTGTGGCTGATCTTCATGGCCGACTCGGGCAGCAGCATGGGCCCGGAGGAGTCCTTGGTGAAGTCGGCGCTGTACTCGCGCTCCAGGAGCTCCTCCTCGGTCAGGACGAGCTGCTGCTCGCCCTGTTGGTCCTTCAGACTGCCTGGAAAGTAGCGGTCCCGCCATGGCACCCAGAACAGCTTCCAGGACACAAAGAGCGAGACGCCAAACAGGGCCAGGCCACAGGACGTCACCATCAATGACAGCAGGCTCACTGACACATCTGGCCACACACAGACGAGGGAAAGAGCTGCTGATTTTATGTTAAAGAGCAGCAAAAAGAAATGACACGAAAATAGAGATTATTACTGTTATACTATTATATACTATTGGAAATAACAGTGTTGCCTGTAAAATAGTGGTTCCATTCATCAGGACTTAGTACCGCACCACCATCCTCAGGGTTAGAAATGGATTCCAGTACACATACTGATCACCCATTAAAATGCAAACCAAAGGATTACTGCATTTAAGCAATTTCTTCTCTGAATGACTTACTTTGTGATATACATCAATTGAGGCAGTTTTTTTATTGTGCCTTTAAAACCAATATATGTAAATGATTGGGTGCCTACATTCCAAAATCACCCCGGGCTGAAGAAATGAATGGATGGGTCTAAACAGTCTTTATGTACTAAAAATGCGTGGAACATTCTGTTTTAATGATTTCTGCCCTTCAAAAGACATAATCTGATTACTTGCCTTTTTAAAGTCATAAAAAGGCAAGTAAAATATTAAGCATAAATAAAATATTTAGCATAAAAACAGTGGGATGTCAAAAATAATGGAAATAAAAGAATACAGAGAAGATTTAAACTGCAGTGGAAGGACACTGCTGAGAGAAGGAGGGACGCAGGTGGAGGAAGTGGTGGAGGCAGCTGAGGTTTATTTTGTTTGGCTCTGCAAACAAACAAAATCCAGTCAGTCCTTTTTGTTGACCAGATGGGTTTTTAGGTTCCACTGGTTCTTCTGACTCTGACTCTTTGTAAGGGAACACAAAGCCCCTGAATGAGCCTCAGGTGTTACCCTGGAGCTTTCTGGAAGAGGTCCCCAGAACCAGTAAACTCCCTGGTCATGTCAAGATGTCCCCTAGAGTCGAAGCTCCGGCAGGGCTTGGGAAGCAGTGATGAGGGTTTTCAGACCATCTTTCTGTTTCCTTCAGTGCCTGTGGTGCTTAACAACCCTGTCTCTCCGCTCTCTGTGGCCCTTGGCAGTGCTGTGAGTTTTTTTTGCCCCTTTTGACTTTGTTGCCCTCTGTGGCTCTTTGGTGTTTTATTGCCCCCTTTATTGCTTTTTGTGTTGCTCTGTAGTGCTTTAATTTTTTGCCATGTGTTGCGCTTTGGTGAATTTAGTTTCTAAGCAACAGTGGTTTTGCATGTTGTGTATTTAGAAGTCTGAATACTGAGTGACTCATAAATACTCTCATTAAGTAAATTGTAAATTGTAGCGTACATCTGAATTTCTGCAGTCATGTATCTGATCATGTGCATGTAAACAAACTCAATGATTTGGTAAATGCATGGTAAGTGTAACATTAGGGGTCTTTCCCAAGGACCTTTGGCATCCCCTTTTAACAGAGTTCATTATTTCCAGCAATGCCAGCTATAAACCATCATTGAAATACTCTGAATTACACCAAACATTTTAACCTTTAGAAAACCTTTAGTATGGATCTGTGCTGAACGTACAACAAATGAAATATCATAGGTATATGGCCAAATGACTTATTATATGGAAGTTCCTCTGATTTGTGTTGATGCTCGATGTGTCAGATGTCATGCTGAGCTTTGTTAGGTGTTCCTGTGTCACATGGAACCAAAGTTATTGTAATTTAAAAACATGTATACACACAGTTGTCCATAAAGAACAAACATGCTCCTATTTCTTGTATTTTAGGTTAACTCAAAGATCTTTTGGAATAGTCTCCGCCCAGTAGTGGGAGGGGCCGCCCACAGAGGGAGGGGCTCTGGAGAGCAGCTGAGCGGCGACGTGCCGAGAGAAAGAGCAGAAAATGGTGAGAGTGTAGGAGAACAAACACCGGTTCTAGACTGTTTTACCTCGATTATATTTACTCTGTATCAGTAAACTCTGATGTCCAAGGGCTAAAAAGAACTACCCCGGATTTCTTCTTAATACTGAGTATGACGTCAAGTGTGCCCTGGAAGAAATTGTGTCTGTACACTGTAATCCAGACAGATGGTTTTGGCCTTTGTTCCTAGCAGAAAACGTCTCATGGCAGCGATAGTCAGGGAGGTAGACTGCCATGCATTCTTTAACAGGCTTCATGAGGAGAACGGCTCATTATGAAGAAGAAGCTCATTTTTGAAAGAGCTGTGCCAGGCAGCAGGGCTGGAGCACCGGGCAGCAAGTGGGCAAGTTATGTGTGAAATGTTCTCTCTCTCTCTCTCTCCCTCTCTCACACTATTACACACACTATCACATTCTCTCCCTTACCTCTATCTTTCAATCTCTATCTCACTCTCCCCTTTCTCCCCTTCCTTGTCTTCGGCTTCCTCTTTTTCTTTCTCTGCTTAGATCCCTCACACCGCTCCGTCCCTAACTATTTATCTTTTCGATCTCTCTCTCTTCTGCCTTTTCCCTCTCTCGCTCTTGCACACTCACACTATCACATTCTCCCTCAACCCAGTCTTTCTCCCTTTTGCTCACTCTCCTCTCTCCTCTTCCTTGTCTCTCTCTTTCTCTCTCCTCCTCTCTTTTTCCATCTCCTTTGCTAATATCTGTTACACCCTTCCTAAGCTTTTATCTTTTCAATCACTTTCTCCTCCCTTTCACTCTCTCTCTCCTTTTTGCTCCCTCTATCTTTCTTGATCTCTCTCTCCTCTCTTTGCTCCCTCTCTCTTTCTTGCTCTCTCTCTCTTGCTCTCTCTCTCTTCCTCCTCTCCCCTCTGCTTCATTCATGCAGTCTGGCTGTTCCCGAGGGACGCTCTCTCTCTCTGAATTAGGCCACACAGACAGAGAGAGGCTTTTAGTGTGGACTGAATGAATCCCAGTCAGACTGCTCCCCACTCGCCCGCGCTTTCATTTCTCTCCCTTCTGCTACTCTTTTACAGGCCAGCTGAAGACACACTGTTGATTTCATCTCTGTTCCACTTAAGTCTGGAGCTGGAAGATGAAGAAAACAGGAAGAGCGATCAAAAATGTCTCCAAACTCTTGCGAGATGTTCCTTTAATGCAGTCTGAACTGAAAGAGAAAGAACTGAAATAGTACAATAGTGGGACAGTCTTCCTTAAAAAGAACATTGATGATGTTTGTGGCACTGCTCAAGAAAATCCAGCCAAGAGCAGCTCTGTGGTCAGACAGTGACCACTGAAGGGCTCCAGGATAGATTTAACACAGGCTGGGCAGCAACAGATGGGCCACAGTCCTCTCTTGGCGGAGGTGTGTAAAATCCACAGAAACATCGCGTGTGGTTCATTGTAACAGAATAATACACACACACACACACACACACACATACACACACACACACACACACACACACACACACACACACACACACACA
>JBBPDE010000031.1:9955827-9968921 GCA_037974605.1 Nannopetersius ansorgii | reverse complement strand
ACACGCACACACACGTACGCACCCACACAAACACACACACACACACACACACACACACACACACACACACACACACTATGCACGCACACACACACACACACACACACACACACACACACACACACACACACACACACACACACACACACTATTCACTCACTAGTAAAGTTACTAACCAATAGAAGTGTTACAAACCGACTGGAATGTTGCAAACAGAAATGTTACTAGCCCTTAAAAATGATACAAGTCAAGATGTTTTAGCCAATATTAATGTTGCCAATGGTGCTGTTTCTGGCCAATAGAATATTGCCAGTTACAATGATACTTATCAATGTAAATGTTATTAGCTAACAGGAATGTTACTAGCTAATCGAATGTTGGCAATAGAAATGGTACTAGCCAATAGAATTTTTATCAGTAAAAATATTACTAGCCAATAGGAATATTAGTAGTAGAAATGTTTCTAGCCAATCAAATGTTATAATAAAAATGTTACTGGACCATAAGAATGTTACTGGACAAAAATGTTATCTATTGAAAGGTTATTAGCTAATAGGAATGTTGCCAGTGGAAGTGTTACTAATCAATAGGAATGTGATCAGTGGGATTAATACTACCCAGTGAAAATGGTGTAGGCCAATTTGATTATTATTAGCAATAGTATAAGACAATAGGAATGTTGCTAGCTGATTATAAAGTTAGTAGCAATGTTCCTACTGTTACTGGTCAAGACTGAAGACATTACCAGACATCAGATAAGTTAATAGACTATGGGAATGTGAAAGTGACCGTTCTGTCATACGTGAACACAGCACACAGTGTGAACAGCATGAAATTCAACCTCTAACTACTAGGCTACCAGCTGCCCCTGGAATGTGACCAGCCAATGGGGATATAACTAGATCTGAATCTGAATATCTGAATATTACAAACCAGTGGGACTATTGCCAGCCAAAAGGGTTTTTACAAAACTGAACTGGGAATGTTGCTAGTCAAGAGAGACTTTGATTGTGAGGTACCTGGACATAAACCCAGTAACTCCGGAACTCAGTATGTTACGATCATGAGAAGACACTATGACCGAATGCATGAATAATGCATTCTCTAGGAAACATGCTTTAACCAGCACTGCATTTTCAGGACACCTGCCCAGTATAATTACATTTCCATGCACGTAGTATTAATGCAAAGTGCTGAGGGCTATCAAAGTTGATTAACAAGTTCTGCTACTGCAGTGCACCAAAGAGAATGATGCGAAGTCTCTGTTTTTTTTCAGTGTGGTATCATGTACATTAGGATTCAGTCCTAAAGGTTTTTTTCTGCCTGTTGAAATTTGAGGCGATGTGGGATTTCACAATTTCAGCGTGCCAGAGGGCAGCTAAATAGATCTTAGTCCAAAGATCAATAAGGAGGAAATAAATAAATAAATAAAAGCGCCATTGTGCATCCAAATGTCATGTCATGGAAACAAAATTTTCTTGGGTTTATTGAAATAAATGTTTGTAGTGCTATGAAGACACTGTTAAAGTCTCAGACTGCACCCCTTTCTTCCTTACAGAGTCCATGCATGGAAACTGAGCTGCAAAACAATCCATTTTAAAATGACTGACGTTGTGTGGTATAGGTGTGAATATTGAAATGAATCAATTTTATATAATACTACATTCAAAACGGTCTGGTTTTGCAGCTTAAGGCACTTTTCCACAGGTGAAGAGGAATCGTGCTGTACCCTCCCTCTGTGGGTTTTTTCCCACCTACTTGCGGGCGGAGACTATCCTGAAAGTTCCCCCAGGTTCCCGGATCTAGTTATTATTATTATTATTATTATTATTATTATTATTATTATTATTATTATTATTATTATCAATATTAAATGTTTAATAAATTACAATAACTTCGGTTCTACATGACACAGGAACACCAAACAGTGCTCAACAGGACATCTGACACCATCGCAATCGACACAAACCGGGTGAACATGCGGAGATTACAACAGTATTTGTGCCATTTGTTGCACTTCTGGCATGGATACATGCTGTTAAAAGTTAAGAGATAAAGAGAGATTGGATGGTGATGCAAAAATGATTTAAGTTTGTTTTTTGATACACCGAACTGTTAAAGTGGTCTCTAGTGGAGAAAAAATGAATCTATGTTAAGATTAAGAATGGAGCAATACGTCTAGGATTAAGATGTTAAAAGGACAATTCAGTGTAATAATGCAGTCCTGCATGGTGCCCTGGTAAGTGCTAACCCTTTCATTTACAGTTAGCCACAATAGCACTGTTTGATTCGATGCCCCTTTACACAGTTATGCTACAGCAGCTTCTTCGTGGCATCATTTGCGCTGAGTGGGATTTGTCGGAAATCTCTCAGGGAGCATCTTCGGATCTTGTTAGGCAGTGAGAGAAGCTGTATAAAAGGTGGCTTTGTTCAAGGTTTCAGAGTGATTAACATGCCTTTTGGATTTGACTTCAAAGAGGGTCCTGTGTCTCTGTCTTTATCTTTCGCTCACTCCCACCGTTCTAATGAAAGGAGCACAGGCACAACACTGTTCTGTGAAGAAGAGAAAGCTCCCAAATAGCTGGAGCCGAGTGCAGCTGTATATTTCCCCAACCTTTGATGCGCCTCGCACAACTGCACCACTTTAAATTCAGGCGTTTGAATCTAAACACCACTTTGTGTCTACAGCGCACACCAACACCCCCACATGGCACGTTAGGCTGTCTTCCTCCGCTGTGGTGGCTGAACCACTCGGATTGTGATTAGGGTAGAGTCACTCGTGTGCAGAGCAGCGAAGGGGACGGGCGCTGGAGACCCACAGGAGTCAAAAGTAATGGACATGTGTTACAGAGAGCTTGTTATGTGCAAAAGGAGCAATGCTGTTGAATGTTCAGACAGAAACCAAGGCTTTACAGGCTTCTTTTTAAGGGGGGTGGCATATATTGGAAAACCGATTTTTATGCTAAATAAGACCTCAATGCATGTAAACAAAACATTCTGCTTACTCTATAGTCCTTAGGGCTCATACATATGGAAACTAAGCAATGAAAACTGCTCATTTTAAATGAACTTTCATTTAAAATTCCTTCACAATGTTATAAGGAGTGTTTCAACCTAGACTTTAAATGAAATGCAATACAGGGAAACCAGTCAATTCAATGCTAATTTACATATGCCAGTCTATTATGATAAATTATCAATTATTTTCTTGATAAATAAACTCAAACAAATATCATGAAAGTTAACAGTCAACATGACAATTAAACAAAACACAACAAAGGCAGACACCTTGAATTTTCTGGTAAATTTAAGTGTAGAACTGAGAGTGGGAACAGTTTAAGCCGCGGCAGGACGACTCCCTGCAGTGTTAGCGGTAGCCATTTTAGCTAGCAGAGCCATTTCCGATGCAGAGCGCCGGTTCTGTTACTGTACTTTAACACTGACTTGCAGGTTCTGCAGGTTACCGAGCTGTTTATGTGTCTAGATTGAAGGAGCTTCACACATGTGATGTGTGTCTGTCTTCTCTGTTTCATGTCTCTCATGTTGTGGTCTTGTGTTTAGATTCCCCTTGTGCCAACGGTACCACCGCTTTTATGAAAGGACTATAATTATTGGTTAAACCAAGGAACGCATGTCAGTGTAAACCAATCATAAGTAGAGAGAGGAAAAAAACACACGACGAGTCGACTTCTCTCAGGGGGTATCAACTCAGGCTTCTGCAGTTGACTAATCGACTTTTGTGTTAATGCCCACACACACACACACACACACACACACACACACACACACACACACACACACGCACACTATGTGTGTAAATAGCATACTGTTTTTCAAATTGAGTATTTTTGGATATTTGGGGGATTTATATTTAATTTTATATTTTATTTTGTGCTTGTCTGTATTTGTCTGTGTGTCTGTAACATAATCAGATTCCTCGTGGATCAGTAAAGTTGATAAATCTGATAAGTGAACCTCAGGGGAAAGAAAGGCAATAGAAAAGAGTAAACTGTATACGGGTCCTTTAAGAAAGGATGTGCGCATAAATATAAACATGTGGATTCACCCACACACTTGATGTAACATATGAAGTTATGACATACAGTGCGTCAACGGCATTAGAGCACACGGATCTGTTCTCTGGCAACAGCAGCTGACGGTTTCCACGCCTCTGTCAACTACTGATCTAAATTTGAAGGTGTGGCATGAGGTCTTCAGTGCTATGGAAGAAGCAGATGGAGGACGGGGCTGAACTGAATTGTTGACTGAGAGACGGACAGATGTTTCTGACCACAGAGAAGAGAAACGATCACAGGTCAAGCAATCAAACTCTTCTTATGTCAAACCACAGCATCGAGTCACGGTCAGAGAAAAACACATCCTTGATTTAAAGTGACCGTTCTGCCGAATATTTAAATGCACTCATTTCTCCCCTCATCCCAAATGTAGTCAGTCAGTCGAGATATGACGTTTTAGCACTGTAGCTCCAAGCCTAATTAGTAATAGAAGCTTATGGGCACAAAACTGCAGGCCTAAATAGTCTAGTAAATCTAAAAAAGACTTGCTTGTGTGGGTTATGACACTGTATTGTGTAACAGAAAATCAACCCATTATTTGAAATGGACAGATAATGTGCTGTAAACCAGTAGTTCTCAATCTGAGCCGCGGGGACTTCATCCACATTTTTGCTCCACCCAAACTCAAACATAAGAAAAATATAAATTTTTATTATTTAGCAGATGCTTTTATATTTGTGTATCACTGAATTTAGTGCTGGGAGTCTTATCCAAGGACTCTTATTAGTGTACAGTGGTGCATCATCCAAAGTAGGAATCAAACACCACTCTCCTGCCCGGAAGGAAGAGATGTTATCCACTACACTATACAACCATCTAGAGCAGCTGGAGGCCCCATTAACCACAGTCACAGTACAGATACAAGCACATTGTTTATTTTTGCTTTTTTTTACTGCAATTCCCAGTTTTTGATCAATAGGAAATCACTTCCAACATCTTTGTTTATAGATTCACTCAAGACCCCCACAAGACGTCCAGATTCACTGCACACTCCACTTACTTTTGCAGGTTCTAAAATCTATATATTGTGGCAATAAAACGTCATTTTTTTACTCATTAGCTATATTTGCCCTGGAGTGGCAGTGGAATCACATTTTTAACTGACAATGGATGGGACCAATTTTGTGACAGAAAACATCACTCTAGGCCTTCTGTTGTAGATGAAGTGACCATTTTGTCACACTTAAACACACCACAGCACACAGTGTGCAGCAGTTTTCTTCTGTATTTAACGAATTCCCCACTTGAAGCAGAGGGCAGTCAGGAACACAGCGCCTGGGGAGTAATGTCTGGGGACGGAACTTTGCTCAAGGGAAACTCAGAGGTGGCACTAGCAGAGATTTGAATCCATTACTTTCTGATCACAGGGTGAACTCACTAACCACTAAGCCACCAGCTGCTCCACAAGCGATAACCATAAAGGTGCAACCAGCCCCGGACCACCACGTGCCGAGGCAAACACTACTGGATGGTAAGACCACGCTGTGTCTCTGGATCCATTACAGTCTGTGAATACGAGCAACAGTTAAACCAGTGAGTTTGACTCTGATGGTGAACAGCTGCAGCTCTATGCCAGGACTCTTTACTGAAGGAGTCCCTCTAGAAATGCAACATATAAGATCATCAGTGTGTTCCCAGTGCATGAACACACTTCTAAAATAGAGCTGCCATCAGAAACTATAGATAGGATTTGTATTACTTTTTGACCATGCTATAATATTTAAGATATGTCCCAAACTGTTTAATAGACATGGCTCAAAGGGGAAAAATAATACAATTAATTTTAGGATGAACTGTTCTAAACAAGAATAAAATTTATACAGTATACCCGTATCCTCTCCAAATCAGGAACAGGAAAGCTGGGTTAACTTGTAGTGGAAATGAACATAAACATCTGTTGCAGGTGATTTGGAACAGTTTCTAATACTCTTGTGTTATTGTTCTGTCGAGCTGCTGTTTTCAAGTTATATATTAAAATCTAAATGTTGCAAAATATGAAAAACAGCAACAGTATGTTTTAGTATACACCACCACTCTCCATGTGGACCAAAGCTTCAGTTGTGTAAACACTCATCGATATGTTTTCGCCTGTCCTTGTTGTCACTAAGCCATAAATATTATAGCATCATGTTATTAACCTCTCACAGTGCAGCGCTCCCTTGTGCTCTATTACAGCATGCCGTCTGCGCCACAAAGGAGATTCTGCAGTAGCCGAAGAGGTCCTTGTTGGGCTGGACGTATATTTACTGGATTTCTGGCATCACGTGCAGGGTCAGCCTCAGCTGCTCGCTTTCATTAGACCTTTGCGAAACTCCTCTTAGGGGAGAAGAATTGTGAGCATGGTTCAATAACCCTTCAACAGTAGAGCTATCGTATGTCAAATATACAGTGGTCTCTAGGGACAACCAGCGTTTGAAGACAGTCTATAGGCTTCTGGGTGGTGGTGGAGGGGGTGGGGTGCTATAGGCAGTTGATATGGACTTTTGCATGTTTCTAAGAGAAATGGAGAATGAAAGAAGCTGGCCGGGGGTAAGAGGCACAGGGGAGGACTGATTATTGTGGATGCTCTTGGCAATGGCAGTAACAATAACACAGAAATAATGGAAAGGTCAGTTAGGAGGTGCACAGACGCACAAAGCATATGTAGTCCTTTTCCACTAAAGAAAGCAAGGTTTTACAAGTTAGCATAGCAGTACATTCTCCTGCTTAGTTATGGATGACTGGAAGAACACGTCCAGGGGAAATATAAGCCTAACCCTTTAGGGAGGAGGCCCTTCAGGTGACTTTATTAAAGCAATCAGAAAATTCTACCATGCTAACTTGAAAAATATTGCTTCTTTTGTTGGAAAAAAACAATACAGTGCAACATCGTGTAGTCTTTTCTACATAAAGGAGACATTTTTTAAAAGATAGCATGGTAGTACTTTCTCCTCCTGCTTAGATACTGGTGACCGGAAGAACATGTCCAGGTGAAATATATGGCTAAGCCGTTGGAGGGAGGAGGCCCTTCAGATGACTTCATTAAATCACGCTTAATGAATTCTCAGCCCTGAATTGAATAAAGGCTAATGAATTCCGCCTTTAATCACGTATCACAAGTTTGCACTTTACCATTGTTTCACGAGCAGTAGGACACTGCTCATTAATGATGCAGTCAGTCTCCATCAGAGTTACTGACAATGCATTCAACTGAGTTTCCAACCAGTTATAGTGACAAAATAGGAAAAACAGCAACAGTGTGTTTTAGTAGACAACACCACTGTGACTGTAATACTGTTTGACATTAATGCATCCTGTCCTTTGTCCGCAGGAAGGAATGATGACCAGTTAACTGCATGAATCAGTTTAACATACACATAACTCTTCTGTGAAAAACTGTCCCCTAAACCTGAATGTAGTGTGTTAGGAGTCTTGCCCAAGGACTGTTATTGTGACGCATCACCAAAGGTAGGAATCGAACTTGAGATGTTATCCACTACACTATACAAACATGAAGAACATTTGGGGGCCTTACTAACCAATGTCCCAAACAGACACAATACAAATTGAAGGTAGGTACTAGTTTTTAAATGGGAAGTAACCTTCTGTGTCTTAGTTTGCTGATCCACACAAAACCTCCATGAGACCTCTATGTAAAGTGTTTGTCATGGAGAACACAGCAAAGTACACAGTGTGAAATTCTTTCTCTGTTTTTAACCCATTCACCAAGCAAAGCAGCGGGCAGCCAGGAACACAGGAGCAGTGTGTGGAGATGGTACCTTACTCAAGGCAACCTCAGTGCAGCCAGTAACAGTCCTGGGATTTGAACCCACAACCTTCTGATTGCAGGGGCAACTCCCTAACTACCAGACCACCAGTTGCCACAACTTGCATATGTGTGTTAATAACTGACTGCTAAATAACAAGCTATATTCACAGTAGTGGTAGTGGAATCCACCAGTCCTATCAATCTCCATCACTCTTTTTGACAATATATTTTACTGAGTTTTTGATCAGTTTTGTGAGCGGCATCCTGTGACTGTAAAGCTGTTTGATGTGGACACATGTTGCCCTTTGTCCACAGAAAAGAATGATGATCATTTAATCAGTTTAGAATACACTGAAGAAGCGCCCCCTCATCCATCAGACCTTTTATAGCCGGATGTCAAGTGTGCATAAACCATACAAATACAAACCAGCGTATTACAAAAAGCTGCAAACTTCATTTCTAATCTTCAGATCATCGCTGTCTAGAAAACAAACAGACAAACAAAGGCATGCATCTCCAAAGTGGCATCTTACAGATGTAGACAAATACATTATTCTCTTTCAGTTTAACTTAATATAATTGTATTAGATTCCAAGCAAGTACAATTTATCATCATATTTCCTTACAATGTTAAAGAGAGCTGTTGCATATAAACCAGAAAAAAATAGGAAAATTAAGATTTCATTCTTTGACTTGTGGAACCCTTTTGATGCCCATTTTTAAGGGTTTTTGAAGAACCATATACCAGCAAAAACCCATTTATGCATTCAAATAATTCCTTATAAAATTCATGGTTCTATATTGAATCACAGCCTATCAAAACACCTGAAGAAGCATTTTCAGAATGTGTAGTGGAAGTGAAGTCCTTCTTGATAATGCACGTGCATAAAAGAGACAAAAAATGCTAAAATTAGAAACCATCCAAACACATTTCAAATAGTTTCTCAGGAGGGCAAATCCAGCTGGTGCTGGGTGGTGTTGGTATAATATTTGGGGCAGACAGCTGTAAATGGGTCATTTACACTGAACTGTGGTCATACTGGGAGATAATTAGTGACAGATGCTATTTTTAGTTCTTGCCAGAGAAATTGATTTACTCTGAATGGCTTTTACAGAAATAGTGATGTTTGATATCTGGGATTATGATACTGATAACAATAAAACCAGTAACAACAACAACATCAATAGCAATACACATTTTAACAATCATCATCATCATAAACACAACAATAATTCATGGAATCATTACTACATGATGATGACCAACCATTTGTGTCCTCACATCATTAGAAGCAAGCAGAAATATTATAATTATATAAATAAATTCAAGCTTAAGACCAGAAAAGGGTGTTTAATGCTCTCAGCCCTGGTGAGAGCAGTGAAAGCACTTATTGTCAGTAAATGGGTGGGGCTCTCATTCCAGTCAACAAAGTCCATCTCCAGCCATGGCTTTCACAGTGTTGCCGCTGAAAATGGCTTTGCAATGCAATGAGATGCATTTACACACAGCACAAGGGTGTGCATTCACAGGACGAGGAGGAGGAGGAGGAGGAGGAGGAGGAGGAGGAGGAGGAGGAGGAGGAGGCTGGAGCAGGCAACCGAGAGCAAATGCTAAGGAACAGAAGTTTGGCGTGTGTCTGTTCCAGTTTTTTACTGTGAGCTTTGAAGTTTTAGCTGAGGGATGAAAGAGCAGAGGCACCAAGCTGACAACGGTTGGTTGCCATCATGTAGAAATGATTCTTCTTATTATTAATGTGTTTATGAAGATGATGATGATGAAATTCTAGTCTTCTCATCATCATAAACTCTCAAAGAAAGAAAGAAATGCATAAATGGTTCTTTGCAAGGTGGTTAAAAGTCTGTTGTGTATGGTTCTTTAAAGAACCTTTAAAACTGGTTCTGTACTGCAATTTCCTCCAGGATCAATAACATTTTTTTCTAATTCTGAGTCTGAATATAGATGCAAGGGCTTTTGATGAGCTGTTACAGCCTGTGACAGCCATGCATCCAGTTCAATTATTCAGCATCTTTTAAACCTGCATTTCACACAGCGGCTGTTACTTATACTTAATCATTTGAGGTCTAGATCAATTACATTCAATGCATCACTTTATTCAGTGAAAAAAAAAATTAAAAAAGGAGAAAGTAGAAGCAGAGCAGCGGAATCCCTCCAGAAAACTCATCTGCTCAGAGAGCATCTCCTCTTCGGATGCACTTATCTCACATAAAGATTTTAGCACTCTGCTCCGGTTCTCACACTGTCCTGAAACTTGAGTGCTTGGATAAAAGCGTCAGGCAAATGAATGAAATGTAATGTAAAGTAATGTTATGTGATGTAAAGCCATGCAATAGAAGTTAATGTAATGTAAAGTAATGTAGCGTACTGAAAGTAAAAGGGAACTCCTGCTCCCTACCTGAGTCTGAAAACCTGGGTCTGCCCAGGTCTCGGAAATAGTAGATGAAGTCCATGCAGTTGTCATTCTGCACCTCTCCAGTGGAGCAGAGCTCGTTCAGCAGCTCCAGAGCCTTTCGACAAATCTCATCCTCTCTTTCTGCAGGCATTTCCCAACAGCATCCTCCTGCATGGGCACGCGATCCCTCGCTCAGTGAGGCAGCCCTGCTGGGCACGCGCTCCTCATGCTCCCCTACTATTAATTTTATAGTTAGTAATGTTAATAATGTGACTTTTATGAGCCCCCTCTTCAGTCTGGAGCAGGTCTCCAGCAGCCTCTCCAAGGCACGCGGCGCGTCACGCTAAGTGACACCGGTTGGACTCGCCGTGGCGCGCGCGCTGTCCACGGAGCGCTGGTGCTGATCGCGGAGCTCGCTCTCTCTCTCTCTCCCTCCTGCCTCGCCTCGCACGAGCCTCGGACTGCTCTCACTTTTCTCTCCTGCCCCCCACCACCCCTCCACCATGCACGAGCCCCTCCTTTTCACACACTTTCCAAACCCTGAATAATCCAGTAACAACAACTCACTTTATTGAGTAGAGCTGTGGGAAATAATCGATTTTAGAGATTAATCGTGATGCAAAAAATCCATTTTCAAAATCGATTTCATTTGAATTGAATTCTAAACGAAATTGCATATATTTTACATGTTTTAATTATAATTCTTGGGCAGAGCCGTGGAAAATAATAATAAAAAAAAAGGCACTGAAATGCAAAAGTGAATGATTCTGCATTAACTTGTATTATTTTAGTGCAAAACCTATGTATGGTGTAATATTTGTCATTATTTAAGGTTTACAGCCCATTCACACTTTACTGCTGCATTACATTACTGTAACATTGTTGTGTGGTCTGTTTATCATATTGTTACAGCCATAACTGTTCAGTTGAACTGAGCAGCTTTGTCTAAGTTTTAAGAACTGCTGACATTATGTCTCCTCATTTTTAAATAAAAATATTGTTCTTTAAAGCATGATTTTAAAAGAAATGACAATCCATTCAGTCCATTCTGTGAGTATTGAAGTGACTCAACTTCACTGAGGAGACCCTCAGAGGACCCTCACAAACAAGGCCTCTGAGTACTGGAACACATTCAAAGACCTCCTCTGTGTTTACTATAAAAGCTTTACAAGAGACTCTGTGTGTCTTTAATTAATAGTGTCACTTATTAATTACTGCTTCACGATAATTAGCACAAGAGCCGGAGCCAAAGAGGAGACTGCGACACTGACAATGACATTGTGTCCTGGGTTCTGTAGGCGGTTTCACGCTTCTTTTTCTCATTCTAACAGCTTCTTTTAGAAACACTGCGTGTGTCAATCTCTAATTCTATATAAGGTGATCAAATTTCTCTTTTCTGTTCTCTTCTCTTTCTTCTTGCCATCTCCTGTTGTCTATGGCAACTAACAGTGAAGTTCCTCACTGAGGGACTCCCTGCACTGACACATGAACTATTCATGCATTTCTAAAGGTGTCGACACACACAGTGCATAAAAGTGAAGCTTGAGCACACACACCGAGACACTTCTGCATCAGGACGGCTTAATGAGAGAAGTCACACATGAGTGTGTCAGAGCATGTGTCACATATAGAAATATACGGGAGATATTAATATAACATACTGGTACTTATAAGCATTGCCCCAAGAGTGGGCTTTATGTTGAGAAGACATATCATATGACGGATTCCACCCTTTTAATTAAAATGTAATCGTAAATTTACATGTAAAAAACATGAGTACATGTGAAAATATAATGTTTTTATACATAAATATTCGTAAAATGTATTTATGGTTAAAATCAGCATGATTTAAAACTTAAATTTATTTTTAAATCAGCATGACAGTCATTCCATACCAGTGCCTGTTAAATTCCTACACAAACATCTCATTCTGCTTTATGAGGGACTGATTAGTTATCATCTGAATCACATATTTAATGAGGAAAAGTATAAAACACTGCTGTAATCGACACTCTCCTCTCATAGTGAGACCAGTTGGATGGTCAAACACTACTAGAAGTTCCTCAAAAGTCATTATTGCCATTTTGTTTAAAGAACCAGAGATTTGTGTTCTTTAAAATGTTCAAGTTCTGTAAACGCTGCATAATTTCTCTTAGTTTAATGTTTTGTCATTTCCTTTAAAAACAACATTTTATTTGGAAATGAGGACAAATATTGTCAGCAGTTCATAAAAACGAAGGCAAAGCTGTTCAGTTCAATACTCGCACCTATAAAAGATAAAACCTGAGAAACGTAACATTTTTGCATGCGTCTCTTATTTTTTTCTGAAGTTATATATAAATACATATATATTGAGACACATAATGATGAATTGTTAAGTGCAATAGTTTGCGTTTTGTTTTATTCAATGCAAAATATTTCCATCAAGCACCAAATACATAGAAAATGCCAAATTTAAGAGTTTTCTCTGTAAAGCAAGAGGAAAAACATTTGATCTGACCAGGTGTGTTCAAATTTCTGCAGTACATGTACTTAGTAAAACGTAAGAAGAAATAATAAAGGTAATAATATATTTAACCCTAATCCCAGCCTGCATTACTGAAATGCTTTTGATTCTTTCATCTGAAAAAAATGAAACCTGAAACTTTTTTACATTTTACAAAGTCGGGAGTGTTTCACTGCTATTGTCTTTTCCAGCCCTGATTTGTGTTTTTCTCTGCCTTTCCAACAAAGTACACTTATACCTGTGAAATGTACGAACACACGCAAACACACACACACACACGCAAACACACACACACACACACACACACACACACACACACACACACACACACACACACACACACACACACACAC
>JBBPDE010000031.1:9924118-9934956 GCA_037974605.1 Nannopetersius ansorgii | reverse complement strand
AGCCACGTCATCTCGTCTCTCTATGTATCTGTACAGTATATAGCAGAGATGACAATAAAGTTGACTTTGACTTTGACTTTTGACTATTTATACTTAAAGATGAATTGTGTGTTTCATGCTGATAGTATGTTTATGGGAAATTAACCAGTCTCATGTCGTCTAGCTAATGTATATAACATTTCGACAGATGTTACAGAGTATTCAGTTGGTTTTTGGAAGTAACTACTAAACAAGACTAATAGGAATGATATGGCTCAGAGCAGTGATCTCTAACTCTACTAACACTAGCTGCTTCAGAATCAACATGGATGTTTTCTTTTCAGGTTCTTGAAAGGCAATGCTGTGCTTCCATGGTATGTTAAGCTAGACTTGCATATGTTGTACATGATCTATCCTTATTTTTAAGCAATTGTTCCAGGATTTCACATTTTTGCCATAATTTGTTCTATTCTCTTGCTGGCTGCTCATATGACCTTCAGGTGGAAATCTGCCCTCTCCAGCCTGTGAACCCACATTAATCATTTGAAAATGTAAAAAAATGTAAAAACAAAATAAGTTTAAAACGTGGTGATATTATCATGGATGCGGAATTAATGTTTCATTCTTAATCAGAAGCAATTAGTGCAGAAATATGTTCCGTGCCAATGAAACGATCCTCCACTCCTCAGACATTGACTGACAGTGGTGACTTGCTTCATCAGTTTAATTGTCCCAAATAATTTGTAAGCTGGCATTTACGCTAGACGCTGCTTCACCCAGATTCATTAATCAACTCTTCCAAACCACAGAAAGCCTAGACATGACCATAGAGCCATCTCTCTCCCTGGAGGCATGGCAGAGTTTGCAATTAAAACCAGCTTTCAATAAATTAAAGTAGTAGGATGAGCACTCAGAAACGTCTTAGGTAACATGAGCGGAAAGGGTATTCATCAAGACGACCTCTGAAGTTAAACTTCAAGAGCAGCACATTCAGTCAGTCCCAGGCAAATCTAATTTCCCTCAGAACTGTAACATATTGATCCAACATACATTAGGCAAAATGCTTGCTGCTAATAACATTTTCTATATAATTATTTTAAGACACTGATTAAAAGTCACAAGGCTTGTGCAACCACAGGGCAGAATGTAAAATGTCATTCTAAAATTAAAATATACCCTGACCAGACATAACATTAGAACCACCTGCCTAGCATTATGCCTTTTGTGCCACAAGATCATCTCTGACCCATTGAGGCATGGACCCCCAAAGGCCTCTGAAGGTGTGCTGTGGCATCTGGATATGAACTTCGCAGAAGATCCTTCATGCCCTGTAAGTTGTGAGGTGGTCTCCATGGCTTAGACTGGGTTGTCTTCCATGTCCCACAGATGCTTGGTCAGACTAAAATCTGGGGAATCTGGATGCTAGGTGAACATTCTGAACTCTTTGTTATGTTCCTCAGACCATTCCTGAACAATGTTTGCAGTGTGGCAGGGTGCATTCTCTTGTGTGCAATATTTTTGTAACAACATATGCAATATTTTTCTTTTTCTTCCTATGCAACTTTTAGGGGTAAAATATTATTGTGTGAAATATGAAATCTGTCTTGTTACAGTATTACTGTTTTGTCAATGCCTGCTGCTATCAAACAAATGAGGACACTCTAATGTGTACCTGTATATATATTTATATATATATACTTCGGTACGGTTCCCGATATATGGATATATATGCATATGTATATATATATATATTAGTGCTGGGCCGTTAATGGCGGAAAAAAAAAAAATATCGCCGTTAACACCACTCCCCCCCACTCCCCCGGACAGAGGGACCTGGGTCTATACCAGTGTTTCTCAAACTATGGGCCGCGGACTGGTGCCGGTCCGTGAGAGAGTTACTGCCGGTTCGCAGAGCCTCGCTTCTGCACCAATCAAAATTCAGTCAGATCAGGTCTGATCTCAGCCATGTCACTGCTTGTCAAGCCCAGCCCCACACCGCCCACTCGACTTCATGGCCCGCCCCTTTGTCTCAATCACTCCAAACTTTTCACGGACACAGACGCGTTATGAGAGCCACGAAAACAAAGGACAGAAAAAGGCTCAGAAAACACGCTCCGAGTGTCTCTGTCAGTGTATCTTCCTCGTTTCGACCGGTTATTGGCGAGAAAGCAGACACACCCTTCACATTAAAACGTTGATTTACATTTTTTTGTGCCAAATATTTCCTGTGGGTGAATAATTCCTGCAGCCCCAAAGCCTGACTTGACTGGTCCCCAGGACTAATAAGTTTGAGTAACTCTGGTCTATACTGCGCAAGCTGCGATGAATTTCACCTTGATATTTCAGTGACTTTACCGGTTCGCGCACGTTTTAAACCTGTCTCAGTTTCTCCGTCCGCGGGGGGTGGGGTGTTGCAGGGGATTTTAACAGCGTTAAAAAAAATTATCTATGCCCACCTCTAATTAATATATATATATATATATATATATATATTAGTGGTGTAACGGTACACAGAGGAGTTACGGTTCAGTACGTACCTTGGTTTTGGGGTCACGGTTCGGTACGGTTCCCGATACATCAAATTTAAGCAACAAAAAGTTCCAAAAAATGAGGCTTGGTTTGTTTTAGTATATTTTAAATAATCAGCAGTGCATTAGCCAGTAAACACACACTCTTGCTTATATTTTCATGTATGTGTAAGTGTTATGCCAGGAGGTGGCACTATTGTACCATACTACGACCCAGGTTTATGATTTACTCGCGCTTTTTGGTCCCTCTGTGATTCCGTATTGCTTCTATCACCACTTCTCCATCGTACCGTGTATTATCCGAAAGACATCATGTATGAACCGTGACCTATGTACCGTGACGGTTCAGTACGAATACATGTACCGTTACAGCCCTATATATATATATATATAGATATATATCTCCAGTTTGTACATATGTACATACATGCCATTGCCAGATACATTCCCTCACAATATTGATTATGCATTCATTGACTCGTCAAAATGAATTTAGGTGTTCCGATCACTTCCATGGCCACAGATGTATAACTTCAAGCAACTAGACAGACCACTTCTACAAACATTTGTGAAAACACTATTGTCATTAAGGGGTACATATAGTAAACACTGCAAATACACCTGGCCATCCACACAGTGTTAAAGGAAAGCATCATTTATTAGTATGTGCGCTCTGACTGTTCTGCCACAAGATGTGATGCACTATGTGTTCTGTCTGTCCTTTTTTTGAACAATTTTGCAATTTTGGAATGGCCTGGGAATGGCCCAGATTGCCTAGCCCTAGCTCCATCAATGCGTGAGCCTTGCTGTATTGTAGATGCCCTGACCCAGTCATCTAGCCATCACAATTTGGTTTTTGTCAAAGTGACTCAGATCCTTACACTCAACTTCAAGAACTGACTGTTCCTTTGCTGCCTATTATCACACCCCTTGACGGGCGCCACTATAACAAAATGATCAAAGTTATTCACTGCATCTGACAGTAGTTTTAATGTTGGGTCTGATCAGTATAAATCTCATTTCAAAGAAGCACCATTCATTATTCTCTTAAATCTGCTCTTTATATGCTACTCCCAAAAACACTACTACCATTATTTAAACCACTTACTCGTGGAAAAAATAAATCTCGTTAAGTTGATTAAACAAACTAATGCAAAGACAAAATGAATGGGGACGAGACAACCTGACATTACGTTAAAATTTAGGTGGTGGCTTGGGCTTCACAGCGTCTGGTCGGAGGGAAGGAATGAAGCTTTAATTGACACTCAAACACCAGCATTGCATAAATCTGTCCTCTCAATTACAGCAGATTACTCGGAGTAGACACGGATGCATGTTTCAGTTGATTTCCCTGCCATTGTTGCTATATTCATTAGCTCTTGGACATGACTCAATCTAATTAGGCGAACAGAATTGAAATAATTGCAGATGTTGCCGCATATTTTAGCAACATGAGCGGCACTTCTCATTTGTGCATCATAATAAGAAGTACGGCTCCAGATGGCGAACGTTTAGAGACCGTATTCTTTGCTAATAAGGGCAATAGGAGCTTTTGAGTTTGGGAAATTCCAACTTTCCACTTCTGGGAAGCAGCAGCTGTGCTGAGGTTCACCTCCCTTTATACGACATGATGGGCCTATTAAGTTGGGAAAAAAATGTATTGCACAATTATTTTCGTGCTGTTTGCACTGTGGGAATTAGCACCTGAGAGGAAAAAGTAGGGGACGACAGACGTTTTCCGAAAACATGCTGTGCTCTATAATAACATGAATTACTGAATTATTGCTCCAACATGTTCCTCAGGTCTTATTACCTGAAGAGGGGATACCATGAAGAAAACAAGTTCTCAAGTCAAAGTCTTGACCTTCGCTGCAATGGACTTTGCCCAGTCTCGTAATTAGTGCCAAGCCCCCCCACCCCACTTGTCTGGGGGACAGACTTATTAGGTAGGAAACCTGACCCAAAGACCTGGTTGAGACCGAGGCTCCATCTCCCTCATGACATCATGGATCATTCGGATGAACTGAGGGCTCCATTTAAACAATAAAATCACAGTAAATTATATTACTTTTCAAATCCAATCAGGGTAGAATTATTCTCTCCCTCTCTCTCTCTCTCTCTCTTGAACTTTTTAATAGTTTTTTTTAAAGGATTGTAAAATGATTGCGGTATTAGTTTTGGTTCTGTGTGTGCGAAAGTTAGACATTAAACTTAATGGGTCACTGAAATCTAGATGAGTTTCTCTAATAACGTTGTTCAGAGCCATAATTGCTCTATTTCTCCTTCGGGGAGGCAGTCCGTGAGGAGGAATTGAGCCATATAAATGTCTATTGTTTCACTTGACTGTACTTTCCAAACTTGGTGCAAGCCACCCCCCACACACAAAAAAACAGGGGCACCTTTAACACCATACAGCAGCACTGTTTATGCATAAAAAACCTCAATCTCTATAATAAGCCACAAGTAATTTTACAAGCTTGGCTCACTGATTCATTGCATTTTTCATACATCAGTTCTCTTTTCTCACCCGATCAGTCACAAAGGGAGCTAGTAATAGCATTCAGTGAAGCTGAGTTTTAACCTTTCTGGAACACTGCACTGGCCTGGGTCACGGGTCCCTGACCCCTGGTAAGTCCCCGACATATCTGAGCCAGATAATCAGCATTATACGGCCACTAATTACCATTTCAGGTGTGCTGGGAGCAAGACTTGAATAAAAATGTCTTTTGGCCATGAGGTCCTGTGGGCTGGGGCTGCTTTTGATTGTCTGTTCACTCTGTGCAGCGCTGGCACTGGCCATTACCTTCACACCTTTCCAATGCACTCAGCATTGCGCTCACATAAAGCTATTCCATTACCATGTGACATCAATAGAGCAATGACTGCCTGGGAGGCCAGCTACAGAAGAACAACGCTTGCGTCCTACGCGCTAACAGAACGCATTAGCGCTGCATTCACAACTGAAGCACACAGTCTCTTTGGCTCCCAGACTCCATAGAGATGCAAATAGGCCTTTCTCTGTGTTCTGAAGCGTCCATCCAAGCTATCTCGCTATAATTATCTTGTCTTTCGTGCTCCAGAGGTCTAAGCTCACATAATGGGAAGTGACGTGCAGGGTAAGCGAGTCGAGCAATTAAGACAGGGGAGGAAAGAAGAACCTGGCAACCCCTCCAAAGCGGCACAGAATCTGTCACTCACAAGTAAACACTGAAGTAAAAGGGACTCTACCCTATACAAAAGGGGAATCAGTCAGACTCATGGGGTAAACAGGGCCCAAAGAAAACTAACACAGGCTAGAGAGATGACAGTATAATCAAGTAGACAGGCCCCAAACAATCCAGTCCAAGACACAGAGGTGAAGGCATCGGTTCCCCTCTTTTTAAAACATAGTACAAAAAAAGAATAGAATTCCTTTGGTGCACAGTAAACACAACGCCTTACACTCACTTAGTGGTCAGGAAAGTAGCCTTCCCTTTTTACAGTAATTATTTATTCATTTTACTGCAATTATGTTTCAATCAAATTTTAAATGTCTCAGGATGTGGGCATAAGTTAGCACTGAGATCAGTCTTCTCTGGCTCTGAACTCATCTGTGATATTTGGTAAAATGCTAAGCTTTTAAAGCTTCCATCCTCAAGAAACCTGTAGGGCATGAGATATTCGCCCTGCTCACTGTATGCAGTGCTAGGACATTTATTAATGGCGCTGTTGACCTGCTAGTTCTTTAATTAACATTTTATCTCCTCTAACAAAACTCTTCATGCCACTTAGCAAATATATCAATTCCCACTGGAGATGCAGCAATCAGTTCCACTTTTTAATATGATTTTATATTTTATAAAAAATAAATAATTAAGTATAATACCAGTTAAAAAATATTAGCACAAATTTGCATTCCTGTTTTAACACTGGAAAGCTGTTGCGTGAACAACCATAAATGAAATTATATAAAATATAACCAGTTTGCTTTAGAAGATGAAAGAATCTATAAGAATGCAGTTCTGACTCCTATTAACCGGCTGTGTAGTGATACAGAGTTAAATTCTAGATTCTCCTTCAACTTTAAATGCACTCATTGACTGTTTCACCCTGATTTCTGTCACTTAATAGCTTGTTAAATCGCTAACTCTTGTCTAGTGACCCACAGTATAATTATGAATCAAATCAAATCACTTATATCATCAGTTCACATGTAACTGGTACACGTGTACAGTTCAGGAGAAAGAAAGGCTTCACAGAGGAGCAACATTATGATAGTAAACATACATCATATATTAGGATGACAGAGATTTAACAATACCCATATGGAAATGATCTACATAAAATTTTAATATTCTGAATTAGAGCCTCATATGTAGTTTATAGGGATGTCAAACTGAATGTAAAATGCATATTAAATGCAAATATGAAACTTATACAGTTTTGCAACATATAAGCAGCATATAAGCCTTGTAGATGTGTGCTTTATTCATAAATGCGCAAAATGAGAAATGTGTAGTTTATGCATATGTACAAAAATATATACCGTGTAAAGTGTGGATGTGCCAAAGATAAGTTGTGAAAAGTGCACAAAACTGTGTCAAGTGTGCATGTGTGTTTTCACTTTTATTAATTGGCTGTGTATAGTAGGGATGAATAACAAATATCACATGTTCTGGCTAATAAAGGAACTCAAATAGTGAACATACTGTAAATGTATTTGACTACTGAGTGCATTTTTTAGTAAATATGAAATGAATATCATCTTCTCTTGGTTTGTGCCAAAACACTTGACTGGTAAGTAAATGCATAGACATTTAACAAATGTTGAGATAATACGTTTTAAAACATCCTCTGATTTTGCCTTATGTTTAGCATTTTTAATCACAGTGTAGCCAAATAAAGCAGACATCTTCAATCCATAACTGTCTTAAAATCCATCAACCAGAAGCTGAAACTTTTATCATGTTGGTTGCTACATTATTTTCAAACTGGCAGGCATGCTGACTGATGTTTTTGCTGTTCAAAACACTCCACAGTGTGACCAGTGGAAAGCAACAGCACACTATTCGATATAACTACACCCTCTGTAGATGGTTTTGCTCTGATCCTAAATTGCTGTAATTTATTTTTACACAGAGAATTCCCATTGTGCCTAAATCTCACATAGTAATGCACGGAAAATATGAATAATAGACATCTTAAGAGCATCCTTTGCATCTTCAATTGCCTTGGTATCAACCCTAATGTACACTTATCACACTTTCTCAGTACAAACTTAATGGCTGTGGTCCATTAGGTATATACCTAAGTATATGGTTCCGGACAAAAATAAGAGAGCAGTGCAATTTATTTTTAAATCAGCAACTCTATGAGTGTGAAACCATTCCAGTCCAGTGTCTGTTAAATTCCTACACAAACACCTCATTCTGCTTCATGAGGAACTGATTAGTGATCAGCTGAATCACAACTTATTTAATGAGGAAAAGTATAAAAACACTGCTGTAATTGACTCTCTCCTCTCACACTGAGACCAGTTGGATGGTGAAACACTACTAGAAGTTCCTCAAAGGTCATTATTGCCATTTTGTTTATGAGAGAACGAGAGATTTGGTTTCTTTGAGTTATTCAGGTTCTGTAAACGCTGCATCATTTCTCTTATTCTGATGTCATTTCCTTTAAAACGATGCTTTAAAGAAAAATATTTTTATTTAGAAATGAGGAGAAATATTGTCAGCAGTTCTTAAAAACAAAGGCAAAGCTGTTCAGGTCAATACTTGCAGCTATAAACGATAAAACCTGAGATACTGAACATTTCTGCAGTTGTATATTATAGCCTAGTTCTGCACAAATAATAACCCCCGCCAACCCTGTTTGCTTTACAACAGCGATACCAGAGTGGTAGCAGAATAGAAACTGAATATTCTGAACTCAGGAGCATGTAAAGGTTAGATATGTGTACCTAATATCCTGGAACTCAATGTATGTAGCAATGCAAGAACAACTCAAGCTGTACTGATTAGTTGCTAATCAGTGAAGTGTAGACGTGATCAGATGAACATACGCCTCCGCAGCAGATGTGGAGCTTCCAGCACTGCTGATTAAGCCCAGTCATGGACAGACAACATGTTTAAGTCAGGAAGCTGGAGTTTCTTTTGTCTATAACATGATATTGCCTTTGATTCTCTAGATGTAGCTGCTTTGTGGCTACAGCAGACAGCCCAAGAGCAGATAAACAGAAACAGGGTTTTATGACAGGGTTTTATGTCCTGTACTGTTTTTTCTACATTTCGTGTATCTTTATATTCATTAAAACTGCTTGCATGGGCCACTGAGAATCATCTCAAACATTTAGCTTCTGACAAAAGCCCAAATTAAACTCTGCCATGTTTTGCTTGTTCAGTACAGCGAGCAAAGAGAAAAGACAATTAAAAATCAGCGAAACTTCTAATCTCTTTACTTTTCCAAATGCCAAGTCACAGGCCCTTAGGCAAAAACATAATTTCTCATTCATACCTAGTATTGCATTGCTAGTCACACTTGTGTGGGACCCAGGGGCTTCCTCGCTCCCAGATTTATGTCACAGAACAACAGGTGGGGTGTGGGGTCTCACAATCGCGCTGGCAGTCAGAATGAAAGGTTATTAAAAACAAACGCTCTGGCGTTCGCACACATTGATATTAAATCACCCTGCAGGCCGTGTGTTACATATTCATCACTTTAATCTCATTAAAGAGTCGGTCTCTCGACACGCGAAGAGTGTGTAGATCAGATATCCAATCACGATGCTTATCAATGACTTCTCTGTGGCAATTCTTCATTGTCAAGGACGCAAGTGATCCTTGAAGAAAGCTGCTGGTGAGAGGAAATTTTATCTTTATTTCTTTCCATCCTTTACTAATGACGGATTTAAAAAGATTCCAAGGTGTGGTAAACATGCTGCCTGATATTAACTGATGTAACAGAACCTCTAAACATCATTGGAGGTTAGCAGTAAATCGAATAGATATGGTGGTGTGAGGACATGTATGGTGGTCACACAGCATGGTGTTATTGGGGGCTGTCCTAGACAGCAGATAGATCTGGACAAGCAGTATTGTGGAAAAACAGGCCATTTGACATTTAAAGCTATTGATCTAGCTATTTTTCATTTAAAATTTAACTTTGATGAATACAATAATCAACCCGTTGTGATCTGATGTGTTTACCATTTCCAAAGCTCTCTCTGAGGAAGCCCAGTGTCTACAGTGTAATGTCCTTGTCTTTTTCACTTTTTGGCTTTTTGCAATATTCTGTCCTCTCCCTCTTTTTGTCTATGTTGTTGTTTACATTCTCCATGTGTCTTTGTTTATGTGTCTGATCCAGGTGAGTCTGTTTTGGTCTTAGCCCCGCCCCCTTCTTATTCTGTTCACCTGTGTCTAGTTTCTGGTTCCGCCCCTGCCCAGGTGTTCTCATTTATTTAGTTAGTATAAATACCTCTGTGTTTCCGGCTGTGTTTCGAGATTCTTTCTAAAAGCCTCTTTGTGAAACTGGTTTCTGTTTTGGGTTCTTGTGCTTTTGTTAATCATGATTTTTCCCCTTTGTTTGTGCTGTGCTCCTGTTTTTGTTCTCCTTTGGAATATCTTTTGTTTTTCTAGTTTATATGTTCCCCACACCCCTCGTTTTTGTTTGTTTGTTATTTGTTCTTTAGCATTAAACATTTTGGATCCTGCGATTACATCCTGCTTACCTCTACTCATGATTGTCATGATTATTTAAATGTTCTAATATGTAGTGTATTACAAACAAAAACACACTAACTGCAAAAGTCGAACCCAGCCAAGAAGTCAAGACTTTGGCACAGGACTGCAGCGATTTTTAATAGTCTTAAATATACAAAATATTCCCATTTGTATTGCTAATTTATAATGTTGCTTTCATAATATTCTCAAATATGGAAAAAACCCAATAATGATAAGTCTTTTAACTGGTGTTCGATGTAGTCTTCTAACTGTGGGACAAGTGGATTGTTTAGCACAGCTAAGTGAAGTGATCAGAAGCGCTCACTATTCCTATTTCTGATGTACTCCTGTGAATGAATTATGATGTGTGGTCAAAGCTTTGAGTCTATTTTTGCTGTTCAGTGTTTAAAAAGTATGAAATATTCTTGTTTGTCTCTTGGAACTGGTCATTGCTCTTTGAGAACTGTTATACAAAAACAGTAAAAACACAGATCTGTGACGGCTGGGACTCCGTGAGCCGTTACAGCCTTGGTTTTCCTGTTTTGGTTCTTTTGGTTTCTGGTTAAGGCTGCCTGAGTTCTGTTCTGTTGTGGATGCCCTTATGGCTTTTTGGTTTCATGCACGTGGGTCA
>JBBPDE010000031.1:9782592-9793825 GCA_037974605.1 Nannopetersius ansorgii | reverse complement strand
GACAGAGAGAGAGAGAGAGAGAGAGAGAGAGAGAGAGAGAGAGAGAGAGAGAGAGAGAGAGTTGCGCACACTTTGCGAACAGCACTGCGCCACTGCTCCAACCTTTGATGTGATTCAACCTGCACAGGCCTTGTTTGGGCTCTTTTGTTTAAGACTGCAGCCCCGAAACACAAACACACACACACACACACACACACACACACACACACACACACACACGTCTTAGTTGTCATTCACAAAAACGACCATTCCTTTTCCTGCCTGTGCTGCATTATTAGCACTTAAATATGCTAACCACACATTACTGAAACGAGTAGGAACAAGATGCCAACCGCTCCAAACCCCCTTCAGACCACCCCAACAAGATGCCAGCCCCTTCAAAGCCGTCACACCCCCAGAACCCCCCTCCCCTCCCCCCAACAATATGCCAACCATCCAAACACCTCCGGACCCATTCAATAAAATGCCAACCACCTCTCCAAGACCTCCCAAGACCCCACAAATCCCCCCACACCTTTCCAACAAGATGCCACCACCCCCTAAAACCTCCCAGACCCCCCCACAAAGACCCTAGCCATCAATCAGACCCTCTCCATATCCATAATACGCACAGTGGAGAAGGTGGAGATGATTGGGATGATGGACATGATGAAGCTAATGGAAGTTCTAACAGGTCTCGTGCTCACCGTGTGCAGTGACGGCGCTCTGCAGGAGCACGAGCAGCGCGGTCAGCAGGCGCGCGCTCCTCAGTCCCGCGGGCTGCGCGTGGCCCCTTCGGTGGTCGCGCGCTTTTCTCGAGGCCATCTGGACGCGGTGGGCTGACAGGGCTGCGGCTCCGCGCGCGCCGACAGAGGCATCGGACCGCGCGAGCTCCTCTCTCGCGCGTGGCGTGGACACCTTCAGGGCTGCGGGTCTGCAGCGGAATCCGCGCGCACAGAGGGATCCGCGCGCTCCCAGCACCCCAGCGCCGGAGCAGGGCTCATTTCAGGAGGACCGGGAACTATAATAATATTAATTAATTAATTAATTAATTAACAATAGTAACAACAATAAGAATAATACTAAATTAAAGAGGGGGATCAGCGCGAGCCTGAAGGAGAAGCCAGCAGACCCATCTCCCGAAATGACATCAACCAGGAACGAGGGAGAGAAAAGAAAAAAGAAAAAGAAACAGCACCTATTGGAGGAATGGGGTGAAGTACAGCCTCCCCCTGCTGGCCATGAGGGAGAATGGTGATGGGTCATAAAAAGATTGCGGGGGAAGGGGTGGTTAAAACAGACGCGCATTTTAATTAGACCCCTTTATATTATGTTCAAAAATTTATTTATATGTTTCTTTATTTTATATATTCACACTTTTCCTTTCGCCTATTCGACCATTTCGTATGTTTATGTATTTGCTTGTTTAATTGGTGGAAGCAATTACAACAGCATCTCTCGTCTCACATATCGCCCCCTGCTGGTCACAAGGTGAACCAGAGGCGCATTTTAATTGGACTTCTGAATATTATATTCAAAGATTTCTTTATTTACTTAATCATTTATTTATTTCGAAAGTTCAGTACTAAATGAAGCGCCCCCTTCTGGCCAGGAGCAAGAACAACGATGGATCAAGTAATATTGGGGGGGGGGGTTGTTTGACCCAGACGATCCATGAGATGAGAGATGCTGTTAGCAGTCACTAACGTTCAAATGCTTACTTTATTTATTTATCTATTTGTTTATTTATTGCGTTTTCCCACCTTAATTGGTGGCATGACTTTTAACAGCATCTCATCTCATGAAGCGCCCCCTGCTGGCCACGAGGAAGAACGACAATGGTTCATTTAAGGATGGGGGATGAGTCACTTATGTTCGAACACCAGTTATGTTTTTATTTGCTTATTTAGGATGTTCCGTTTCACCCTAACAGAGGCAGCACTTATAACTGCCGCATTTAAGGTAGAACTGAAACTTCGAATCAAAACAAGCCTTCAGGTGTATTTTACATGCAAATTAGTTGGGTTTAAATGACGAGGTCCTTTATTTGTAAGAGTGGAAGCAGAAAACACATCCCTGACACCAGTATAAGTTTTTTTATTGAGGGCTTTTCGTCGTTTTTCTGTTCTAATTAAAACCAGGTTCCTCGTTTGTGACCTTGTGAATGTAGGATCGAATCTGGTTAAGAAACAAGAGGGTTTAAAACAGGTTTAGGAGGGATGATGGAGGGCTTAAGGCACATTTAGTGCACATTTAGGAGGGGAAGAGATGCTCCAGTGCGGGAAAGCCTAAAATAATCAGGGCGATTACATAACCGGGAACCAGCGTGTACACAAAAGTGTGCGCGCGCGTGTATGTCATAAGCAGTGCTTCCAGTTTCGGCCACATGATGGCGCCGTTTCACCGATTATTAATTCGTCCATATAGTTATCGTTTTAAAAAGATCGTTCCTTTGCTGAACAAAGCATATTTTAACGAAGAGAAACGTTTAGCCCTCATGTTCTCAAATGTATTATCATCAAATTTGACCCAAAGTAATTTAAACCTCCAGAAAAAGTTTATATTAAAATTGCTACACAAGTTTAACTGTCAGGTACTTTGCTGACCATTTTAAAAGTACTTTAAATAAAACACATGTAATGAAGCACCCCATGGTGGTAAAAAAAAAGTTCTGGTGGAAAATGTTTTCCTCTCCAAAGTGATCTATCAGTAGTTTTCTCTCTCCTGCAGATCTCATGTTCGACTGTGGCTGTAAAACAAAGGGAAGTTTATTGGAGAGAATTCAATTACATATTAAAGTTTATTATTCTCAGTATTATCAAAACAAATCCAAAAAAATGTGTAAAATTATGTTTTTAAATTTTGTTAAAAAAGGTTTTATACAGCCAGAACAGTCTGAGCTCAAATGAACCCTAAAGAACACTGGGGTGTACAAAATGTGCACAGGACATTGAAAACAGATTAATTTGTGTTAAGCGAGTAATTGTATATGCAGCAAAAAAAGTCAATTATTTATTTTCAGTTATTAAAGACTGAATGGGGTCAAACTGACCCCCCAAACATAATAGGAGGGTTAAAAGCAATTTGAAATAAAGTAAAGGACAACATTTGCCTGCAGCAATATATATTTTAATTCAAAGTGAATTTCGACAATACACCATAATTTCTTTAATTTGACACTCACCAAATAGTCACCAGGAAAACCCGCTTTTTGTGACAAAGTACATAAGGCTTGATCACATACAAATCACTGAGAACTAGAGAGGAATAACGAGCAAAAACTGTAAGAGACATTACACCTTAAACAAAAAACCAAAGGAAAACAAAAGAAATAAAACGTTTCCCAGTCCTCATATACTGAATATTGCACAGTGCAATGGCTACATGGCAAACTAATGTAGCATAAAAATAATCAGAAGCAAACAAATTAGAAAGCCACAAAAATCTACAAATATTAAAACAGTAACAGTTCGGATTTAGTAAATCGAGTCCGTTTGCTCCGGAGTCTAAGTATGTTATCCAATAACTTGCCGTGAGATTTAACTTCTACTAAAATATAATCTGCAGGAGAAAAAAAAAACCAATCAAACCCAAACGCGAGGGGAGGAACTGTTATACAGTAGCACGTATGACAAAAACCCTGAATTTCTGTACACAAATCTCTAAAGTAGCGATCAAATCAAAGACAAAACACACAAAACGAGCCGGAACCAACTCAAGACAAGATAAATGGTTTGGTATAAGGGGAGTCTGATACAGTT
Source organism: Nannopetersius ansorgii (assembly GCA_037974605.1). NCBI lineage: Eukaryota > Metazoa > Chordata > Actinopteri > Characiformes > Alestidae > Nannopetersius > Nannopetersius ansorgii. The sequence continues at coordinate 9,790,085 of JBBPDE010000031.1, read as the reverse complement.
TAAGTTTTGTTTAAGTTCATCTGTGGTTGCTGAGAATACATACCGGCTGAATTTCAGTTGGGTTTGGTAGAAAAAATTATTCATCTGATGCAATTCATACAACTGTACAATATATCATGTACTCATCTGTACTTGTCTCTAGTGCTACATGCTTAATTATGTCTATATCTACACATATAAAAGTAAATGAGTCGTCTTTAGGTGGCACCAGAGCCCCATTTTATTTGGACCGAATCCACAACTGCACTAAGTACATTAAAGCAATTAACTTGCGCAATGGTATGAAACCGCCCCCTTTAAAGGGGGGGTGAGTCATTTCTTGGTTGTGGGACGAGGTGGTACAACCGTGGGCTGTTTTACAATCACAGTGCATGTATGTAAAGCTTCCCAAATACGAGAGAGGACCATGTTAGCATAATGGTAGTGATCCCTGATAGCATTTCATTATTGGATCTCTCTTGGTGGTGGTGGTTAGATATTACCCATTTTTAAAAAGAAATCAAAAACAAAAACAAAAAAAAGTAAGAATATTTTCCACTTCCATGTGGAGACATCATGTGGGGAGGGACTGCATTGCATGTTTGGCTCTTACAGGCCAAGTGACACTGATATACTAGTAAAGACAAAAATAAAGTACACCCCCACACACCCACATAAACACACCACTACTGGTAGCCAGTGCATAATACAGATTTTACAACACTAAAGAGGTCCAAAAAGTTTCTGTCACGCACACACACACAAGCGTGACTGGGCATCAATTTTTAATCTAGGTTCTTTCTTTTTATTACAAATTTAAATAAGGGTGTGGTTTCAATCAGAAAGGACTGCATGATGCTGAATGTAGATGTGGCTTAATTCATACATTTATGCAAAGTACTAGAGGTGGGTGTGGCTTAATTCAGAAATGAGTAACATGCCGGATGTTGGCATGGTTAGACATGAAATTTGCTTAAAAAATGTGTCTCTTACATTTAAAACGAGCTGGGCAATGATAGAGGATGTGGTTAAACTAGAAATGGGTGTGACTTAAAACAGGAATGAGTCTGCAGTAATGAAACACCAGCAAATGAAAACAAATGTGTGAGGAGTAATGAAAGTGGGTGTGGCTTAAATAGAACTTAGTGGGAGTAAAGAAAGGGGGCATGGTTTAAACTAGAAATGGGTATGAGGTGTTGAATTTCTGAACTGTAGCGGATTTAGACTGATTTAAAAGTTAAAACCATTTGGTAGCAACAGAATTGAATTTTGATACCCAGCCCAAAAACACAAGTCTGCCTATAAGGAACAGGCTGCTAACTGCTGTGTTTAATCCTGGAATTACTCTTGTGACTCTCACTCAACCGACTACGGTGTAGTTTGGCATTAAAAAGAGGCAGAGAGATCAGAACAGCAGGTGAGGTGTGTGTGTGTGTGTGTGTGTGTGTGTGTGTGTGTGTGTGTGTGTGACATAGGTTTGAAGCAATTCTGAAAGGCACTAGTTTAGTACTGCTCCCTCTACAGAGCAGGATAACGTGAAAATTCACACTACCAACACAAATAATCCGAGAGAAGGGAGAAGGTGGCCTTAGTTTCTTGTTTTTTTGCTTAACTTACCACCAAACATCTATTTGATTTGGGTTTTCTTTCATAATGACAGATCAACTGTTACCAAATTGTCTTTTTTCCTCCTTATGTGAACTAAGATTAGTAAATCAGGGAAAAAATCCATCTATAAACATCAATCTATGATTCTTTGCGAAAGACGAGCAAACACTGAACGACTTTGAACGGCATTGATTGAAGACTGGTAACTTCTAAAGCACTGCAATTTCTCCAAACAAGATGAAAAGCAAGGGTTTTTCTTACTAAAATAAACAGCTCAATAATCAACGAGTGTTGACCAGATCAAAACCGATGTAGGTTTATATAAATGGTGTGCTTGTGTAATCGCAAGTCGATCTGTAACTACCACAATTCAAAAAAAAAAAAAAAGCTAAATATATCCTGCAAGCTATGCCTCAACGCTAATATCCAAAACATACTCCGATATACACCAATATGCATTTCATATGCGACAATGAGCCCCAAGATTACGATAACAATACATAGAATTCACGGATGCAAAAAAACAAAAGAAAAGAAAATGGAGGGGAAAAAAAAAAAAGAGAGAACAACCAAAACACAACAAACCAAACTTCCATTTTGCAATACAGTAGTTACAATGACACTTCAAACAGAAAAGCAAAATATACATAGGCATTAAAATGCTTACGGTCTCAGTCAGTAGAGTGAAACCAAAAGAGAAACCTCACGTCTTTCTTAAGGTCGTCGGACATACGCACAAAAACAAGAAGGCTAAGAACAAAGTTAATCACTTGAACCTCACAGCTATTATGAAGTGGCAATCAGTGAATAGCAGCTTATCTATGGTACATTCAAGAAGAAATGAAACCAATCATTAAATTGCCAAATAAAAAGCTAAACATCAACCTCATCCTTTATATATAGTAATATATTTTTTTGTGTGTGTTTAATACATCCCCAACTATAATATACTCGTGGTGTAGGCTAGAACAGTGGCTACTTTGCTTAAGAAATCAATTACTGTCTTTGGTGTAGCAAAAGCATCTTTATAACGGTAGCAAAGAAAATAAATGCTCCTAATGAAAAACCTACTGGAATAAAAACACAAGCGCACAGAACACAACTCAAATTTCTCCCTGACGGAATGTATCAAATTAAAACAGCCAGCATCGAAAAGCTCAATCAAACGGCACGACACGAAGGAGGGACACGGATCTCGTCACATGCTTAGAATGAAATGGGAGGGGGGAAGAGATCATTGCACACAACCAAACTCACACCTTGAAAAGCACTAAATACTCCAGCAATGACAGACTGGTCGTAGAACACGGAATACTGAAAAACAAAAAATCTGCACCAGCTAACATGAAACCACGTATATGGATTTATAGAGCTTTCTGCAGGTTAATGCCGATACCAAACACACATCTAATTCTTAAAATAAGAAAGAAAGAAAAACAGAAATACAAAATAATAAAATGAGCAAAGAATACACCCAGAAACTATGGATTGTATTGCAGTTGTGTTAAACAGTGTAAATACTGTTAGTATTAAGTAAAAGAATAGTAACTGATTATCAAATATGAAATTACTCAAAACTTTCCTTCTATACACTCAGAGCCTTTGCTACAGCAAATCTGTGTCGTCCTCTAAAAGGAAATTCTGCTGGACACTAATGATCACTCTAAGCCATCTAAGTAAAGCAGAAACCGGCGATTACCATACACGCAGGGCTGTTCAAATGAAAATGCAAACTGGAAGGTTACAACCTGTCCATCATATGCCAAACAGACACCAAGCCTTCTCTGGGGTGCAGGAGGACAGAACAGGAGAGGCTGAGCCGAAGATGCTTGAGGGAGTCCAGGTTGTAGCCTTTGGACAGTAGAAACTGAGAATGAGCGAGTCTTTGTGTGGACGATCTGATGGGATGCCGTTATTATTCCGGGGTCAGATGAACACAAACAAAGCATTCATCCTACCTCTAAGTCACTCCGCAGCCAGGGCTGACATAAAGAATGAATTGCACGACAGACGTATAGATCGCGCAAGCGTAAACTATACCCCTCCCCCCCAAAAAAAAGGATTCCATCAAAAAGGACAGCCCTAATGTATAAATCATACAGAACAATTTCAAATTCAAGTGCTGCAGTCCAGTTCCATTCATGTGAATGCAAGGGAATCACACCTTGCAAAGACATGGGATTTCTTTTGTAAGGCACTTTTTACTTGTGGAATCAGGTTACAATGCAACACTCCTAACACAGAGAAAGAGTGGTGTTCTTCCCTTCCTCGGTTCTAACGTCCCCCCCGCCCATGCAGAGACATGCAGAGTGTAGTAACCTTTTTAAACATGGGACCACAGAGTTAACACTGGAGGGGAGAGGGGCCACAAGCCTACTACAAAAATACAGACAAGTAACACCAGTACACCACAAGGGGGAGCCGTGCGCACACAGGTGTGGGCCCTACCACTGGAGACTGGGATGGCTTCACCAGAAAGTCAATGTGTCTAGCACATGTTAGAAGGCAATATAGAAAAATAGCTATAGAGAGGGATCCTCCCTCTATACAGGAGAAGATCTAATGACAGGGAGTTTAATCTTTTTTTTTTCCTTCTCAATATCAAATGTGCAAAAGACATGAAAAGTGAGTTCTCTCTTATTTCATACTCATTCATTCTTGTTTGTTTTTTCCTCTGTGATACTTATAAAGCTCAGTTGTGAATGTGTAATCTCCACCTTTTCAGTAAAACTACACAATTTTTTAAGAAAAAAAGCATCCGAGCAGTAATGTATGCGTTTGTACGTGCATGTGAGTGTGTACATATATCAGTGGCGGCTGCGCGTGCTCCGTGGGCTCCAGCAGCTCAGATGTACGGGTACTGGGGCAGTTTGGTGGGGCTGAGGGGGAAGCCTGCGTAAGCGGGGGAGGCTACGTACGAATGCGGCGGGAACAGGGCCTTGAAGTGTGTGGGTGGGTGCAGGGTGGGAGACGGCAGCAGCCGGGGGTCTATGCCCATGCTGAGGCCCTGTGGCACCAGGCTGTACGCGGGCTGCAGGATGGGCCGAGGTGGCTGGGGGGGAGCCGGGCATGGCGAGGGGAGCAGGTGGGCCACGGGTGGGCCAGAAGGAGGGTAAGAGAGCAGGGTGGGTGGGTGCGGCGGCCCTGCTGAGTGGGTGGGGCTGCCGTGGGGCTGCAGAGGGGGGAAGGGGTGGCCGTGAACTGTTGGGGGGATGAAGGCCTGCGGACGCCGCGGCGGCTGAGTGTAGTTGCCGTTCCACTCCTTGGGACAGGAGCCGTAGTGCTGGACCTGAGAGAGAGGGCACCGTTAGAGGGAGAGCGAGTGACAGAAACTTTTGAACACAGTGTAAGAGTGAAAAAGACAACAACAAACCTGGCCAAAGCCCAGCGGCTGCTGCTGGAATGTGGAGGTGATCTTCTGCTGGCGGGGCAGAGTGGGGGTGGAGTGCAGGCTCAGCCGTCCGGGGCCGCAACGCCCGCGAGACTGGCACGATGACTCTAAGACTGAGAGAGAGGGAGAAAGAGAGAGAGAGAGAGACAGAGAGAGAAAGAGAGAGAGACCGAGACAGAGAAACAGAGACAGAGAGAGGAGAAAAAGAGCAGAGAATGAAAGGAGAGGGGGCAAGAAAGGTTGAAAGAGGAAAAAAAAGGAGAGAGACAAAAACAAAAAAGAAGAGAGGAAATACGAGAGGAAAAAATGAGGAAAAAAGCAGGAAAGAGAAAAGGAGCGAGGCAGTGAAAGAAGGGATGAGAGAAGAGGGAAATAGAAAAAGCAAACGAAAGAAAATGGAATAGAGTGAAAGAGAGAACAAGAAAGACAGAACAAGACAAATAAAGAGCAGACCAAAAACAGTGATTAATCGAGGGGAAATTATGAACAGAACACTAAATAGAGAAAACAGGAAAAACTATGGATGTGAACGGGCAACTGAATCCCCTTTAAAGAAATATTCGTTCATTTTTGCAAATGAATCCATTGTCTGACTCTTTGTTTGTATATCAGACAGAAAAAAACTGCATCTCAGTAAATACAGAACATACAGTAAATATATTTATGGACACTAGAGTCAGTCAATACTTTTCTTGCCAAAAATGATAGAATATTACTTTATCTCAAACTGTGGAAAGAAATCACAGCTGTTAACTGTGAAAAATACAGGAAAATGATCCTGTCAACATGATAACATATGGTAACAAATTTCAGCTGACAAAAACAAATACACATTTCATGAATAAAGGGTACAATAACATGGCTGTCGTAAACGAGTCTAAAAATCATTCTCATCATGAACTCCCGGCCCGAACAGCTCACCAAAGCTGCTCAGGTCACAAACCATGAGAGCGTGTCAAAGGTTTGACGCACTAACAGTGTTTGTCTGAAGGCATGCAGGGCCTGAGAGTAAAGAACAGGGGAGATCTGCTCTCAGATCTCAAAAAAGGGCAACCAGCACACAGGTGGAGCCAAACGGAGAGAGACAGGGACAAAGAGCTGGGAGATACGAGGGGAAGAGACGAGAAGTGAGGAGCACAAATCCAAAGGCTTTTCACTCAATGCTGGGATGCAGCGCACAAGACACAGGGGTCACAGTGCACTCAATACCCATAATCACCTGTGATAGCCTCTGTGGTAACCTCCTGCCTCTCCCCTATGACCTGTAAAGCAGACATTCGAGCTGTGACCGCATATACACTCACACTTATAACAGCTGTACCTCAGAGTCGAATACAGCATCCTGCGAGAGCTTTCTGGGGGCGAAAGCTTAACTACACACAAACTGGACCAGAGCAGGAACAGCATTTAACTTTTTTTTCCTCATTACCAAATACTAAATACTCAAAGAAAAAATTGTACATGTATGTTACTAAAATGTTACAGTATTCAAAGAACACAACCAATCTTTTGTCTTTCTAGATTTTTTTTTTGCTTGCTGCTTCATTGAAAATAGATGGAGTGCAATATAACTAAATACTAATTATTTACTAAATTAATTAATATTCATTATTAAATACTAAATCATTTACAAAAATGTTACATAGCTATGTAACTAAGACATAGTATTCCAGTGTTTTCCATTCACTTCCAATGAACCAACTAACCAACTACATTAAATCTTGCAAAAAATGTTCATGTTCTTCATCCTAACTGTTTAATAACTTGCGTTAAGTGGGGCAGCTCTGAAGCAGGGACACTATTATCATCTGACTGGTGTGTCTGTAGGTCCTCATTCCTACCAATCAGGAGACCAACAGTTGAAACCAGTGGAATCAGTTGTGCTGAAATCATTGGAAAAACTTGCTGTTTAGTGGCCTTGTGTGCTCTCATCGACAGCGAGTATCTCAAGCTCATGGAAGGCTTGAGAGTGAGTGTGGGGAGGGTACCTGTGTTGGTGTTTGTAGACCGGCGAGATAAACTGCTAAAATGTTTTTAAGAATGGAAGTCAGGGAGAATTATTCTTGACAGTTGTTAACTACTGAGAAGTAGTGTTAAAACACTACTATTACAATTAATGCAAAATTACAAGTGTTCACTAATCCATTACCAGAGTTCTTGCCTCAGAGAATGCCCAGTACACCTGGTTTAGCTTTTTTCTTCTTTAGATTAAATTAGGTGTCGCATATGGGATTTTAAAAATCCACACCAAAACTGTGCTCTTCTAACCAGCTCTTCTGATTCTTTTTATAGCTTTCTGTTTTGTTTACGTTTATTCTCAGTACTTGTGTTTTTCCCAATGGTGGTCTCTAAGGTGCCTGCGTTATTGATTCCTCTTGAATAAGATGCCTGTGCCACCGATCCGTCTTGGATAAGTAACGTGGAAATTGTGTGTATATAAATGGAGGATATTTGCACACACTATATATATATATATATATATATATATATATATAGGATCTTTCCCGTAGTGTCC
>JBBPDE010000031.1:9767501-9780561 GCA_037974605.1 Nannopetersius ansorgii | reverse complement strand
GTGTGTGTGTGTGTGTGTGTGTGTGTGTGTGTGTGTGTGTGTGTGTGTGTGTGTGTGTGAGAGAGAGAGAGAAAGTGGGAAGTATGCGGGAGAGGCGCGTGTGTGTGGGGGCGGGGCTGCACATAAGTGGTGCTCTGAACTGACGAAGACAGAGGAACTGTAAATAAATAAACTCTGCCCGGGATAAACTTACTGGTGACTGTAAATATTTGTACATGTTCTTTTTATATTGGGCAGGTTGTGCTGAAAAAGGGTTATGCAGCATTTGTCCAATACACTTTGATTAAAGGGTTCTAAGGGTTATTATTAAGTCACTGCCATCTTAATGGTAATATACAAAAAGCAATGCTCCTTTTTCATAATTAAGTTCAAACATAAGATTGTCAGTGCGGATAAGCTGCTCACCTGTTCTGACTGGGCTTACTGCACTTGCTGGCAGCAGTCTGGGGCCACACTACGTGAGCGATGCCTATGTTTATGTGCTGGGGCGCTGACACAGCCATCTGGTTGGCCATGAGGGGCTGGGGCATCATGGAGCCATAATGACTGCTGTGTGGGCGCACTTTCCTACAGACAGGACAACAAACACAAAACAAAACATCAGAGCTGCTGTTAGAAAAGAACCACAGGGGCACATATGGCAGTCTCATACAGAATTGTGTAAAACTTGAGTTCAATTCTGCCCCAAAGTGACAACCAAAAAAAGTGATTTACATAATTTTGTGTAATGACAAGTTTGATGGCCTAATTGGTTTCCAGGGGGAGTTTTGCACTTTATATCACAAACAGTATCAGAGGGGAGCTATAAAAGGTTAAACCCCCTAAGGAGTAAGTCAAGGAGATGGTGGTAAGAAGAGAAAAGACTTAAAGCATGCAACCTTTTGTTATATACTGTGACTGTGTTCTTCTGCACATCGAGTTCAATTAAACTGCATTGCATTGCATTGAACTTAACACGTTCAGGGTTATGCAGGATTGTCTTACCCCCAGTCTCCTCTCCTCTGAGGGCCAGCGACAGTGTCTGAGGGCAGGGTGCCTGGTGGAGGAGCCACCTGTTGCCATGCTGGGACCAGAATCTGTGGAGTCCTGTTGGACCACGGCTGCTGCAAAGGCACACAAGAACATCTCCTTCATGAGGATGCTAAGCTTTTCTCATGTGCTATTGGAGTTACTGGTTAAGTGTAGAGCCCAGCAGGTGGTAAGGGACTACTATACCTGTGCTATGACTCCAGGTCGCAGGGGTAAGGACTGGATGGCTGGTGCCTGGGTCACCAGGGGCAGCGTGTTCTCTATCCGAACAGAATAGCCTGAGGGCTGGCTTGGGTTAGACCCAATTCCTGCAGAAATAAAATCTTGTTTTTGGAAGATGCAGGAACTATGTAAACATTATGTAAACTACTGGGATGTTTTCAAAGAAATACAATAAAAATACAGACTTCTATTTGCATGTACAACACATTTATAAATGTACCTTGAATGGTCGGGGGGCAAAGGATGAGTGCTTGTTGAAAAGAGTCAGTGCAGCCAAACTGAGCACTCCCTGTCTGGAGGGGGATGCCAGGATGCACCACGGGTGGAGCAGGTGGGGGCAGTGTCTAAGAAGGGGGAAAGAAGAGAGAATGTGGGGGAGAGAGAAAGAGAGAGAAGAGAGAGAAGAGAGAGAGAAGAGAGAGAAAGAGAGAGGAGAGAGAAAGAGAGAGGAGAGAGAGAGAAAGAGAGAGGAGAGAGAGAGAAAGAGAAAGATAGGGCGATAGTGTAAAACAGCAAGCAGGCAACTGCAGTTCTACAGGCGTAGTCATTGTATGATTGTCATCACAATATCAGAACTGAAGATTTATATCAATATTTACATAAGCAAGTCACACATTAACTGGAACTTTATAACTCTGCAAGCATCTGGTGAGAGCCAAACCAGCATGTTTTTAGACTGATCAGATGAGTATAAAACAGTTAGCCTCACACTGAACAAGAAGCCAGATGAGCATACATAAAATCAGAGAATCTATCTGCATTTCGGCACACTCCGCGACTTTGCTGCAATACTGTATACCGTGTTCAATCAAACTAGTACTGCAGCTATCAACTGCGCTAAAAGCAGTGAAATAAAAACTAATGGCTAACACAGTGACCCATACTTGCCAGAAATTTCTCTATCCCCTGTGAGAAATCTGTATTATAGTGTCAAAGGGGCTGTGGAAAGGTGTTTTACCTGCGTGTGCATGGAGGGAATTTTGTTAAAGGCGACGGTGATGTTGGGGGCGCTGGGTAGGGTGACGGGTTTCATAAGTGGGGGTGGAGCCTTGTTACGGTTCATTGTCTCATACGTGCTGCCCCTTGAGTGACAAACATCCATAATGTGAAAACATGACTGCACACTGTGGGAGAGAAAAAAGGGCAAAGTTTAAACTCATGAAACAAGGCCAAAATCTGATTCAGACCAATATCTGGTATGCATTAAAGTCCATCTGGTTAGGACCACTATAGGCTTGTTAAGAAAACACATCCAATGTCTTCTTAGTTCTTTTGAGTGCTTATGATTTATGTTTTTTGATTTATGACATAAAGTTGTGATATAAAACAGGTTTAATATAAAACAAGGCATACTGGTTGCTATGGGGGAAGTCCAGTAAATGCTGCATAGTGACAAAAGGGTGGTTGAGTGCATCTGAGGGGGTGATGCGCTGTTCAGCGTCGATTAGCAACATCATCTTTAGGAGATCCACAAACTCCCGCCTGTCCGTCTTCTCTGCAAGCTGGTCACATCCTTCCATATTCAGGACCAGGTTCACCTGAAAAGCACATAAATAAATACAATGATTAAAACATTTTTCATCTAAAAAAAAATAGTTTAAAACGTATGAATCTACTTTGAAGACACATTACTGTGAAAAGGGGAACAGATTATTAAGTCTTTTCCATTTGCTGCAAATATTCTGTTCCACAGTTTGCAATGTGATTTGTGCTTCAGAGCAGGTGTGTAAAACCCTTTGTGCGCAGAGATCAATGACTGCTGATCCAGCAATATCTTACATGGGCAACGTCATCCAAACAGCTGAAGATGTACTTCCTGGCCTCCTTCGATTTCATCCCAGTCTCCGTCTCATGCTCCTCTGTCGTCTGTAGAAACCCAACACGGGGTGACAGGGTCAGTTCAAAATCACTGAAGCAGCAATCTCTAAACCCATCTACACTATGGGGCTGTTCCTGAAGTCTACACCTGGATTATGTTGCTAATAGTAATGAATAATTTATTTCCTGAGAGCAGGGCTGGGAGAAGACAATCTATATGGTCATACAGATGATCAGAATAACAGAAGATAATTAGACCTTGATGGTTTGGCTCCAAGTGCTAATGAAGACAAAACAGTCTCAATCTAATGTGTTTCAAGGCTATGTGTGAATATTATGTGTGTGTGTGTGAGTATGCATACGCATGTACATTATTTGGCCTGAAATAATCCCTAAACCTCAGAACCCACCTTCAGTCTCCAGGCAGCATACGGGGAGTCAGAGTCCTTTCGGAAGAAACGAGATGTTTTCGTTCCCACATTAAGCAGCTGCTCTCCAGGCAGCCCTTGAGTCTGAGAAATGTAACGAATCTGGAAAAGGAGAAACAGACACTGATCAGATGATATCAGAGGTATACAAGTGTTTACAGGGTTCCCACAGCATCTTAAACATCAAATACAAGGACTTTAAGAACTTAATTCATAAGTCACAAGCCCACATAGCACAGTCTCAGACACAGATCAAGGTAAATCACTGTTAAAAGACCATTCGCTTAATGGTAGCTTTCTTGTTCACTCGCCTCTGTTTAACCTGCATCATTCCACCTTTCTACGTAAATCACTCCTGCACGTACAGCATCATCACACTTTCTCAAGGCAGGTGGTGCATGAAATAATGACACACATGCAAACAGCAGAACGCAGTCTATTTATGGGGTAAAAAAAAACAAAATATTGAAAACTGCAAAATGCCTTTTTTTTTTAAAGGATTTCAAAAACATGAGGAAAAAACAAACCAAAAAAACACAAAACGTTTTACTACTCTTTGAATCCAGTCCAAGACAAACCTCAAAAGAAAAGGTACACAATTGTTCTGTACACTATACTTACATCAGGGGTGCCCCAATTTTGTCTCAAAGGAAGTCTATTTTCTTTACAGTCGAATTGGCTGATTAATTCACATCTTTTCATTATAAATAAACACAGGAAACACCAGCACTTCAACACTTTCTATTAAACTAAGTTTCAATATTAACATCAGTTGTTTCTCCTTGATGGTCCAAATTGGCATTTCAGTTATTTATAAAAAAAAAATACATTTAGGATACATGAGCATTGATGTCCTACACTGAATGAAAAAAGGCATACTGTCGTTCAGCATTCTGAGCAGTACATGACTGTGTTATTACATATTGCTTGTTATTGGAGGTCAGATATTATAATTAATTCATTTGGAACATTTCATCAGTTGCTTTACCCTGCCCTGATTTTTCACAGTGTGTATTTATTACTCAAAGCTTATAAACGGCTGGGTAGTGACTAACAAAATAGTGCAGGAATCAGTACTCTGTCAGCAGTGCTTCATAATTGGTAATAAATAAAATAATAACAAAGCTCTTAGATCAGCATGAAACAGGACATGACCCACGGATGCCCAAAGTACAACACACTGGCCAAAGTCAGACCATGAGAAACTTACTCAGCCCCAACCCCTTGTTTAGCAAGAGAACATTTATTAGGGAAATTTTGGAGCAACTATTTGCCAATTCTGAGTGCAGACAGGGCAAAAGAAACAGCGTAAAGAACGAGAGAGAAAATGATGAAAAACTCAAGAGTGACAAGAAAACAATCGACGTTTGAATGATTACGATATTAACAGACACTATATTCTATCAGCAGAGTTGATAGGGGTACAAATAAAGTGCAGAACAGAGGTAGAACTACCATAATAGTGCAAATAAAAACAGCAGCAGGACTTGTGAAGTATATAATAATAAACGAAGGGCGTTTAGAGTGGCAGTTGGGGGTGGAATTTGTTTGTGTAGGCAGAACAGTTCAGTGTGTTTATGAAATACATGCTTTAGTGTCAGTCTAGGAAAGATGCCAAATGTTACCAAAGTGTCTCCTTGTGTCACCCAAAACGCTTGCAAAATTCAGCTGTGAAGTAGCACAGTTCAGTCGTTCTATTGTACCTCTGTATTGCAACAGGAGGTGACGCAAAGCCTTCATTCCTATTGCAACAGGAGGTGATCTCCAGTTGGCACTAATGGCTAGTGTGTGTGTGTGTGTGTGTGTGTGTGTGTGTGTGTGTGTGTGTGTGTGTGTGTGTGTGTGTGTGTGTGTGTGTACGCCAAGCGTGTCATGAGCCAAAATACCCATGAAGTCCTGAGACAGGCATTTTGTTGTGACAAGTATCTCTACATCCTAATCCCGGAGCTTACTAAACAAAACTACAGATATATTTTATCTAGGTGACAAAATGCCAAGTATGAGTGCGAGTGTGTGTCTGTATAAAGCCTCTTCAGATGAGTAGTGAGCTACTTTTAGAGAATGACAATATAGTATTCCAAGGTTACTGCTATTCACTATTTAAAAGAGAAGAGGATTTTAAATAGTGCTACAAGCAAAAATCACACAACAGGCCAGAAATCTGACTATTGTTTACGCTACTATGCTGCAGAATGAGGAACAGATCAGCATTATCCTCGACAGGAACACCTCAACCAAACTGAATACAAGTTTTGATTTTGATCATTTTCATTACATCATCTCACCTTCCATCTCAGGTCAGTCATCCTGATCGGCTGGTTTACCGTTTATCAAATACACTTTTACCAAAGTTTAACACCCAAAATTTATCACTACGGCAAATTTTACTGCAATATGAATTAAGACTATTTTATAGCCCAACACTAACACTTATTTTCAAAGTTCCACCACCAACTAGCACTGTAGCAATGCAAAACCACAGATATAATACAGCAATGCAAAAATGTGTTTATATTGTGACATGGTGAATAGGCATTCTATGAATCACTATATTTGATGTATTTAAATTGTTTATGGTATGAAACCATTGTCAAACAACAACCCAGTCCAGCACATTCACATCATAAATCACCACCACAGAACCCCTAACATCCAGATCTAGTCTCATTAGTAACTCTTCATTTCAATTTGACTCTAAATACCATGAGAATACTGAAGTGCTTTCAGTCTTCGTTGAAAACATACTTCAAGATTCTTTGTCACAAGTACAACATGTATAGAAATGTGCGCCTGTAAAATAAAGTTACCAAATAATAGAGAATTTGGAAAGGCCAATCTAAGGTAATAACAATTAAACATTACAATTAGAAACAAGAGCTGTACCGAGTACAAAATGTAATCAAATCAATGTGAGTGTATTTAATCAAGAATCTTGACTTATTTATCAAACCAAAGTGTGTTGACTGTCATTACAGCCTGACCAATAACTACCATGTGTGTCTATACAGAGAACAGTGAAACTGTTTACTGTCACAGAATGAACAGGTTTCAAATTTCAGGATCGGGTCCGTAAGCAAAATCCTGCCACTAACAAGTATCATGCAGAGACTCCAGAATGGGTGGCTAATGTCAATACCTGTTACTGAAATCAGTAACTTATACACTGCATATTAAAATCCTATCGTTTAGTCAGGAGAACATATTTGACAGGCATTAATACGTTTATTAAATGATTCATTTTAGGAATGTGGATCTTAAATTTTTATAATACTTTTCATTTTTAGTGTCTTAGTGTCCTTTCTTTCAGCACATCACTAGCCAATGTGATAAAATAATTATTTTTAGAATGTAAGAAGTATTTGGGGACACATGACTGTGATCAAGACATGTTTTCCTTTTTTTTTAACAATCAGAAAAAAAATATTTTGACTAAATGACACCATTTTTAAAAATTCCAAAACCAAAAATAACGTTTGAGATCTCTAGTTCTACAGGACCTGATCACGAAACAAAGATTCATGTATGAAGCCTCCACCGTTAACCTAAACACACTGAAGCTCCAAATAAGCAAATAAGGACATATAACATGACGCTTTAGGAGTGGTGCGTTTATGGCTTTGACCTGAAGCTCACACTGAACCATTCATGTCTCTACAGACCACAGCAGTGGAATTCATGGTCACACAGTGAACAGGTTTCAAATTTACGGAATCACTAAGCAACTCCTGCTACTAACGAGTACCATAAACTATGGGGGCGGATGATGTCACAAAGGGAAATGATGGCTAAAGTGATACCGCAATGTATTTTTTGGTCAACGCTCGCTTCCTCTGAACCTTCTTCGGAAAAAATACTAAGTGTCCCACAGGCACCAGAAAAAAAACAACTTCGGAAGTAGAAAGAAAATAAGACCTGAACTTTTATCCACCCCTAACCACAAACACACTTCCATTTAAACTACTTTTTGAAACCCAAGGCCCAAATTTACTGCTTCTGGTCAAATGTTTGCTGATCCGCTCGCTCCCCCACCGTTGGCTGGACCTGCTCCTCTTGAGCTCATGGCTTACAGAGGAGCTCAGCACTTAGCAGGGAGGAGTAGATCCAAGGGCTTTGTTGACTTGCCAAGTCAAGATGCTAGACGCTCCTAACATGACCACAACAGATGACAACCCTTCACACTCTACAGAACTAAGAGAGGAAAACGTATGAACACCGTTCCTGGGAGCGCTAGACATTCAACAGAATAAAGTTACAACTACAGAAATCTCAACAATTAACTCAATTAAAATAAATGAAATCACTTACTCTTTTGGAAATTCATGTACTCTTTTGCAAAATTGAGCTGTTTGAATAATTACAGGTCATTTTGCACAAAAATAAAGCAGAGTTTCATTTCATGCCCTACTCCAGTGTTACAGTTTTAAAGCACAAATGGAAAGACTGAACCTTTTCTTTGCTGTTGAGTGTTTATACATTATGTTTAATATGAAGGCTTAAATCCACCTTCTTAAATTCTAAATTATTGTTCAATTAAGTAAGATTAAGGTTTTTTTTGTTTTGCCTTTAAAAAAGAGGGCATTTGAGCATTAGCAGAATCAGTAACAGCAGTAATATACAAAAACACAGAACAGCTTAAATGGAGTGGATTTAAAGATTTATTCAGAGTGTTGTTCTGAAACTAGCTATTCTGAGAAGTTCAGTGCCGTTTCTGAATACTATTACTTGAAAAACTGTATAAATAATATTTTGACTTGTGTGCTTGTTGAACTATGCTAAAGCATTGATTTTTATTTATTATTATTTTATTAATAAACAGCCAGTGATTAGTGGACGAAGAAAACGAAAACCTGTTCACATTCTTAATCCACACCCCATAATACTCGAAATGTAAAGGCAAGTTTTAACACGGGCAGTGATTTCCTCACACACCAAAAAAGGCATTACAAAAAAGCTGCCAACCTGAAGGCTTGGCACATCACACTATTTACCAGCTCAACCACACAGTCATTGTAAAGTTTGGAATCAAATGTCAGCAATAACTTATGTTTAGTCATTAACAGCTTACACAATTAAAATACTACAGATACTTAGACAACAGATTCAATATAGTGGTTTTTAAACGCTAAATGATTTCTGATTTACTAACCTCATTTTAACCTGAAACTCAGACTGTGAGGACTAAATGAATTAAACACTTAAGCTTATAAAAGAGAAATCAGTCACCTTTTAATATAACAAGAATCAAATAAAGCACTGTATGAAAATTAAGCAGTGAACACCTATTTAATACAATGAGCCACGTATAAGTAGGTCACTACATTTTGGTACAGGTGTAGCTGCAGCATCTAAATGTGGTGTAAGTGCACTTAATTATCTTAATTACACCGGCCGGCCAAAATGCAGGTTTGCATTTTCAACTAATAATAATTATCTGACTACAGTCATTTCTCATTAAGTAAAATGCCTCAAGATTTGACCACTTCGTTTGAAACACAGTATTCTGAGCCCTGATTTTATTATACTTTCATTCTAAGTTATTATGGGATCATCTACAGCTCTGCTGGTCATTCACAGGCTGAAACCTACAAAGGAGCAGAGTTGCAGCATCACAATAAAAGTTCAGACATACACTACACATCAGATGTTAGGGGTGGCGTGGGGTGGGGTGAAGGTGGGTAGGATATTTGCCTCTGGACCAAGAGGTCATGGGTTTGAATCCTACCTTCAGTACACCACCACTGGGTCCCTGACTAAGACCCTTCACCCCAAGTTGCCCCAGGGAGACTGTCCCCTGTAGTTTGGATAAAAGTGTCATAAATGTAAATGTTAGGGTTCATGTTAGGTTTTTTGTTTAAAATAAACAATCTTCTGCTTTTTCTAAATTTAGAATTTAGAAAAATAGAATTTAGAATAAAATGTATATCTGTAGTAAATTTATCCACAACAGTGCAAACTGTTGTTTTTGACCAGACTTACCCAGATCTGTCTTTAGTGCAAGTATCAATCAATAAAACATTACACAAGTCCTTATGGTTTATGTATTACTGGACAAAATATCATTCTTCATAATTTTTTAATAAAATGCAAAAACTATATATCCAGTCCAAAGAGAAGCAAAAAGTGTAGAGAATGATGTCTTGGCAGCCCCAGTCTCCAGATCCTTCACCCATTGAGTTGCAGTTTGAAATGAGCATCCAGCAACTGACAGTTTAAATACATAAAAAGATGCGGGGACGGTTTGGGGACAAATTATTTCCAAACATTTTGGAAAAGGATGCTGTTAATCTGTGCCTGCTGTGATAAAGGCAACTTGTACAGAAGCTTCCCCGAATTGCACTTACAGTATAAACTGTTACACTACAATTCAATACCAGTTACAAGTTTCAAGTTTTTTGCAATAAAATATTAAAAGAGGGGTGTATTAGTAAAGTATATATTTATCTATTTTTAATCTGAGGGTGGGTCCAAACCTCTGGCCTGTGATGTATCTGCAATCAGACTGCTTGTTTATTACAGAATACAAACTTTTAAATGTAGTGTTCCAAAAATAACTCGCTTTAAAGTTACATTCAGTCATTTGGCAGATGCTTCTATGCAAAGCAACTTACAGCTTGAAGCAACACCCAAGTTTCAGGACAGCGTGAGAACCAACGCACAGTGGGTTTTGTTTCAGCCTCTCAATCTTTCTGGTCAAACCACGCTAGACGTTTGAGCACTAATGGCTGGCTTGGTTGTCTTCTCTAATTTCTTTTCAGAGATTAATTAAGTGTTCACCATACATCGACACAGCTACTAAGTTCAGGCTTCCTCACTTACCAGAAAGACTGTTTTCAGTGTAAAGGTGAAAACACAAGCCACTACACCTGTGGCTGAGAAGGAAAGTGTGTGAGAAACAAGAGAAGAGATGCTATTCTCACTTGACCTCTTTTCTATCCCCCTTTCTGCTGCTAGGAAGCCCCCTGTTCTCGTTTTACAAGCGTTAGGGTTGTGAGACGTGTTCAACAAGCTGCTGTGTTCAACAAGCAATGTTTGTAGCATCATAAAGCACTTATAGTGCTGCGATCGGGTTACCAGAACGCTGCACAAACACAGAGAGAAAGCACTGAAGTGAGAACCTGCTGATAGTGCAGCCTAGAGAGACTGTGTGTATATGAGGGGGGTTGGCTTTTGGTTATAAATACATTCTGCTGCGTGGAGTGGAATCGGACCCAGCCCTGGCACGAGGATGGAGTCTGAAGCTTTACAGTCAGCAGAGCAGGACCCTGTAAAACCACACACAACCTGATCTGCTGCTGCAAACACACAGTTTCCCAGGAGTCTCCTTGCAAGCTACAGTTTAGTAGTTCCCCAGCACCAACACACCACAGCTAATGAAAAACGTGTTCATTCGCTGACAGATGGGCTGGAAACCACAAGGCCTCCCAGTACAGGTGCACTATATTGGATTAGGAAGGGGAAAAAGCAGACACTAAGCTAATACGAGCCACGTTTGATGTAAAGCTCTAATGAGCAACAACAACTGTCTGGCTACTTTTTGCTACAGCAACAGAGGGTTTAAAAACAGCTGTCACACCCAGGAAAACATACAATGCACATATTTACTGTGCTCTCTGTTAATGCTCTCTCTTGGGCAATCATGACACTGTTTCAGTAATTCTTGATTAAAACTTTACTGAACTTTCACTGAAGCTATTTAGCTGCATAACCATGCTGTAGCTGTGGTCGGATCCTACTGTGAGCACATTTTCACATTGAGTACTTTTTAAAAATCAGATATGCATGAGGTTTATGTACCATGTACAAAATGTAATTCCACAAAAATAAGGGCACGATCTTATCTGAGCAACCACCCAAACAAACCCATTTTAAATGAGAACCGCTAGGTCTAAGTAAGTGGCCACCAGTGACCTACCTCAGGCCTCTTACTGGGGCTCAAGTGATTTACCTGGTCATACTCCAGTGCTCCGGGATAAAGCGGCCAGCCCAGAAACAGCTCAGTGATAACACAGCCTAGTGACCACATGTCTATGGCCTCACAGAACGGCAAGCCCAGGATGATTTCTGGAGCCCTGCAATGAGAGAGAGAGAACACACATGTTAATGCAGTGGTTAATCTGACAACAAGCTGCTGGTTGGATAATCAAGGCCACATTGGTTTAATTTGTCAGACACTTCTGTCAGGCTGAAGTCATATGATAGCCATAACTGAACATAAAATATTTAAACGCATTCAGGGATACATGCTCTTCCTGACTGTCATTGAAAACCTCAGTAACGAATGCGTGTTTTGGAACATTCCTATTAGTTCACTCACAATTGAATGTGCAAACATGAAACAGGGTTAAAATAATAAACAGACCAACAGATAGACACACAGATCTACAAATAAGACAGATAAATAGATACAGAAAGACAGACTCAGACAGATAAATAGACGTACAGACTGACAGACATTCATAAATACATCGACAGATAAATAGACAGATACAGATAGGCCGATAGATTGATAGATAAAAGATAAAAACACCTGACAACTGCCATAAAAGTGAAAATACATGTTTAGAAATTGGACACAAGCTTAGATTGCAGAAAAGCTGTTAACAGCTTCTTTCATCCCACCATGAACCTGAACCTAATGAAGCTCTCTTCCTGTCCATAAACAAACACACGCACACAACCATGTCTGCAGCTGAGGTAGGACTTCTGACGTCACAGCAACACATCTGCTGTCATGACAACAGGGTAAAAGAAAATGCGGGCTGCCTAGCCACAAATGATGTTACGTGCAATGATGTAGCCACCGAATGCCGTCGTGGGGGTGCAGCGTGTGGCAGCATGTGACAAAGCGCTGTTAACACTTACGTGGGCTCATTTCCCACTCAGGTACAGAGGTTTATTTCCAGTCACCATGGGTTTCTGAAAACATCTTCAAAAATAATGCAGGTTCTGAGGCACCAACACAGGCTTAAACATGTCTGCCGAGTTTCCAGTCAGTTAAGCAACCAGTTTTTGGTGTCACCATGGTATTAAAATATATGTAAAAAGTCCTAACACACACTGAAATAATGTCTCAACAGATACTACAATGATAGAGTTCACAGGGCCCCTTAAAAATATTAATTACAATCTAAACAAACATGAAATTATTTATTGGTTGTTTTTAATAATGAACATATATGAATATAACATGTAGCAACAGCACAATATACACAACAACTGAAGTTACATATACAAGTGTTAATATCAATTTGTATTTACAATTTTTAATGGAATGATCTAAAGTGGGTTTTGCATCAATAGCACACTCACACAAGCACTCACTCAGCCACTCACTTACTCTCTAACTCACTCACATATGCGCACACAAAGGAACGCACCTACATGCGTGCATACACACCCATATATGCACACACACACGTATGAACTAGGGATGCACCGATCGGAAACGGACGATTTTTGGCCTGATCGGCCTAATCGGTGATCGGACGATCACTCACACGTATTGCCGATTTCAAACCGATCTTGCGCATGCGCTTTACTTGCAGCACAGACGCGCGCATTCA
>JBBPDE010000031.1:9748920-9764545 GCA_037974605.1 Nannopetersius ansorgii | reverse complement strand
TCCTGAGGCTTTTTAATATTGTCCATATCGATATCGGAATTATATCGTATCGACCAAAATTAAGAAATATATTGTGATAGAAATTTTTGCCATATCGTCCAGCCCAACGTGTATGTATAGAAAAAATTATAAAAGTGTACAAGAAATAGATTTGCTCAAGAAATAGATTCTCTTCAGTTCTTTGCTAGTCTTACCTCTTTAATTTCTCCAACCAGTTTGATGGCATGATCATAGACTGGAGGGTCTTCATTCAGCTGCGTCTCAAGAGAGTCCCAGAATAATTTGTGCATGATTTCTTTAACTCGTTTCTCTAAACTGAAGCCACACAGGACAACAAAAGTCAAACACCTCCTAGATATACAGTACTGTTCAAAAGTCTTGATTCAACCTACTTCGTTGGTAGGTTCACCTCGTTGGTGTAATAATACTATTTCACACTCTCAAACTGTCTAATCTTTGTCATATTATGTAGATGAAACTGAAGAAATGGGAATAAATGTTTTACTGCAACAGGCTGTGAAGTGCCTAAAGATATAAGGAGCCTAGATAAAGTTCCAAAGCTCCATGATACTGATCACGCCTGATCATCTGGAATCATCTGCTCCTGGTTCTTCAGAATATAAGTTAGATGGTCTGCTTTGTTCTGCTTGAATGATTCACTGTGTGGCTTAACAAACAAAAACATTTCTCTGAAACTGAGTCTTTGAAATTCAGGAAGCCTGGAGAACTGCTCCTCAAGACAACATTAAAAATACAAGAAAATCTGGATCTTTGAAAGCAAAATAAAAAGACACGAGAAGTGGCACAGTACTGTACTTTTGACATGTCTTCTAACGTTAATATTAGTCATATATAATCTATTAGAAAAAGATATGTCCATTTCAAAGGCTTTACCTTCCTTCAGCAGGTTCACTGGCTTTAACCTGAAAGTCACCATTTACGACAATCTCATGAGCCAGTGCCATGTTTGTCACTCCTTTAGCAGTCTCCATCAGCTCTTCCACGGACACAAACTTGGTTGGGCTGGCTGTGAGAAAACAGAATAGATATACATATTCTATTCAGGGGTTTTCACTGCCCTCACACAATTGACTAACTTCTCAAATGGCCTAATAAGAAAACAGACTGATATAGACAAAACATGTAGTGTTGTACTTATTTAGCATATTATAGTCGTGTCTTACATTGTGGGCTTTGTCTATGAGGACTTGGCGTGTTTGTTCTGATTCTTTTACGCAGCATCTCTTCTGATGCCTCAGCTTGACCCGTTGAATCTGCGGGCCCCATCTTCTTATTCGCCTCATTGGATGAGTCATTGGATTCCTTGGGCATCCTCCACAAGCCAACGGGAACCTGGAGAAACAGTGTTTGCCAAATCAGTAAATTCAGACTATGATTACATAAGAGGAGGATAATGCTTGTTCTGTAAAAATGTTTCTTATTTGCTTGACTGGTAGTAAGTAAAGACACTTCAGTATTAAACATTGATGCACCACGTTTTCACCTAAAAAAAGTTCCTTAAAGTACCCGGTTATCTTTGTTCCCAGCCTTAATCAAGAGGGTCAGGAAGGTAATGTTGAAGGGTCTTAGAAGAACAGAAAAACATATTTTCCTGTTTATCCTTCTTACATAAACATCTCTGACCATTTTTACCAAAATTAGGACGTTTTCCTGTTACAACTATCATGAGAACACCATAGAGACAAAGAAGGAAAGATATGCTGTGACAGCCTGCAGGACATTTAGTAATAGTTTTATTTGAGTTTTCAACAGGACTGAACATGAGAAGTTTCTCTGGATCAAGAATCTGCCAAATGCACGTTATGTTGTTACTGCATGTACGTTTAGATAACGTAAACGCTGAGCAGATAACTGGTCTTTACATTCTATTCCTAAGATATCTGAGCATGGGCTAGCTTGGTTTGTCTTGATAATGGCCCAAGGGAGGGGTAGAAAACTCCATCCTAACGCTAGCTGGCTTGGTTCTTCTTTGTTTTAACCCAGAGGATGGTCAGAAAACTCAATCCGAACGCTACCTGGCTTTGTTCCTCTTGTTACTGACCGAGTGGAGGGTCAGAAAGCTCTATTCAAATGGTTTCTGGCTTAGTTCGTCTTGATATTTACCCAGAGAAGGGTGTGAAAACTCCATCCTAACCCCAGCTGCCTAAGTTCTTCTTGGTACTGAATCAGTAGAGGGCCAGAAACCCAGCTAGCTCTTTAGCTAATGATAGAAAGCAGTCTTCTGACCCTTCTCTGGGTCAATATCAGGACAAACCCAGCAAGGCCATGTTCAGGACCCCCTTGTTTTTGAGTTCAGCCACTCCGAGCCACTGCCAAGCTAACTAACACTACTCCATTCATTCAGGAGACATCAAGAGGGACACAAAATCACACTATAAGCATTTACTTGACTTACAAACGACGGCCTGAATAAGGAGGTCGACGGTCGGGTAGCAGAAGCGAGCCACCTGTAGGATAATATTAAAGTAATCTCGCCTGGCGAGCTCTGCCTTTGGCTTCTCGGTGAATCTGATACACAACTCACTGCGTCTATTTACGGAAGTAACACCCCCACTGGATCCCACTTGTAGTTTTCCGACGTTCCGTAAACGCTGGCACCTAAATAGCGAGCGGGGTAAAAAAAAATACATTTCCCGTAATGCTCTAGTCATTGACTTCGCACCGCCTCCCCCAACGGTCTTTTTACCACACCGCGGTGCTCATTGGGTACCGATGTTTACAAACTGCTTCAAAAATGTAAATAATAACCAAGCAACAAAGCAATTGAGTTATAAAGTATATACACGAATAATTATACAAAACAGAAGAGAGCCGAATTCATATGAAATAAGTTCGGGTTTAGCTCATTAATCAGTGCTGGATTTCATAAGATGCAGATAAAAAGAACCCCAAATATAAACATGACATAATGCGTAACAAATGACGAATTGAAAACGTAAACTAATATGCACAAAAGACAACAATTAACACAGAACTATGTTATGTAATAGAGATATATTTTAAAAGTAGAAGTATTTTATCATTTGCGTAAAATTTGGATCATGCCTTGTCAGTTGCACAGTATTGCAGTAATAAAGATAAGTATTACTGTAAACTACAGTAAACTCCAGCAAGACCAGAGACATGTCTGGACTGGAGCAGCTCAGCTTCTAAACTGGGTCGGGTGATGAGGCCTATGGATCTATAATTAGCCTTTTCTATAAATAAACTAAATGGCATGTTTTTCTTTCTTTATTAAACGTTTCAATCAGAAATACTGTTCAGGGAACGGCTGATGGAAAATACGATGAATCTTGTAATTGTTATCATGTTCATTTGTTTCATTTACTGTTAATTCCTCCCAGTTTTGTATTGTAGGTTTGAATTTAAAAACAACATTATTTAAAATAATGCCCCTGCTAAATTCAAAAGGGGATGTGTGTGACTCGTGTATATATGTACACTACATGGACACACTTCCAGGTAAGTCAATCATAATCTTTCAGCATAACAAGACATTTCGGTCAACAGTGGACACAATTTAGGGGAGCATGACAGCGTGACTGTGCTCCAATGCACAATGCAAGGTCCATAGAGACATAGTTTGATGAGTTAGATGTGTAAGAACTTGACTGGCTGCACAAAGCCCTGCCCTCAACCCCATCCACACTTTTGGGATGAACTGGAACAGAGACTGTGAGGGCTTCTCGTTCAACATCTGTGCCTGACTCCCTAAATAATCTAAAGAATGAATGGGCACACATTCTCACAGGCACTGCAAAATCTTTCCAAGAAGAGTGGAAGCTGTTAAAGCTGCAAAGGTGGACCAACTTCATATTAAATGGCATTAAATTCCTTGTTGGTGTAATGGTCAGGCGTCCCTATACTTTTGTCTCGGTAGTGTATGTTAAAAACAATTGCGAGGGGGAGTGCAGTAAACTGGCTGGAGGTGTCCCTGAAAAGTAGTGAAACGGTCCTACTGTTTTCAAACACTGGGTGTCAGCAAAGCATGTGTTTCTGGAACTGGCTTGTGCGTGAAGAGCTGAGCCATGGAAACACCTCACCGAGACACTTCCAGCTTGTCCAGCTGAATTGTTTTCCGTCAACTCATCAATTATCCAATCAGAGGGCTGATTTTCAGTTTAAATGACTAGTCAATGACAACACTGGGGCGTGGATTTACAGCTTTAGGGGGGCAAAGTCGGGCTGCCACTGACTCGGCTCAAAAGAATCGGTTATTCAAATTGATTCGAACAGCTCATCTCTTCCTTTTTGCGAACCGATTCTTTGAAGCCGTCGATTTAAATGGGGTGGACCTGCTACAGTTTACAGTAAAAAGTCAAAGAAAATGATTAAAAGTATTCAAATGTGTTAAAATGTATTACATTTATTAAGCATTGCACTACGGGGTATAAATATACATAATATTATTTTAGTATTTACTACATTTACTATTTTACTACTTTTGTTATGATACAGAACTTCATTAGGAGGCAAAAAGAGAAGTCATTGCCTCCTTAACATACTAATGCCAACAAGAAAGAATAAAAGATATTAAGACAATAGAAAAAAGACAATGAACAATAGTGCCACACAATGACAGGAACAGTAGTGTAACAGTGGCATTGCTGTGTGTAAGATTTAGTGTGCTATACTTGCAGATAAGTAGTGCACAATAAAATGCAATTTAACAGCAGCAGATGATAACATGCTTGACATTCAGGAGCTGAGTTTATTGCACTTTCTTTCCCCACTTAAGTGAAAAGAGTTATTTTACTATACTGTGTTATTTTACTGAGTTAACCTTGGGGGTACTCTGAGTCCAACACATTTCACTAATGGTAATGACGTTTTATTGTTTTCTATGCCTGACAGTAAAGTGGACGATAAAGCTTTTACTTTCTATAATGTTCAATTCATTCACAGATTAAACGGTAGCATGTTTAATCAGCGTTATTCTGTTTGAGAGTGAGTTCTTTGTTATTTACCTATAGTGCTAATTTAAAGTGTCATATTTTTAATATAGTGTTATTTTATTGTGCAAACATTGAGAGTGATCTGAATTTCATTACTGAAAATAATCTTAAAAGCTTCAGTTAGAAGTGAATCGGTTCAAAGTAGCACGTAAAAAGGTAAAAAGATTCGGACAAACGAGGTACGCATGAATTCATAGAAAGTCACCAGAGTATCAGGGCTAATCAAAAATCAATTTTTTTGTGGACATAACCCCCTTAAATACCGAGAGAGCTGATCTGAGATCTGCTCTGACTGACTGCTGAGCTGTAGAAGGGCGACATTTAGGCGGGAATTGTCAGAATGTCCAGCTTGTGCCACAAAGAAGTTGAAAACCGGTCCCTGAGAACCGAGGGTTTAAATGTTTCATTACTACTTTAAGTTAATTATACTAAAAATGCTAAAACTTACAGGCTATCTTGTTGGATAAAGAGGGAGCTTAGAAACATAACAAAACGTTATTTATATAAAACAACAAAACCTTGCACTTTGACATTGTCAAGATGACTATGCTAAGCTAATTCCTCAGAACCTCTGTGGCATTTTAAAAGTACATGGTAAGTTGGTAGATGAGGCTAAACAAATTGTATTAATTAATTCTCATTTTTGTTTATTTGTTAATTTATTATATTATTTGGTCATTTATTTTTT
The DNA here is from genome assembly GCA_037974605.1 of Nannopetersius ansorgii. Taxonomy (NCBI): domain Eukaryota; kingdom Metazoa; phylum Chordata; class Actinopteri; order Characiformes; family Alestidae; genus Nannopetersius; species Nannopetersius ansorgii. The sequence goes on along the minus strand of JBBPDE010000031.1, from coordinate 9,758,881 downwards.
TTAACTGATTTCTTACAGAAGTCTCTTATTATCTTTTCTGGAAAGTTCACACTAGTTACTAGCTGAGTAAAGTCTTTGCTTTCTAAACCATACTAGTTTGTTTGAGAGTGGGAGGTACCTGTATTAGAGGGGTTAATGTCCCCACCCCCAAACTCAGTTGGATTTTGACACACAAAATATTGAAGTGATGTTACATGAACTCACAGGTCGCGGATGCTCTTTTATAGATCACCCCTCTGCTCCCAGCTCCCAGATGTCCTGACCACTGTCTTCTTCATTACACCACCCGTTATGAAATAGTTCACTGAAGGTAATACAGACATCCAGCTGTAGGCAGGGAATTATCCCATTTTATGGATGGTATCCTTTTAATTTTGCCTTTCATGGCTTATAAAATTGTTTAATATCTGTTGAAGTGAATCAGTGAAGAAGCAAATAAAGACATTGGCCCCCAGGTCATCTGTGATAGTAGCAGATTCTTACAGGATCATTTAATTCCTGCACATGATTGATAACGGCAACAAATAAATGGACAAAAAGCCTCTCTTCTATTAAGGTGTCAGGCGAAGTGAAGACCTCCCACTTCTGAAGTCAGGCACAGTGGGCAGGCAGAGGACTAACTGCAGGTCATATTAAATAACTTATATAATTCCAGCTCAATGACAGTGCAATCTGTCTATTCAGTTTTATTGCTCTGACCCCTATTATGTTCTTAGCCTGGCATCATTTTCACCTTGATGGGTAAGAGAGTTTCAAGCCACAGCCAAGGCTGTGCAGTTGTACATGTTCATTTATTTGAGAGGCCATTTTAAATGAAGATGATATTTTGTACATTGCCAAGTCTTTACCATATATAATTATTCATATGAATTGGTAAATTATATTTTCAGTGCCACATGGAGCCAAGTATTGACACTGAACCCCACCAGCTTAAGTCTGTGGTATGTGAAAATGTTAATCAGTTTAGCAAAGTATTACACATACTGTTATATATAGCAATATATAATTATGCTGTTTTGTTTATCTTCGTCCAGACTGAGAAGGAAGGTGCTGAGTGTGAACTGAGGTCATCAGAAATTGCTCAGGAACCTGACAGTGGAATTATTTCAGTACAGCTTCTGGAATTTAGGACAAGGCTTCTCGAAGCAGTGGAAGAGTTGCATATTCACAGGGTAAAAACACAGTTTACATTGTAATACTCTGTATGCATGACTAAACATTGTTATTCTAGTGTTAGTATATGTTTTAGCACAAAGCTGCAGCCAGTCTTTACCACACACTCTAAAATTGTTTTTGCTTGAAAAGGTGAATTTGCCTGGCTACGCGCTCAATTTGGATTCATTCATTTTAAATACAGTTAATTAACCTTAAATGTAACAGACCGAATATTTGTTTCATTAACTTACCATTAAAAGTAATCTTTTAAAACAACATTTAAAATAAAAAAAAAATCTGAAATATTTTGTAGTTCTAGAGCAAGATGTTGTAGTCATTAGTTCAGTCAATCATCACACAAACGCTGACTCTGATGGAAGCTTCCCTGCCAGAAATGTACAATGAAAGGTACAACTAAACAACCAGCTTATGCTTTTTCTAGTAACAACTAGATTTAATAGTAATTTTTTATCTCTGCCAGATGATAAGCTATAAGCAGGTAGGTGAGTCAGAAATAACAGATGTCCTCACATTTGTTTTTCTGTGGTATAACGGCTCTATTTGGCCAAGTGAAGTAGAACTGAGAAGTGTAATTTCGTGGGGGTAGTATTATGGGTTTTGGGATGAGGCAGATAGCAGCATTTTTTGGCCATTTGGGATGAAACCAGCTGCAGACACATTTACATCAGGATGGGGTCATGCAAGCAGGACCTGACAAATTCACGTCTTTGTGCTTTTAAACTGTTTCCCTCAAGCAAGCACTTAAAACCTGACACTGGACAATCAAAGGTTGTAGGACCAAAACTAAAGTATTGGATCACCCTTCTTTTATTGTTATTATCATGCTGGTGGGGAACAAAGACATTAAATCAGTCCGCTCCTCAGGCATGCCATTAAACTAACACTTTGTAGTTCTCTGGTTTATTGGTCTGAAGGTTAAACTGGAGGGCGTGCTGTCAGATTTGTTGTACTCAGCTGAATACCGTCATGCACCTTTTAGTGTACATTCTAAAAGTAAAGCGTATGTTCTGTCAGAATGGCCAAATATAGTGTTTCTGATGGTACTTCTATTTAACGAGGTACAAATATGAAGCGAAACTAGAAATGAATCTTCTAAACGTGTGATATTAATCATCCAAAGTTATGCCAAACCCTTCCCTTCTAAGGATGTTTCTGTTTTAATAATCATAATTACACGTTTTTGTTCTAAGATGCCAGACTTTTTTTCTCTTTTAAGTAATTTTAGCTAATAAAGTTCCTGTCCTTTAAAATTTACATGGATTACCAACTTTAATGTCCTTTATGCTGGGCAAAATCTCTGTAGAATTTATTGTCCCTTTGCAAGAAGTTAACAGCTTTATCTAGTGTGCGTTTTCAAGTATGCTATGCTGGTAGCACCGTTTAATGGGAAATATAAATAAACTCCTACGTACATATAAAAAGTCCCTATGTAAGAAGCCATTTACTTTTACCTTTACTGAAGGAGGACAAAGCAGGCTTTGTGCTAATATCTTCTCTTCAATGCACCACTGATTTCCAAAACATTCTGCACAAGCCATTAAAATGTGATTTGTGTACAGCTTTTTACTTTGACCTTTATTTATTTATTTTGTGTATGAATATTCATCCTAAGTAGATTTACTGACTGATTGTTTATTCAGAATGTCTATTTCTGAATGATTTCCATTCAGGAAGCTGAAATACGCTATGAAGCTCAAATTTGTAAACTTGTACTGGAGAAGCAAGAACTAGAGTGGCAGAAGGTGGGTAAACTGGCAACTGACTGTCATTAAAAAACTGATATTTAATGAACTGCATGTAATATTTGTGTAAATTCTCAGGAGTCTTTACAGAGTCAGATTGTCAGAATGACAAATGATCATTCAGAATCTCTTGCTGCTGTTAAAAAGCAGGTAGGAGGTGATCTATATTTTGCTTGTTTATACAGTGTTCAGAAATATGATTATGAAGTTATAGTGCCGCCTTTGTTAAAGTGCAAAGAGAAAATATGACATACTAAAAATCATACATTAAGTTTCAGGCTCAGGTCAGAGGAATTGAGGGAGAGAAGGTATATAAATATATGCGTTTTTGTTCTTTAATAGACTGCTGCACTAATGTTGCATTTGTCTGCACAAATAGTATAATATGCAAATGATCTCTAATGGGACTAATGGTATGCTAATTAATGTGGAAGGGAAAGCACCAGCTGATGGCTGAACTGAAGGACAAAGAGATCTCCAGTCTAAAAGAAGAACTGAAGTTGCTGCAGGTAGACTCTTATGCAGTAATCATGTGTTTTGCCCACTCAAAACTCCTTTTTCTTTCTGTCCCTATTGGGAAATATAAGACAGCACGGGGAAAATTCATTTCATAGCTGACCTTTTGAGTGGGGGTCTGTGTAGGTCTATTTGGTGTTGTCAGACAAATGACACAATGTTGGTGATATATGTGTTCTTGTATGGTTCATCACACACCCTGTTCCATCGTCCAATTGAGCTATAGTGGGGCTTGTTATGTGTTTATGCTTAGGTAGTGCTGGGAAATTATTATAAATAAAGTGTGGGATTTCTTGTATGATTTTATACACTGTTGTTACAACCGAGGTGTCAGGATTATAAATGTATAAATGTGTTGTGTGTTTGGGTTAAGTAGTAAGCACCTCCAGTTAGTTACACATTTTGTTTCAACAGTATTTTTAAGACTAGAAAAACAAAACTTTCATATCTTTTTCTACTGTCATACAGTTGTTCAAGTACAATTTGGAGAAGAAATTAAGCGAGCTGGTAAGGATTTCTAATTATATAAATTGTTGACAGAGGCAGGTGGGAGAGGGAAGAATTAAATAGGAGGATGTGGGGAGGGGAGAGCGGCTCATCAGGAGTAACGGATAGGGAGTGTGCACGACACTTGAACTGCCAGTGCAGCAGAGAAAATATCACTATTAAAATATTTTATATTGGGGCCTCGATCTGCTTAACGTTTCAAGTGACAGAGAGAAAATCTGTTTGATACAGACAATCAAACAGTAACGACAGGCGGGGGGTTCACATAAAAGTCCCTCAGACTTTTGTAAAAATGAAATCTTTATCTGATGGGGAGAAGAAGCACTCAGCCAAGATGTTAAACAAAGGTCTTCAGACCCAAAGAGACAACCCTGCATGGCCCTTTTATCAGATTTCTCTCTTTATGCCTTTCTGAATGAATGGTTGTATGGACTGTGAACTCTGCGTGAGAAATGCTCATTCTAAGTATATAACTTTTTCATCTGCTGTTACTCGTGCTGTAATGGGAAAGGAATACAGTGCAAATACTTTGCAGGAGCAGAAGTTGCAGCTGCAGACTCAAGTGAAGGACAGACATTTGAATCAGCTGGGAGAGGTGGAGAAGCGTTTCGGGACTGTCATGAGACAATGCACCATGGTCAAACAGGCCCACGAGAAACTGGAGCAGAACGGTATGCTAGGCATCAGAAACAAACGCCTCATTTATCACTGTCAAATGCAGCCTTATTAAATAAAGTGTCTATGACAGGCCCAGAGCCAGCTATTAAAGCTCAGTAAATTAGAATGTGTTCTGAAAGGTAGTCCACTTATTATATACTTCCAAACAGCAGTATCAGTATTTATGAATGCAATTATAAGACATTCATTCATTTAATAGATGTTTTTTCATTTGTTTGTATGTACTATATAGTTTCCCTTGCATTATGTAGTTTCATGTTATTATTCTTAGTGATAAGTATTTTTACTTACTTATTGTATCTTTTTGGAATAAGTGCATTCATCATGTTATGCAGTAGTTAAACAGCAGGTTTATAGATGCAATATGCAATTGCATGCAATGTCATTTAAAGTACAATGTGTATAGGAATATAAAACACAAATATAACCTTTTAAATGTTTTCTTTTTCATGAAGTGGAAGAGGCAATGCGACATAACAAAAAGCTTACATCCATCAATAAAAAACAAGAATCTACAATTTCTGTTTTAAAACAGGTAATTTTGAGTTGACAATTTGTGCAATCAGTACAGAGCAAAACTAGTTTTGGTCTGAATTCTGTAAATCCATTTTATTTATTTACAGGGCGATTAAAATATAAACTCTTTTATTGTGTAGGACGTGGAGAGACTTAACAGTGAAATGGTAAAATGCAAGGTTATGTCGATATGCAGATCCGGAGAGGAAAGGTCGGATTTACTCCTGAAAAAACAGCAGTTACAGGAACTTAAACAAAAACTGATTGTGGTACAATTTCTCACTCTCATTCTTTTAATATATAAATGTAAAACATATTTTTGTTGGATTTAAAGGGAACATTTGGCGATAAGGTTTAGTGCTTAACTTTACCTTCTATTCATAGGAAACAGAACTTAATAAGAAACTCAGCAATGAATATGCTGAAGAAAGGGTGAAGCAGCAGGTAAGTTAATTACCTTTGAATCATTGGCTTCTGTTTTTCCAGGTGCGATTCTGGAAAGGCATACAAAAATGTAAAGTTTTACAAGAAAAATAAAGACAAAAGGATAGTGTTGTTCTTCCTGTCGCTCACAGATTTTAGCTTTTTTGCATATTATCTACAAAAAAAATTGCTATGGTAACATTGCTTAGTAATCCCATCTTTAAGCCGGCAATACATCTCACTCAGTGGGCTACATGTGTTTGTGTCTGCCAGAAGCTGATGAGCTCCCTCCAGCATACCCAGAGGCTACTGCAAACTCAGACCCAGGCTTTGTGCCGAACTGAACAGCAGCTCCTCACACACACAGAGAAGTACCAGGTCAGTCTCTCCTACAAGACCATCAGATTGCATCAAGATGCCCCTTTGTGTGCCCCTTTGTGTGTTTGTATTTTTCTATCATAATTATAGATATTCCTGGGTATTTGTAAACGATTTGAGAATATGACCTGTCATGACAACTTCTTTTTATAAACAAAATTCATATTTATATTAATCTACACTGTCGTTTGCAGACTGAAGATGACAATGACATGAGAAACATCAGATTACAAACATCAGGGCACACTTTAGCAATCAAAAAGAATACCCACAAAAAGCTCTAGCTGACCTTCATTGAAAATCACTCATTCACTTCAGTAATATTACCACGTACTCTGACTATTTTATCTTGCTTTAAAATGATAATAGTTTAAATTTATAGCTCATAAAAATGATTGAGAAGATTTTAAATTAGCACATTTAGGCACCATGGATTGCAACTCAATAATAGTAAGTGTTTTTATTCTCCAGTTATGGTCCCTGCTCTTTTATAGACTCTATCCCTTCATTTAATTCACATAATTATTCATGGATTAAAACCTTTATTAACGTGACAAAACCTTGCTGATTTGTATGGGCTTTTCTGTCTGTTTAGAACCCTCTGTCCAGGTTGAATAAACATATAAAAATTTATTATTGCATTAAAAATTTTCCGGGTGATTAATTTAATTGCAGGTCCTTAAACGAGAACATGAAGTGATCCAAAAAAGGAGTAAAGAAAAAGAGGACAGGCTTATACGGGTGATAGAAGAGTACAAAAATTCCAAACTCACTTTGGAAAAAGAGGTAGTTCCACAAAATCACTTTATTATTTAAGTAAAATATAATAACCATAATGTAACATTTAATACAAAAATAAAGATCACAGACTCTAGTGTTGAGAAAGAGTAAGTTATACTTTATGCTTGCTTGGTCAAACAGATGCAGACGCTGCAAGCAAAGATGGAGGCAGATCAAAAAGAACTAAAAGCTTTGAAAGTGACATATGATGATCTTCTTGAGAAACATCAACAACTGTCTTCCTGTGCAGCGCACCAAGCCAAAAATATTCATGACTTAGAGGTAGGACTGTTACAAACCTTTTATAGAGGTAGGGATCAAGGTAGCAATAGTAAAATTATGGTCTGTCATCTACAGTATTGGGAACATTAAAATGTCTTGGAGAAAGTTTTACGTAGTTTTGTACTGATGCACTTAAATTTTCATGTGATGGTGCTAAGAGGGACATTTGTATATTTTTGTATATTTTTCAAAATATAAATACAATAAACATGTCTACTATTGATTCAGTTCTTTGATATTTATACAATATTAATTAATTTTGCATTTTCATGATAAATCCCTTTTGAAAGTGTTGCTGAGATTGTTGGCCAGATGGGCAGATGTGATAAAATTTACTTACTATCTTATTTCAGAATGGCTTTGAGGATAGCTTCATTGTCCAAAAGAATTCTCCTAGCAACATAAACTGCAATGTCCATCTGCACTCAGTGTGTAATCTTTGTAAGGATGCAGCTTTAGATACTGAAACTGGTCACGTCGGTCCTCAAAATTACTACGAACAAATGAGACACTGCAAAGAAGCTGAAGACATTCCAGGTGAGAGGAATGTAGGCTTCTGTTCTTCAGCCAAGCTGGGCGCCGTTAAAACTAATATTTTTGCACAGAATGATGTGATGCGGGGGGAGTAAGTTCCTGGGCTGACAGAATATCTTTATCAAGAAAGCTTACCTGTACTTCTTATTTTTCAACTCATAATGATGCATGAATTTAATTTCCTTGCATAGATGAAAGAACTGCAGAATGTCAAGAAGCAGCAAAAGATGATTGCTTTCATGGAGAAAATGGTGAGGTTAACGTTTGTTCACAGATGGATCAAACCGCTCTGGTGCTTCCATCTTCACACAGTCTTGATGCGTTGGCTCCAGATCAGTCAGATAGGAGTGAGAACATCAGCGGAGTTGATGTTTCTGTGACACATCTTCTTAATGATCCAGTTGTCAAACAGGAAACGAGTGTCATTAAAACCGCGCCTGATAATGGTTGCCATTTGAGTGTAGCGCAAAGTTACACAGACAGCTGCCTCGCCAGTCTATCAGAACCTGAAACCAGGTCTGTTTATGGGGTGGCCACTGACCCACTGATGTCTGAATCAAGGGATAAGCCAGAGGAACAGAGTCTGGGTGTCTCTGAAATGAGAGAGCACCAGACATCAGATAAACACACATCTGAGACATTTCAGGACAGTGACTTTAAAGAACTTGAGTGCCGGACCACAGCACCTGACACAAACAGCCCTCAAAAAGTCTTATCAAATAATTGTGAAAGCACAGAGGGGCCTATAGTTCCTGTGGATAGTGAAACAAATCCAACACTGCAAAATAACAATCAAATGAAGCAAAGACAATTAGAAGAACCCACGTCTGGTCTACCACAGCCGATTATAACATCTCATTTTGAGAAAACCCTGCACCAGGCTGCCTCATTTCCTGACCCAGGCCTTGAACAATTCAATGGTCAGTCCTCAAAACCACCAGAGAAACTATCAAGGGATGGAAGCCTTTTGCACCAAGAGACCATAAAAGATAAAAGTAAAAATATAGAGGCTAACTCCATCCCAGAAGCTGAGCTGACTGCTATTGCCAGCCTTAGCTCATTCTCTCAAAGCCCTGAGGATATCACTGTTAATTTATCAGAAAGTCCAGGTGGAAATAAAACAGAAGATAAATGTGCATCTACACAGATGATGCGAGAACAGGAGAATCCAGAAGCTTCCCCAAGTCCCCTGATCTCAAATGTGCAGGAAGATGCTGCATCCATTGCTAGACTCACAAAACAAGGACAACTTTATGATACAGAGAAGCAAATCATTGATAATGAACCTTCCTACCTTGATGACAGAGAGAGGTATGAGTCATCATTTGAGCCAAACAAATCTGTTTTGCCCTCTGGATTTCAGGAGCTTCTTACTACATTAAATGGCCCCTTATTTTCGAAGCACAAATTCAAAAACAGAGGTAGGTTTGTGATGTATAAATATATTGGTCACACTTATTTTGATGTTGCCCAAAGCACTACCAAAGCTAAAACTGTTAAACTATTTGCTGATGTTGACTGACCTATTACATTCTCAGAGTTAGGAGTAGTACTAATAGTACATTGTTTAGGGTTAGGTTTAGGGTTATAGAAAGCTTGAGGTGAATTTGAAGTTCATAGTACATTGGACCATCAAAATAAAAACCATTAAACATTCTTCTGAAAAAATATGCATTATAGTACCCTTAAGGCAGTCCCAGAATGTCAGAGTATTACTTTTTGTCATTCAGGAATTACCCAACCTTTTGACAAGCTGAATGTGTCGAACATTCATCCTGACCAAAAGCACGACCATCATGGGGAATGGCATGAAATCAAGCGGACGTTTTCTGAAATCTCAGTTGAGAAAGTAAGTTTCACAAACATGTAGACAGAAGAAGGCCATGGTGAGTTGACTTAACAGGCACATAGAGTCTCAAATACATACAAGAGCTTTTAGACCATTCTTGTTCACAAAAGTATTTTACCGGGGTGAAATGGTAGCATTTTTCTCAATGAAATGTTGATAGAAAACAGCAGGAAAAAGTCACAGATCATAAATCACTGGCATGTAGCCTAAGTACGAGGGTAAAGCTAAGAGCTCATGAAATCTAATGTGTCTGTAACTGTTTGAACATATATATTTTTTCATCCATTCATTGATTATTTAGGTGTATTTGACAAACTTTGGACGTTTAGGTTTGAACATTGTTAAGCATCTAATTGACGTTTTCCACAACTGGTCAAATGTACTTCAGTAGTGAAAAAAAAAAGTTTTCTATTAGGTGTTTAAAATCGGTGTTTTATGCTACATGTTTAGGATAGAAATGGAAATAGCTTTCTTATAGCTTTCTTAACCAAATAGTTTGACTTTTTTTTTAGTAAACCAGTTAAGAATTCTAAAATTCTAGGACCTTGAGTTATTTTATAACATCATAAACCAGTCCAGT
>JBBPDE010000031.1:9721539-9734026 GCA_037974605.1 Nannopetersius ansorgii | reverse complement strand
CACACACACACACACACACACACACACACACACACACACACACACACACACACACACACACACACACACACAGGGGCTTACTGAGGGTCCCTTGGCAGTGTGCTTGGGGAGGAGTGGTGTTTAATGCTGCAGTAAATGAATGGAGCTCTCCTCAGGCTGTAGCTCCTCCTCCTGGCTCCTCTCTCTGCACCTCTATTTGAGCCTTCTGGCCTCCAAAGAAAACAGACACACAGTCAAAGGAGCTACTCCTCTCCTCCTCCTCCTCCTCCTCCTCCTCCTCCTCTCTCCGTCTCCCCTCACTCCATTCAGAGATCTCTCCCTCACTGGGACGTCCCACAGAGGAGCCCAGTTCTGTAAGTTTTTTCTGTTTTGTACCTTGTTCTCTTCCTCTTAGAAGAAGAAAAGTTGTCTTCTTTTGGACACTTCTTTGTGGAGCTGACAGCGATGAGACTCCTCTGGACTTGACTTTTGACTCTGTCCTGGATTTGCTCTTGGACTGAACCCAAATCAGCCTTCAGGAGGTTCTGAGCACTTTCAGATTTGGACCGGTTCGCCCAGGTGCGACGTAGGTCATGAGTTCAGACGTCCGTGACCTCAACACCCTCCTGTCGCCAGTCCCCGCGCTGCCTGCTGGGAATGGGAACTGTCCACTGCCCGTCAACAGTGCCCCTCAGTGGGCTCCTGTGCTGGACTTCCACGCCGGCGCCCCCTACGGCCACTCCTTCATCAAGCAGGAGCCCAGCTGGGGGTCAACAGACCCCCACGAAGACCCTCACTGTGGCCTCAGCGCCTTCACCGTCCACTTCTCCGGCCAGTTCACGGGCACCGGGGCCTGCAGGTACGGGGCCTTTGGGGCTCCTGCGCCCAGCCAGCCTCCCTCCAGTCAGCCCAGGATGTTCAGCAACAGCCCCTACCTGTCCAACTGCATGGACAGTCAGACCAGCTCCAGAAACCAGGGTAAGACCAGCACCGCTTGATTCACTCTTTAATGCTTAGAAGAGGTCTTTAAAAAGCGAGGGTGTTTCTCAAATCTTGACTTCAACTAAATTTTCCTCTGGGATTAAAAATGCATTTTCATCTTGGATTAAAAACAGTATGTAGCTCATGTTTGTTGACTTACGTATAATAATATTCTGCACTGATGAACTAAGTATATTTATACATTATATGTACATATATATACAGACGCTGTTAAACTGAATTTTCCCACAAATCTACATTACTAAATATATTATGTTTGCGTGTATATATATACAAATACAAATGTAATGTTTAATAATGCACATCTGTGGTATAAATAGAGTTGACAGTGAGTTCTCTTTTTGAAATAGTCTATTAAATAAAAGCAATAGTGGCGGACAGTATTGGAACTAGATTTTGCTGGCCTTCAGCTTCTCGGCTTTTCAGAAGCTGCATATCTTTTAGGAATAATCAGTAAACTATTCACGAGAGAGTAAACAGTAAAAGCATTAGGTAAACCGGACCAAACCATAAAGGGTATTTTTTTTCCAGACATGGATTAAGCCTAGTCCTGGTCTAGTCTGAAGTGTCAGCGGTGAATCACTGCTGGAATTTCTTTTCAGGCCAGGATTAGGCTCTGGGAAACTGGCCCAAACTATTTTCCAGTGTCTTATTATGCTATAAAACAGTATGTACACTTTTAAACATTCATCAATTAGTCTTACATTCTGACATCTTTAGGTGGTGATGGGTAAGAAAAAATATATTTTTGAGTTTAATAATGGCTTTATTATACAGGTTTATTTTATTATTGAAATTGAAATGAATTCTTGTAACAACATTTGAGATGATATTCCCATATATATATATGCCCATATCAGCAAGATGTTGAACACACTCTGGTTTGTGTTATTTGACCTGGTCTGTGTGTGTGGGAGGGGTAATAAACCTGCATTGTTTTCATAATTTTAATAATTCATAAGGTCTGTAGCATTCAAATAGCACTAACGATTGTAATGTAATGATTAAACAATGATTTATATTGGCAAATGTACACTTAATTCTGTTATAATTTTGAATTCATTTTTAAAAAATACTTTGTGCATTTCACTTTCACTCTGGTCACACTTGACACAAAACTGAGATTGCAAAACATTCACATCATCCAAAATATTCACAGTCCTCTCGCGTGTAGATGTGTGTCGCGTCAGGCAGAAATGTGATGCGCGGCAGTGATTGATGCGTAACTTTATTTAAGACCATTAAGCGTGTTGCTTTTGGTCATGGGGAGTGTTGATAAAAGTTTGGGAGTGCAGCAAGAAAAAGAGTTTTTCCACCTCCAGTGATGGATCATACTCAGGGAAAAAATGGAGCTTTGCTGTATTTGAGCAAATAGCATTAGAAAAATGATTAAATCCCACTTGCGTGATCCTTAACCAGCATGTGTTCAATTTGTTCATTCAGATAGTCAGATTGGAGTCAACAGGCGCAATTTAGAAGAAAAAGTAAGAACATCTGAGGAAGGAGAGCTCAGAGTCGCACGCCCTGCAGCATCTCAGGCCATACGAGTACGGAGAATATCACTCGTGTTGTGCTAATAAACCTTTTGTCAATTAATCTGGCAATAGAAAAAAAACTATTTCCAAATTTCAATGAATTTTAAAACATACTTTTTTCTTTTTTAATGAAAGCCATTAACAAGGTATAGTGTTTAAAACCCGCTTTACAGCACGACTTTTAAAAAAAATATCTGAACAAAATAACAATATGTATGCAATATGTATGTAATACATATGTAATGTGTAATAGTAGCATGAAACATATAAATTAATGGTGATGTACAAATGCTTTAGGCATCATTTACAGCACAAACACGCATTTCTAGATATTTGGCCTTCTGTTCTATTACAGACTTTTCCTCACAACTTTAAATACGATGGGGTATCTAACAACTGAACTGCGTAAAACATGGCTTCCAGATTTATGATATCTGTTTTCTCCATTCAAGTCCAAAATTTGACAAAAGCAGTTGTACACAGGTAGGTGCATCAGGCCAATAGCGATAAAGTGAAAAGCGTTTTATTCTTTCTGCTATTGCAGAGCTTGTGAAGTTAAAGTGAGTTATAGAATATATAACTGCTGAGACACTCACTGTCTTCAAATGGCAACTGGAGACCTTTCTCATCGCTGAGCTCTTAGGACATATCTTTATGTTCATTTTAAAAATTTCACTACAATAAACGTCTTCTGTGTGTGCGATCGGATTAAGTCCTGGTTGAGAACTAATACCCTTATACCCTTATAGTCTTCTAGCAGCTCTTGATATTGTCTGGATTTAAGGAACATGTTTTTTTGTGGACAAAGTACATCGCTCTGCTTGAAATCCAGCAAATGCTATAAAAGTAAATGCAAATCTACCTAAAATCCCATGAGTTAGCAACCCTTTTGCGGCCTATGCTCTTTTTTACCTTTCAGTAAGCACCTCCAGGGATGTTGTAGTGAACGCAGTTGATCGACTCCTGAAATCAGGAAATTTGTTTAATGTTTTTGTTTTTGAAAATTATGTCGTGTGGGAAATACTGATACAAAGTTTGGAAGAGCTGTTGGAAATGGCTTACCAAACCAGTTGTCTTCTTGGAGTAACCACACTGTACTGTGTGAGACAAGAGCGCTCTGTTAGCAACTATATGAACAGGCCCAGAACATTTTAAAGGTGCTGTCCACTCTGCTGCCACACGGACATTGGGTGGCATCATGTCTGTATCAAATATGCACATTTAAAACATTTAAGATACTTTAAATGGATGGAATAATCATATTTAAAATAATCATATGTATATATATATATATATGCAGGCTGCCCACTCTCTTCCTCTCTCTCTCTCTCACATACATACACACACACACACGCACACACACACACCCTTACACATACACACACCCTCTCGCCCACCCGGGCCCTTCACCTCGCCCGGTGAGGGGGAAGAGGGATGGTCGTCTTTAATGAGTTTCTAGTCGTTCGGAGGTGAAAGTGGTTGTGAGTAATTAATGAAGGCAGAGTTGGGGCAGCGTGATTTACGAGTCTGAGGCTGACCTGGGGTCAGTTGAGGCATGATTCATCCCTAAAGCCGGTGTCTGTTCTCGGCCGCGGTGTCCTGCCCAGCGTTTGTTTGCACTCACGGCTCGTCACTCCTCCCTGCCCCCACCTGCACCCCCAGCTCAGGGGGCAGGCTGATTAGGGTAAGAAGGGGTTATTATCTGTCTCTTACCTAGAGTGTCTACAAAGACATTATAATGGCTGTAAATTAAGATTTCTTCATTTTTGGCTTTAGATTCTAAAAGAGGCTTCTTATCTATACATTATGTGTAGGTTCTACTTACTACTTACACCACTTACACTACAAAATGTCTCACAGTTCTTCAGGGAACCACATTATGACATCATGTTACTACATATTGTGAAAGTTTTGGCATTCACACACAAAATAACTGAAGAACTTTATTACTTTCCATTATAATCTTCAACTTGTGGATTTGAAATTTTGCCAGATTTTCTGTAAGTCTAAAACGAACTGTTTTTGTGAGTTGCTGAGTCTCATTCTTATTTAATGTCCTCTCCATCCAGGTTATGGTGCTGTTGCTTTTGACGGAGCCACGAACTACGGACACACACCATCCCACCACACCCCCCAGTACCCCAACCACCCCTTCAAACATGAAGACCCCATCCCGCAGCAGAGCAACATGGGTAAACCTTGCACACATCACCGAACGCATTATGAGCTTCAGCTCATCTGGGCTCATGAATTTCCTTGGCCTCCTTCGGCACGTACTCTCCGAGTGCCTGAGTGTTTTTCCCTCTCTGCGGAGTCAAAGGGCAGCCTCTGTACAAATCAGCCCAAGGTCAAGTTGCATGCAGTCCCATCCCTGAACAGTAAATCAGCGTGTCTCTTATTTCATCAGCCTCTCTTCTCCTCTGCTGCATGTCGCCACGTTAAAACGTAGGTAAACACCTTATCGGGCCATTTGCTCTTCATTTCTGCTGCTGTAAATCCTTCCTGGGCCCACCGAGCTGATAGCAAAGTGAGAGCCCTTCTCGGAATGTTTAGAACTGCCATGGGACCAATTCACAATAAGAGGCCTTTGGTCCAGCCAAGGCAGCGATCCCTCATTTGCACTCTGAAAGAGCGAACGAGGGGTCGGCGTGCTTTATGGTTTCAAAGAGAGCAAGGCTGTTGTTTTCATAACTGCGAAGTGGACTCGGCCGTGTCTCCCCGGTCTCAGATCCCATCCCCGAGACCAGCTTCCCAACACACACATACACACACACACACACAGGCTTGCTCATGCGTTTCATTACAGCCGCAAAGTTATGATACTTGAAGCATCCAGGCAGAGCTTTTTTTTCATATGAGACTTAAGACATACAAAGTGTGCACAAAGGGCTCGTTCTCATTAGTTAGGGAGAACTAAAGTGAAAACAAAAGGCCGACTTTCTAAATTAAGCATATTTTCCAAAGGCTCCGACAGCAGGAGTGGCCTGAAAAGTTGACATCATTAAAAAACGGTGAAGATAAAAGTCCCCTAGGTGAATTGTACCATTGACTGAGCTGTGTTATCTCTTGTAAAGTTATTTCTCAGTCCAGGCAGGAGTAGATGCGTCCTGTTATGAGGTCACTGACATAATTTTGTGCTTGGCTATAACATATGTGTGGTGGGGGTTTGTCAGGGCATTGCCGGTTGTTATTGTGAGTTTCTCATTTCTAATAACCATGTGTCCTGTGTTAAGGTGAGCAGCAGTATCCCGTCCCTCCACCTGTTTATGGCTGCCACACGCCGTCGGACAGCTGTACGGGAAGCCAGGCACTGCTGCTGAGAAACCCTTACAACAGGTACTGCCTGTACCCCTGCCTGTTTATACCATTTTTACTTACCTAATAAACCTTTATTGGCTCCCAGAGGACAGTAAAGAGGTAACAGTGGACTTTCAGCACCTTAAACCAAGGCTGCCCATCTATGTTACACTAGTCTTTTTTTTTCTAAAATAATTCAGAAACAAAAAGGAAAATAAGTATTTAATCATTTATTAGAAGTATATGGTATAAAAATGATTTGCTCTGTATTTGAGTGAGGGGTTTGAAGTTGAGAAATCTAAGATAAAACCAGATAAAATATCCAGATAAAATAGCCACATTTGACTCATAGATCTCACTTCAGACAGTGCTACTTTAAACTTTATCATTCAATTTTTTTTATTTGTTGGCCTCCTGTCACTACTACTAAAGTGCTAACACTTTCGCTAAATTAAAAAATGTTAATTATAACATGGAGGATGGGCTGGTTGTAAGCGTTGCAAATAATTTAGCACTTCTATGTATTTGGAACCAGGCAATCTGCATACGTAACAAATAAATCAATCAAAGTAAAGAGTGAAAAAATAGTGAAAAGAGGCCGTGTCAAATGTCACAAAATAGAACAGATCAAAAATGATCTTTGAATATGAATAAATACTAAAATTATGTTTGAAATTTATATCGGGGGATATGGGCTCTCATGTTTGTGCAGGAAGAGTAGTGATAACACTGCATTACGACAACCCTACAGTACAGAGGTTGTACTTCTGCCTGGCTCAAGTACAAAATAATACTTTACATCCACCAAGAAGCAGAATAAAGTAATACAAGTGTGAATTTTGTGACATATTTACACAGATAAGAAAAACTAAGATGATAAAAGTAAAAACGGTAGAAAAATTAAATTTATGCAACAAAAAAGTGTCTTATTGCTGTCAAAAGTTGCTAATGACATCTTAATGGAAATTAAATACAACTAGCAAAAATCTTCTACAATGCAAATATGTCGAAGTTATGCAGTTATGAAAGTGAGAAATGGATCTTTTAAGCTGCAAATGAGTGAAGACTGAAACAAATTCATGTTATTCAATGCTCTTCAACACAATACAACTGCTGAGAGACATTGAAGCTGCAAACAGGCATCTACAACATACGCCACAACAAGAACCAGCAAATTTTAACACAGGCACTTATAGCATTTAATCCCATTTGTGCATTTTATACATTCCCACAATTTCTGTCTGTAAATGCCAAGCTAGGATGATGATTTTTATTTTTTCATGTTATGTTATCATTCAAGTTTTTGTGCAACACAGATTATTTTTACCACTTTTTCCACAAACTGCAGATTTTAATTTTTGTCAAACACTGGAAAGTTAAAAAATATTCTAAAGTTTGCGTTATGAGACGAAAGAATATGTAACAGTGCAGGCCCGACTACTTCTGTGGAGATTCAGAGCCAAATTCTAGACCTTGAACTTAAAATGGACTTGTTAACTATTTCAGCACTTAATATCACATGGAATATCTAACACTCATCTGGAGATCCACCATGGATGTTGTTAGATCCCAAGCCCCCCTAAAAATATAGTATATAGTATATATACAGTATACAGTATGAATAGTATGAATTAAAATTAAAAGAATAAGTCTAGCTGTCATTATTGAATTAAAAGGATGTAGTGGCTGTTGAAGCTGCTGTAGGGAAGGACCCAGGCAGAGCTACACGGCGCTGCTTGTTAGCGAGTAGCAACCAGAACCCGTTTAGTAATATTTCTCTGGTAGCGCCGTTTGTACCCAGTTCAACAGAACAATACTATGCGTGTCCATAACTGTTCACTGCTTAACTTTACTTGTTTCCTTAAGTGAAAGGAAAGGTTTGGTGAAAAGTTTTCAGCCTTCTATACACGATTTCATGCAAGTTAATAAAAAAAATAAGTGATGTTTAATAAAAATAAGTGAGTGACCTTTCAAATGTAGAAAATATCAAAAACTTAAGACTGGCAGTGTAAATATAGAAAGCCCTACTGGGAATCTACCAAACTTTTAGCAGAAGCAAATAGACAATAATGAGTTTACACTCTCAGACCTATTTTAAAAACCTTCACATCATAAATTTATTGGAGGTGGGACGATGAGCTGAAAATTCTAATATTTTCTGCATGATATATTATGGTTTACATGCAGGTAAGAAGACAAAGAAGTAAAGTTCGCCTTAAGTCGCCTCCACTGGTTCAGGATTTTTATAACTTGAACGGATATCAATCCACGCCTTTCTTCTACAGAAGGACATTCAGGAGGTCATGCTGACTTTGAGCATGTCCAATGCAGATCGAAAAGAGGAAGTGAACTAACAAGGGCAGGAAAAGGAGCAGTGATGAAGAATTTGTATTGGGAAGAGAAAAGAAATCAGTCTTGTTAACTGCAGCAGAATTTTTGCTTAACTGGTCCTTAACTGGACAATAAGTACCTTTGATAAAGTATGGAGATAATGTACTCTAACGTAAACTATCAAAACAGTGTATATATGTCTATAAAATCAGCCTACTTGAAAAGCTCAGTCGGGCATGTTCCTCAAACCAATCGTTTGAGGTGTTTGAATGAAAAAGTGTGTGATTTTGATTGATAGTTGTAAGCTACATCAAGGTTGGGTTCCGTCGTACAGGCAACAGCTCAGGGGTCAAGTGCTGAACAGCAGAATGTACCAGGCCAAGATAAACTGTCCCATCCACCATCGGTTTCCACTCTTTAACCAGTTCTGAAATTCCTTCTCTCTGATAAGTGGCTAACTGTCCTCCGAGGAGTTCCCTCTGCAGGCCGCAGACGGCCGTCCTCTCGGTCCGAGGCCCGGAAAATGAGCCGTGGCATTCCTCTAATGCTTGGGCCGGGTTGTTTGGCAGCTCGGAGGGAACATAAAGATTCAAAACAACAGCAACAGCGTTTGATAAGGGACCTGCCTTCACTTTCCAGTTCCAGCTTAGAATGTTGTAATAAACAGACTCATATCTCGCTTGGGTTTGGGGGGCTGGGAATCCTCAAATCAAAATGCTACAGGGCTTTTTTTCCAATTGAACGCCTGGTACCAACAGCGCAGTATTTACACAGCCTCGGCTTGGAGCTGCTGTTTTTAGCTGTTTCAAGGTGGTTGGAACAAAAACATGTCGACTTATCGCAAGCAGAGCCAAAGACAAGTCATTGTTAGGGCATAAAGCATGAGAGCAGATATAGAAAATATATAAACCATTCAGGAAGTACAGGATCTAGAGGATCTCTTTTTGTAAAAGTAAAAGAAAGGTGAGCATTGTAAATAGATCTGTTAATTGAAAATGGACACAGCAGTTAATCTTTTACACTGTTGGACTATTATTATGTTGTTAATATTTTTTATTAGTACGTACATTGGGTCTTTTGTAAAACTTTGCAACTCTCAGAGAAGTCACAGACCTGGCTTTATATGAACCAAGGCATTTGCATAATCCAAAAAAAACTTTTTCTGCCTGATCTTTGACTTTTAATCTTTTTGTACAAGAAAGAGAAATGTGAGTGAAGTAAATAGACAACAACAGTTAATCGTTTTCTTCATATTATTGTTTTGTTATTATACATTCTAACTTATTATGCAATAGAATTGCTCAGCACATCATTTATTAATTTGCAGCACTCATAGATGTGTGTAGTATGCAAATGAGGGGCTGTGAGCATTCTGACCAATCACAGACCAGGCTTTAGACGAATCATGGCATTTGCATCATCCAACAAATTCTTTTTGCACAAGAAGAGGAAATGCGAGCATTGTAAATAGACACCAGTGCAGCAGTTCTTTTTTTATTCTCATTACAATTCTAATATTAATTTTAAGACCTTTAACTTAGTATGTAATGAGGATGCAGTGTATATATTTTGGTAATTGTGGTTACAATATTTGTCTTTGCAATTCTCACTGAGGTCCAAATGATGCAAATGTATAGTTTAAGGTCTGTGATTGATCAGGGTGCTTGCAGCCTAAAATGAAACAAGATTGTTTAAAATAGCACTAACTAATAATGGTTAACCTTATCTTTATCTAAGCTCATTTGCATACCAGAGACTTAGTATTGCTAAGACCAATTTTGCTCAGACCAATGTTATTTGCAAACGAGGGGCTGTGAGCATCCTGACTGATCACAGATCTGGCTTTCGACAAATCAAGGCATTAGCATTATTTATCTGATATTTAACCTCTGATATATAACACAGGGTCGACCAATGTGTTTTAATTAGGGCTGTAAAGTGATTAATTAAAATTAACTAGTTAATCGCAAATCTGGAAAAAATTAATTGCAATTAACTGCGATTAATCGCAATTCTATGTCAACCCAATATATAATATATAATTAAGTCACTAAGTCATCAATTTTACAAAGAAGGCTTTGTTTATTTGTTTTTTCCCCAACTCTGTCACACATTTAAAAGCTGTGAGATAAAAAAATGCATAACATTTTCAAACCTGAAAGAATCTCTGTGTCAAGATAAAAACGTAGCTTTAAATAACTTGAATTAAAGGACAAAGCCTCTCCCGCCTCTCGCTCCAAACTCCTGCTTAGCAAAAACGTGGCGTCCCGCGTCCTGATCCTTGCTCCAGCGCGGTTAGCGCTCACACTACATGCGAACCGCGCCCGAGTCCACCTGAACCGTCCTCTGGCACACCTCTTCCACCGGGCCAGGGACGGCTAAACCAACCGCGCTTGGGCATGGTTCGGAGCACTCACACTAGTCAAACAAACCGCGCTTTTGTGGTCAAATGCACTCGGGCACGGTTCAAACTGCCTAGTGTGAGTACACCCTTAAAGCGAATTTGTTCATTTAACAGCCTGTGTTTATCTTCCATCGCTAGCTTGACTCAGCAGCAGCGGAATTTGGACATGTGAAGTGGCTTCTTCCTCTGGCGCTGACGTAGCACAATACTGCCCCCACAGATTGTGTGGTACTGCAATGCAGAGGGGCATTTAATTTTCAAATTAATCGCGCAATAAATTTTTTTTTAAGCGTTATAGAAAATAAATTTACGCAAATAGTTAACGCGTTATTTTTAGCAGCACTAGTTTTAATATTTTGGAAGGTAAACACAGTTACAATATAGATTTGTAACCACAACATGATGTTCGTAAAAACTACAAATCTGCCCTTTGTATCAGCACTCCCCCAATCCAGAATCGATACAGTAACAAAAGTGAGAGACGAGTGTCGGCTGTGTTCCAACACTAATGCAAGCTACAGTTGTGAAGGTGTACAGTGTACAGTGCCAGGTACCAGCATATACCGGAGCACACACACTCCTCTGGCGTGATGAAACATGGCAATGTCAGGGACGCAGTAGATAAATCCAAAACTATGTGTTTAGAGCACCTGGTGGAGTAACCAGTGGTCCTCCAGTCAAACTCTCAGTAACGCATGGCAGCTTCTCAGCCTGGTTTCATTAACCAATCACCCTGCTGGTGCGGGCAACCCCCTTTACTGAGAGTCACATTCATTTGCTGTTACCCAGGGTGCCCCTGTCAAATCCTGGGCCATTTTTTACTCCCCACATTCTCAGGTGCTACATGTCTCAGTGAAAAATGAGTGTTTCTCCCCCACTTTTACAAACAATACAATGAGATGTGCTTTACAAAGTACAATGAGATGCACTTACACGGCACATTATGTAAAAATATACAGCAAAAATAGTTTAAAAAGTTTTAAACAGGTTGTTTTGTTATTGGTTTTTAAGACAGATATGTTTTTTTCTTCTTTTTTCTTTAAATAGGGCTAAACTGTTGTAGACTTAATTGACAAAGATATTTACATTAGAAAACATATTTACCTGAACCTATGGCTCATTTATGTCCACACAATAAAATAGCAAAATAAGGAAATTATACTGATCCAACTTTACTAAAACTGTCTCAACTTAACATTCAGGTCTCAGCTTAACATTCAGGAAAATATAAGCGCTTATTCTTACAACCACTAACAAGGCTAAATAAAAAATTAACCAAAGCATACAACAAAACATCACAGCATGCCATAGTGAAGGTAGTCTAGCAGAAAAGACAACACAGAGATGGTAAGGAAAACAAAAAGAAAGACATTCCCAATATGCAAATCATGAGTCCAGGAGCCAATGGGAATGGAGTGTGGTTTAATCAACATGGTTGAACTCATCCAAAAAGTTGAGTTATAATATATATGCTATTTTAAGTACAACATATTAATTTGACTTTTGGATGTACCTTGTGATTCCAGGTGGAACTCCCATATGACTTTATAATAAAAAACTTTATTCTCTTTTATTTCTTTTGACTTTGACTGATTAAACACTTGGAATACTTACACTATGAGTATAATTAAAATGCCTTAATTTAACTAATATCAAATGGATTGTTTTTGTAATGTGTATGACAGATTTTTGCATGTAAATGTTTTGGGTTTTGGGACAATCAAGAAAATTAAAACTAGCTTTTGCATCTATGAATCATATGTGCTGGAGCGTTAAAGTATTTTTAAATATAGTTTATGTACTTCATCATAATCTTTCATTTAAAAAGATATTTCCCTGATATGGGCTCTTTGAAATTTTAAATAGAATATGTTTTACACCCATGGTGCATTTTTGGGGAGTGTAAGCGCTGCACTCATCAATTACAGTGGTCGCAGTG
>JBBPDE010000031.1:9709666-9721439 GCA_037974605.1 Nannopetersius ansorgii | reverse complement strand
AGCTTTTCAGCATTCCTAGCAGTTTTGTTGGTTGTTAATTAGTTTTTCTTCTCCACCTGCAGTTCATTTCACAGGGTCTGTTTCTCATGATGTTATTCTTATCGTCATATTACACTTGAATGCACTTTATCTCATTGTTTGAGCCGGGATGGTGTTTGGTGTTTTTGTTACCTATTAATGTGGTAATAAAACAAATATTTTAACTGCCTTTATAAAGACACGACATCTAACAGCTTCAAGGTCTTCTGAAGGAGTGACTATCTAGATTATTTACTATTAAGTGAAAGAGGAACAGTGTAAATAACTCCACCTCAGAAAACCTTTAAGAGTCAGTGAAGCATTCACATCAGTAACAGAACAGTATAAACTATCACATGGAGACATTTGGGTATAAATAAATAAAAAAAAGGAAAAACAGGGAACATATTTCTGCACAGCATATTAATATATTATGTATTAATGTTCAAACACTCTTCATTTACAGAATTTAACATATTTAAATTGAGACCTGTGCACAGTTATGGCACAGTTTATACTTTGTTTTATTTGTTTTTTAAGATGAGCAAATATTCGAATAAACATATGGACAATATCATTGAACATTCAATTACATATCAATATAATTGACGCTATGCTTTACTGAGGAGTTCAGGCTGACAGTTTGTGGTGTGAAAATGTCAACAGTAAAACATTAAATTGAAGACTGACAGTGTTGATTCAGCGCTGGCGAATGTGCTGTGTGAAGATAAAACTGACTTAAATGCTGCTTTGTGTTTATCCTTAGCAGTGACAATTTATACCAAATGGCATCTCAGCTGGAGTGCATGGGGTGGAACCCTGTCAACCCACTGGCGCCCAGCATTAAGAGGTACGTCAACATGACATCCATCACAAGAAAAAATCCTCCTAAATCTTTGGGTTGTTCATTAAATCCCATGTTTCAGTGTTTGCTCATACTGTGGAGGACTGGGGGTAAATCAGGCTCATATACTGTTATAGACAGATTAAACCTAAAGATGCCAAACAATTACACGGCTCCATGAAAACAGCAAAAACAACAACAACAACAATATAATAATAATAATAATAATAATAATAATAATAATAATAATAATAATAATAATAATGACGATGACGACGACAACAACAACAACAACAACAACAACAACAACAACATCAACAACAACAACAACAACAATAATAATAATAATAATAATAATAATAATAATAATAATAATAATAATAATAATAATAAGATTTATTTATATTGCACCTGTTTAATCCCAAAGTCACTTTACAAAGTTTATAATGGGACACAAAAAGTTGGACACTTAAAATAGATAATAAAAATAATAAAATATGAAAAAAAGCTTTTCATATTGGTATTAGAACATAATTTCTATAGTTCTGTCTTAAATTAAGCCATAGAGCAGTTGTGGATGTATCGAAGAAGGGAATTCAGTTTGAGAGCTGTGGAACAGGGATCTTGCTCCCACAGTAGCTGGTTTAGTGTAGAGAATTAAAAGCAGATCTGTGTCAGAGTGGTGTGTAAAGATGTACAGCTTCAGGAAGAAAGAAAGGATCAAGACCTTTCATAACTTTGTATGTAAATGACATGCGATTGTTCCTGTGGTCTAGTGGAAATTTTCATCTGATCAGAAAATGATAATGTTTTACATCATTGTGTGTTCACACATAGGTCATAGCTGTGGCATCAGTTTGTACCCTACATGTGGTATAGACTGAGAAATGATTTTTTTCTATTTCTATTAGTCCATTTGTTCAAACAATGTAAAACAAACATTTGAAAAATAAATTAAGTAAATTAAATGAAGCAAATGACACCACTTATATGGGATGTAAAGTGTTTTATAAGTATAAATGTCTCACATCGGACTCTTTCTATCCCGTTGTTGAGTGTGCTCCACTCGGTTCTGTTGGTTTGTGCACTCTGTTTTGTCTGGCCAGGGAACGATATCCGGTCATATATTTCCCCCGTGGCACCTTAGCCTTGAGCGGGCCGAGAGCAGACCCATGGGGAGGAAAAGGAGCAGCACTGGGGGAGTAGTGGAAGTGCATGGCTGCACAATGGGACAGCCCCTCATCCTCTGCTCCTCTGGGAGCAGGCTGAGAATCCATGGCCCATCCTGCCAGGACAGCAGGCTCTGACCCCTCTCCCACCTCCCCGAGAAAGGACCCGAAAAGGGGCCTGGGTGACGGGGTGATTCATGCGCTCCTCAGCACTACGCACTGGTCCGGGTCCCGCGGGTGCGAGAGCAGACGTACTAGTGGGGGTGTGGGTGGGTGGGGGTCTACATAAGTGCTGGTGCTCTTCTGTCCAAACACAATCCCCTCAATATCCATCCATCCGTCTGTTTGTCCATTCCTGGTCATGGCCGTCAGGGCAGGCTGCTCTGTCCGAGGCCCGAGCCAGCAAACGAATGAACTGTGAGGAGATTTATCGCAGGATACCATTTTGCACTGTCCTTCAGTCTGGCCGCCTCTTACGCATGTACAGACAAAGAGAGCTTTAAGGCTCCTCAACAGATTCAGCCGCACATGCTGCACAGGATGTGGTCGCCTTTTCCTAAGTTTAGACCTTCATATAGAAGGATTTTTTTAAGTATTATAAATTATGTATCATATTTTAATAACATGCGAAATAAAATAAGGTAAGAATAAGGTAAGATTAACTATAAAAGTAAGATAAGTACTGTACTGATCTGTACACTATACACAATATATTTGTGTAGTGTTTATATATGTGTATATATACACATACTCACAGTGGAAATCTTCAGCTACCTAGTAGCAGCTGACAATGAACAATAACTACTGTCAGCAACGTTTTCTGCATTCTTGTGCTTCTGTTTTTTTTCTTCCAAAAGAGTGGAAGAACCCCTCCTCACAAACAAAATCATTATTTGCATGCAAAGCAGTCTTTGGTGCTTGATTTTTGACTTCTAAATCTACAGAATTGGGAATAGTCTGGGCTGACATAGAGGAAACTTGTGTAAAATCCAGGGTCAAAGAAAGGGCTAGTGTACCGAGGTTCAGGTATAAATTCAGCCCGGCGAGAGGGAAAGAGGCCCTAGGTTCCCCATACATCTGTCTAACTGGCCCTACGTTGGATTGTTGAGGTGAATATATTGCACTTTGGAGCAGAGAGCAATTTGCCCCAACGTCAGGGTGAGTTATAGAGATGAGCCTCTGTGTTTTATAGCCAGCCTTGCCCTATATATGTCATCGAAACCCTCTGCAGTAATGCACGGGGAGCAGAAGAATGCCTGCTATTCACACAGCTCCAACGAAGAGAAAATGATGATCTGTATAGACAAGCTCTCCGGCGAGTGACAGCCATCGATTTTACCTTACGCAGTGAAGTCTGACATGACATGTTTCAGTGAGCGATTAACCTGCAGTAAATTTACTTCATACTTCAGGATGCCAGTCGCATGTACTGAAGTCACAGTGATGCATTAAATTTACTTTAAATTATGAATAAAATACAAACCAACACTAGTACAATTACACTATATGTCCTAATGTATCCAGAAGCTCTTATCACATTCAACTACACTCTTGGCTAAAGGAGTTCTACATAATTGTGGTTCTCAAAGAGGGGTCCGTGACATATAGTCAAGGGGTCCCTGATTTAATTTAGTTTATTTTTAAATGTTACGGTCTAACATTTAAATGGTCAGTGGTCTATGAACTCGACATGAGACAATATGCTGCAAAATATAAATTTTTCTTAGGTTTAATACGAAAAGCTAGGCCAAAAAGAAAGACATGATTTGTTTGGAGCAGCTGGACATAAACTGGACCTGTGGTGGCTATTTTGGGTGAAACAAACTACCCTTCATCCCTGCCGCGTGCCGCGAAACAAACTCAGTACCTCACGGTGCAGCCTGGGCAGCTTGATTTTCTTGCCCTAAGTATTTCACTTCCATGTTCTGCTTTTGCTGCCTCACATTTTGATGTATCTTCTCTCTCTTGCTCTTCCCTTAATCTCTTCATAGTTAGTGTTAAATCACTACAAAATATAAATAGTATTTTATTATTACATGTAATAGTAATGTTTATTTCAACAGTACTTAATTAACAATATTTAATAAAATATTTTAAATCCCAAGAAAACATATCCAAACCCTTTTCTCGCATTATAATTGAACTCTACCCTCTAGGTGAAGTTGTTTTTTGGAAACTAAAATTTCACCAGTTCCAGCTTGCCTGGGTGTTGGTGGGGATTGCCAGCAAGCGGTTAAGCTAACAAGCTAATACCCATCCTTCTGTTTCACGTTTTTGACCAGAGCCGTATACAACAGTAATGCTATTGAGGAGCTGAAATTAGGAGAGCAACCTTATTTTTATGAGCATTTTTTTGTTTCACCCCAATAGAAAAGTGAAAGTTTTTTGGATGATTATTTTTCTTGGTGAAACTAGACCTGGACATAAAGGTCACCATGCCCAATGCCAGATGTTAAGCAGTGGAACTGTGTTCTCTGGAGTGCTTGATTTCCATCCAGTATCTCTGGGATTAGTTGGACTGGGGTTGTGATCCAGAACTAGAATCTGAAGTAAGGCTCCCATTGCCTGAATGCATTCAAATTCACACAGCAATGGTTTGTAGCATCTTGTAGCATCACAGAACCCAGAAGACAAGAGGTTACTGAAGCATGCTGGAAGGGTGTTCACTTTTTTAATTGCCGTTTCTACTGAAACAACTTTTTTGTACTCCAATTAATGGCATTGCTAATGTATTGTTTCATCTCTGTCTTCAAGGCTTTCCACAAAATAAGGTTCTCCAAAAATATTGACAGGACTGTTGGCCTGGATTAAGTAATAGGAGCGTTAATTGAATTTAATATGTGACCTGAAGTGAGATTTGTGATCCAGAACTAATTCAATATCAGGACCTAAACTTACTAATGCTCTTGTTGGCTGAATGCATTCAAATTCTCACAGCAATGATCATACCTTCCAGTAGACAGAGGCTACTTTTACCGGGGGGATCTTTCTTCAAATCACGCTTTTCAGTGTCACTCATATTGAATCAGCATCAGAATCAGTAAACTTTATTGATCTGGGAGGAAATGCTTAACAACCTTTGTTGTACTATTAGGATGTTCACGGACTTCAATTTGTGATTAAATGGCATTGCTAATTTTCTGTCTCACCTCTGACCACAGCTATTGACTGGACTGTTGCCCTGGATTAAATAATAGCAGCTTTAATTGAATGTATTTCTGCAGTAATGATAAGGAAAGTATTGTGTGTTCCCTCCTCATGCAGTCATACAGCAGGTTATGAGAATGACCCCAACACACCCATGGTGTACAGCTGCAGCACCCAGTACCGGATCCACACCCATGGAGTCTTCAGAGGCATCCAGGTCAGTACTGATCCCAACGAAGAAAACCACGGTCCACTGCTGTCCAGGCCAGACTCAGATACACTGTGTGCTAATCCAAGGCCAAGGTCAGGGCAGGGCAGGGTGCAGAAACATGTGCACATACACATTTACACACACTCACACTCTGAAATCCCATTCGCAAAGGGACAGGCCCGAGAGAACGAAGAGTGATGAAGCACAACTGAATGAGCGAGTAAGTGAAATAAACGGCCCAAAGTCAGAAAATAAATAAATAAATAAATAAAGGCAGGAAAAAGGTTTCTGACGCAATGAGTGGGCCATGTGAGAGGAAGCAGGAGCCAGCCAGAACATCTGAGACGTTTAAAAGGCATTTTAGGAAGAAAAGAGAAGAGGAATCACTTTTTAAAAAATCCATTAGCAATAAAGCTACAGTTTCCATTCGCCAGCACATGCTAATAAATCATTAGGTCTTAATTAATGTCTGTCAAGGGTCTTAAAGTAGTGCTAGCGGAGACTCTCCAGAGCTTGAGTCTCATTCAGATCCGCCTTTTTTTTCCTGCTTTGCTCTACCCTCGATGTTTCAGAAAGCATTAAGCAGTGCAACGTGACATTAAGGCAAACTGCCTTCTATACTAAGCAGAGGTTCGCTTCAGCTCACTCACTTTTTTGAAAATTTATTTGCTTTTTTTGAACAGATTTGTGCTTTTTGGAGTATTTTTTATTTATTTAATTATTTTATTTCCACTCTGGAAGGTCATGGAATTTCTGGAAAGAAATGAAGTTTTATTGTGTCTGAATTTCGTTTTGAAAGAAAAACTAAGAATAAAGATTATCAAGTCTAACAAAAAGAGTCTAAAAAAGAAGAGAATACAGTCTAACGTGCTCAGTCCCTTTGCTAATAGATGCTCCATGTGCCGAGAAGTTCCATTGCAGTTCCTCATCTTTTCAACGTTTCTTTTTACCATTACTTTTACTCGTCACTGTTATGCTAAGAACAAATCTGAGAACATTTTGAGGCTGCTTGACCCTGGTAATACGAATGTTATGCAAATGAATCACAAGCAATTCAAGCAATAATGATAGAATCAGCATATAAAATACAGAGTAGTTTACACCAGTGTGAACTTGGCTGACCTTTCCACAGCCTATGAAAGCATTGCATGCTAACACAAAGAGGGGCCTTGGCACTGTGCGCTGTGTTATATCATTCCCGTGGGGTCAATAGATACGTCTGATAGTACAGCCATAAAGGACTTTAGTAATTTACTTATCAATAGCATTTACCACCTATTCATTACCACACCAGCACAGGGAAAATGCCATTATGCTAAGCGCTAGCTAATTAAGAGCAGATGGGCTCTAACGGTGGGCAAATGAGGGCTGGGGGAGGGGAGCATTGGAATAGGGTCTGCCTAACATCCGTGACTAACAGCTCCCATTTGGCGGCTAAATCGGTAGGCATGGGTGAATCCTAGCGATCGTTTCACAGCTAATTCCACAATAATGAGCTCTTGAGTACGCTAACAATTTTTTCAGGGATGAGACATACCACATCAGTGGCAGCAGGCCTGGTTGTGGGTTGTGGAGCTGTTGTTGGGATAAGGAAACTGTGTTGCATACTCTGGACATCTCCAGTTACATGCTTTACTCACAATAACACATTTGCAAAAGGACCTCTGTGTCATGATTTACACTAGTATGATGGACAAAAGTATTGGGACACAATACCAATGATTAAATTCAGGTGGCCACTTACTTCCAGTGGTGGGCTTTCAACTTTGTGGACACAGTTTGGGGAAGAACCTTTTCTATTTTAGCATGACTGTGTCCAAGGGCACAAAGCAAGCTCCATAAAGACATGGCTGGATACGTTTGGTGTGGAAGAACTTGACTGACCCACACAGAGTCCTTACCTCAACCCCATCCAACACCTGTGGGATGAACAGGAACAGAGAGGGCCTTCTCATCCAACATCAGTGTCTGAGCTCATAAATACTCTACAGAACAAATGGGCAACATCTACAGGAACTCCACAATCTTGTGGGAAGCCGTCCAAGAAGAGTGGAAGCTGTTAGAGATGCAAAGGAGGGACCAACTCTATATTAAAGTCTGGAGATTTGAATGCAATGTCATTAAAGTTCCTATTGGTATAATAGTCAGTCGTCCCAATATTTCCGTTAATATAGTGCATGTTCCATACTATGTAGCCATTTCAGTCTTTATAGTGCTCATCAGATATGTCAACACAAAATGCATCCAAAATACTGAACATTTCTAAACAGAGGCAAGAATATAAACTAGACCTAATAGGCTAAGGAGTAGTGAAATGAAAGTGATCATTCGTGAACACACCACTGCACACAATTCACCCTCTGCATTTAACCCATTCACCAAGTGAAGCAGGGGGCTGCCATGAACACGGCGCCCGGGGAGCAGTGTGTGGGGACGGTACCTTGCTCAGGGTACCTCAGCAGTGCCTAGCGGTCTTGGGAATCGAACCTGGACT
The DNA here is from genome assembly GCA_037974605.1 of Nannopetersius ansorgii. NCBI lineage: Eukaryota > Metazoa > Chordata > Actinopteri > Characiformes > Alestidae > Nannopetersius > Nannopetersius ansorgii. The sequence continues at coordinate 9,713,556 of JBBPDE010000031.1, read as the reverse complement.
TTCTGATCACAGGGCGAATGCCCTAACCACTAGGCCACCAGCTGCCCCACCTTCCAAACACTGAAGTTCTATCACACCACTTAAGCTCTTTTACACACTTAGGATTTCAAAAGTCCATATACTGTATTGTTGTATTGTATGTATTGTTCTGTTCATGTGTAGAAGCCATTATTTCATGGCCTTGGTCATGTGCTATATATGAAACAGGAGCAATTTGTTTTAGCCACCAGTTACGAAATATTGAACAACATATTCAGGTTCAGGTTCAGGTCAAAGTTCAGGTTTATTTATATAGCACATTATCATACATCAAGGCCATTTAATGTGATTCACAAGAATAGAATAAAAATTAAATTGAATAAAATAAGAGAAATAAAAGAAAATCAGTAAAATAAAAGGTGAAATAGAAAGTGAAATAGAAGTGCTGATATTTAAAAGAACAGTAAGGTTTTTAGCAGCTTAGAGTGTACTCTGTAAAATGCTGCCTGAATACCGGTCATAGTGTTTAGGTCATATTTTGAACCAGGTGTATTGAAGCAGAAGAAACACTGGACAGTGAATCACCATGTAACTGCCCAGCACTGTGGATTTGAGTGACGCTGATCTGACTAACATGACTGACTGTGTTGTAGGATGTGAGAAGGGTACCAGGCATCACTCCTGCTATCGTCCGTTCGTCCGAAACCAACGAAAAACGCCCATTCATGTGTGCCTATCCGGGCTGCAACAAGCGGTACTTCAAACTGTCCCACTTACAGATGCACAGCCGAAAGCACACAGGTACCGAGAGCTACATCTACACGACACTGCACAGAACTTAACCTCATTCAGTTCCTTTTAGTAACATAAAAAAACTGCCCAGATGTCTTCAAAGAGCTGGCTCCAAAGCTCTTAAATTAATTAGATTAAGAGATTTAAAATGAGAATTTAATCCATCATCAATTTACAGTGTATGCAGTTTTTTACAATCTGACAGTAATAATTGTTAAGTATGTTAAATCCAGCATGAATCTGCAGTGTGTAGTTTTTACAGTTTGACAGTTATAATTGTGAAGTGCTTTTAATCCAGTATGAATCTACAGTGTGTCATTTATACAGTCTGACAGTAATAATTACACAATGTAAATTTCGATTGTAGTCTTATTCCAGTCCACTTTGTGCAAATATAATAACAAAACTGGATAATAGATATGGCCATGCTAGAATAAACATCTGGACTAAACATCTGTGCGTTTAAAAATTTGTTTAAGAATCTGAGGAGAATGCACAGATATTTTGCCCCAAAATAATCAACTAGTTAAATGCCACACATTACATTGTAGAACATCTTTATAAAACAAATACAGCTTCAACAGAGCCTTACTTGGAGGCCTAATAGTGAGAGTTAGCAACCAGAGGGTTGCAAGTTTGAATCCCAAGACAATAAAAACAACCAGCCTCATGCTTTGTAATGCATTTAAATTTTACAAAACCAGGTGGCACCACCTTGCCTTGTGACCTTGTGCTGCTCCCAGAGTGAATTCTGCTGGACAGCAAGAAGAAAAATGTGTCGAAAAATAGTTAAGTATAAGTTAACTCTTGCTGTGGTGGTGTTGCAGGTGAGAAGCCCTACCAGTGTGACTTCACAGACTGCGGCCGGCGATTCTCACGGTCAGACCAGTTGAAGAGGCACCAGAGGAGACATACAGGTTTGCCTGTCCTCACCTGCCCTGTCCTTCATTTCCCCCTTCTACTTCCATCACTCTTCAGACTATAATTTGGTTAAGGACCGAGCCCAGTTCTCAGGAAAAAAGCCTCAGACCCAGCAGACTGCATATTATACTGTATTTGAACAATGACTCACTTCTCGAGGCACTTGTTGATATTATTCGTGAGTCATTAATGCTAATAATGATTTGCTAACAGGCCTACATTTATGCCACCTAATATAGTCTAGCTTAGTGACATAACACGGTCCATAACAGCACCATTATGTTTTAAAGTGTGTTAAAACTGTGAGAAACTGTCAGTACAGCGCTGAACATGTCAAATGATTTCCTAAATCACTGCCTAGCGAAAGTGTTGCCGATGTATTACAACAAGCCAGCATCTCACTGGCAGGGCACACTCTCTCTGTAAGGCCCATCCAGTTCCCAGACTCAGTATTACAGATAAAATACCATTCTTAGTGTTAGAGAAACATAACATGCTCTTTTAGTCTGCCTCCTCTTATAATAGTTTCCATCCTGGCCTCTATTGTAGCCTACACTCTTTCTCTCTTTGTGTGTGTGTGTGTGTGTGTGTATGTGTGTGTGTGCCCATATGTCTGTGTGTGTGCACGTAGGTGTTAAACCTTTCCAGTGTGAGACATGTCAGAGAAAGTTCTCACGGTCAGACCATCTTAAGACCCACACCCGGACTCATACAGGTAAAACAAGTGCGTAAAACTTTTATTTTTTCAAATCTTGCTCTATATCCTCACTTTCCTTGTTGTTACTCATGAGGTCACGGCATTTATATAGAGATAAATTAGTCAGTAATGTTACTGTCATAACAAAATCTTGTATATCTGAGACTGGTAACTTCAAAGAAGGAAAACAAACATGATTAACTTTAATTAATATTTAATTAAATTAAAAATTTATATTTTAATCAAGATTTTAAGCAATTTCAACCCAATTGCATTGATTTACTCATCATTAAATGTTCATATAATGTATATATATATATATATAAATCAACAGTTTTCTTATGACAGCAACAATGTTGTAAATGCATAAATGCATACAGAACATTGTAGTAATGTTCTTATAATAATTTTCTCATTTATAAAGTTGCTTGACCTATTTACTCATCTTCCTTGACCTCAAAAACATGCTCTCCACCCTTAGTAAATACATTTTTTCTTTCGTTCTTTCCTTTCAGGTGAGAAGCCCTTTAATTGCAGGTGGCCAAACTGCCAAAAGAAGTTCGCCAGATCCGATGAACTCGTCCGGCACCACAACATGCACCAGAGAAACCTGACCAAGCTACAGCTGGCAATATGAAGAACCCAACCGAGCTAGAGCTGGCCACATGTAGAACCCAACCAAGATACAGTTGGTCAAATGAAGAACCTACCAAACTACAGCAGGCTAAATGAAGACCTGACCAAGCTATAGCTGGCCATATGATGGACCAGCCACAATACAGGCTGGTTCTGCTGTCACATGCTACACCACAGTCCTAGAGGGGCCTGGCTCTGCACCATTCAGTGTTTCCCCCACTCTACAACACTCTAATACTAAGGCTTGCAATTACCTCACTTACTCAATTGTTACCCATGAGGTCCTGACATTTATGAATCCTGTACGGATAAATTAGTCAGTATAGTTACTGTCATAACCAAATCTTGCATCTCTGAGATTGGTAACTTTGAAGGAAGAAGGACATTTTTTAACTTCACTTCACTTTACTTTACTTCTACCTGGCAAGTAAACTAAAACACTGTGGTGTCTCTCTGACCTAGGATCCACTTCACCTCCCCAAATCATTGTAATAAGCATTAATGAAACTGACCTCAGACCTGTAGCTATACCACATACCAACCCTCACATTGCTAAAAATGTAAAAACAATTTAACCATCACACATCAATTTTGTGTTGCTGACCTGAGCGATGGCCTCCTGAATGGTCATTATTAGGATGTGGGCAGTGTAGGCTGGTCTGAGAACAGCACTTAGACACAATATAACAACTATGTGAATTATGGGCCACCGAGGTATGTGCAGCGACCCCTAGGAACAGTCTACCACAGGCCCTTCATTGATGATAGCATAGAAAGGCCTTTCTCAGAAAGGAAATAATGTTGTCTTCTGTAATTTGCTAGTGCTGTTGAGATGTAAAGTAATATGTGCATGTTATATATATAC
>JBBPDE010000031.1:9650975-9661365 GCA_037974605.1 Nannopetersius ansorgii | reverse complement strand
AGAGAGAGGGAGAGAGAGAGAGAGAGAGAGAGAGAGAGAGAGAGAGAGAGAGAGAGAGAGAGAGAGAGAGAGAGGGGCACCAGCCATGTGTGTGTGTGTTCAGTGAGTTTCACAATGGGTGGATCCTCATGCTTCTCCGAGCGCCTGCCTCCTGTCCAGACGAACCAAATTTAGCGCCGCTCTGGCTGTGTTCATTTACTCCTCGCTTCTTCTCCCTCTGTCTGTGTGAGGGGTCGTCTCTCTGCAGGCTCCTAAAAACCCCTCACAGCAGCCCAGAGGTGCTTAGGTCTACTCGCTGGAAGTGGTTGCTTTGAATATTGCACAAACAGCACACATATTCCGCTGTTTTGTAAAGGTTGACTTGAGTCAGGACACAAGGCTCCAACTGGAGGCAATGAAACACGGCGAAGAATGAAACCTGTTGGCTTTTCTGCTGTTGGTTGAATTATTAATCTTAAGACGTAATTTTCAGCAGCTACATTAGACATAGTGTCCAGAACACACAGGTTAGAGGGCTGCTCTCTGGTGCGAGCCTAACTGGGCCTAACAACATAATCAAGATTCAAGATGAGTTCAAGATGAGGGACGATTTTTCATACTTATCAAGTTCTATTTTGGCTTGACTTTTTTATGGAATGGATTTGTTTTAGTTTAAAAGTTTAAAAGGGATTTGCTTGCATAGATGTTTTATTGACTAAAACTGGTTTGGTCAGATAGTTTAAATGCCCATGTACACAAACAAGAGAGTCTCCAAACACAAAATGATGCTTGCATATCCGCATCTGCTAGTGTGAGCATACATATCAAAGACTGAATATCAAGCTCCTTACTCTCTATAAAAAAAAAATGCAAAAAATGATGGCTTTATAAAATAATGCATTGAATGATTAGTATGGAGACATTTCCTGCAATGCAGTACACTGTACCTGCAGCAGTTTAAAGTTTATCCATGCCCTGATTTCTTTCCTTTCTCTTAAAGGGGATTTCTGTTTTTTTACAGAGTCAGAACGGCTCGCAGTCGTGGAGATGAGAACCAGATATCTAAAGTGTTTCATGGCTGAGGCAGCCGCCTCACTTAAAAGTTATTACGTGGAATGCATTACTTTTAATAATAAATTCATGGTGGAGGGGTACAGGCAGTTATTTTCAAATGTATCACTATTTTAGCATAATTTATTTTAGCATAATTTATCTTTACAAACTTAGAAACTCAAGTGGTGGGTTTGAATAATAAATAAAATGACTCTATTTCTTTCTTTTTCATTATGTCCATTCACTACCACTGTGAAGAAATATGAATTGGTATGTTTCTCTACAATGAACCACTTACCACCAAACCTACTCTGAATGACTTTGAATGTTTACATGACAACCACTGAATATAAAAACTGACAGAATTCGCCTGTAAGACTTTATTATGCAATGATCTATAAATGATCCAATAACTACTATTCGACCAGCATCTATGTTCTGTGGTATGAGAGTGAGGCACTGAAGTGTGGACCCAGGGCTTAAACAAAGTTTTTTGTTTGATATTGTGTGTGTAGATGCACAAGCAGGGGACTTTAATTCAGTCTTGAATAATACTGTCGTCCACCTCCCTCCTTGTGCATTCATCCCCCTCTCCGCCCCTCTCTCTCTGTAAAAACAGAAGCGGCTTCCCTCTGGGCTCTCTCCCCTCCGGAGAGCGGCAGGAGCCCCGGCCGGTCCTCCGCCAGCAAGGGAGACAGGGCCGTGCCAGGCTGCAACAAACGCTGACAACTACCCAGCAATTATCGGAAGGTAATTTCACTCAATGGACCTTAATTACAGAGAGGGAAATTGTACTCCTCCATTGTGATGCCAGGCACATGGGGAGCGTTCCAAATCGCCATCTTAAATAGCGGGCCCTGACGCGCGGGGCCCTTCACGAGCTGTCATCATTTCTCCTACTTCTGCAGCTCCCGCCCAGGGTCATTACCAGGTAATTCTTAATCACTGACCTGCAGTAAGCTATTAATTGTAATCCTGCGAATTAAAGATAATCCTAATTAGGCTGCGGGGAGGAAATAAGTCAGGACTGTTCAGTGTGTGTGTGTGTGAGAGAGAGAGAGAGAGAGAGAGAGAGAGGAGAGAGAGAGAGAGAGAGGTAGAGAGAGAGAGAGAGACGAGGGTGTCGTGACACGTCATCCTCCATCTATCCACTGCAGCTTCGCGCCAGAGCGAGAGTGGTGCTAATCACTGAGGTCGCAAAACAAGAGCTAAAAGGGGCTTCTCTTTAACTTACGACCGCATTAAAGACTTAAGTGCTTCACTTTTCTCTCTATTAAAGTTTAACTACAGCTGTTGAATGGGCTGAGCGCTGAAGCCTTATTTAAGTTATGCTCAGGTAAGTAAACTTGGTGGTCAGGAATGATGGAAATGGTTTGTGAGCAACTCTATGAGGACACTGTTTACCCCAGATCTGTGGAGAATACACACTTGCTAAAGGCATCTATCTTACTCCACTGTGAGACAGAAGAGGAGGATTGTAGAAAACAAGGCTTAAAATATTAGAGCTGAAATACTAGAGACATAAAACCTAACTTTCCTGCCAGATCTGTCACTCAGGTGAGGAGAACACATCACTGACTCCTTCCTTCAGTTCCTTCCAGGGCTGGACTGGCCATCGGGCATACCGAGCATTTCCCAGTGGATTCTGCACTCTCATTCGCTCGAACTATATATTTCAAAATCAACAAAATGGCAGGAATAATACTTCTGTATAGAAGGACCCCACTCCCCCCCTGGAAGAAGTATTATTCCTGTCGTTTTGTTGATTTTTAAATATATATTTCAAGCAAGTGAGAGTAAAGAATCCTATTAATACCATATCCAGGTCCAAGCTTCTATCCAGGGTTAATTTTGTCCTTAAACATCATCCTACTTTGGTCACTACTTTCAATAATAACTCAGGATTCTAAACATGAAAATCATGATCTTAATGGAATGAAAGCAGTTTCTTGTTTTCATCACCAATGTGCAGTGAGAGCAAGAATATATAGCAATGGAGTTGGGCACCCCTCATTTATACAGTTTATATTTTCAGCTCATCTGTAGCTTTGTGGAATTTTGCTACAGTGGAATGTCAAAATGAACTAGAAATAGCATATAACTTTATTATTACAGTAGCTGAAAATAACTTTTGTTAAGAGAGTCTTCAATGGAGGCTGCTCCTCTCATGTTGTAGTTGTAGCAACAGTAAGAGCAGCAGAGCTTCAGCCTTCACTAGCATGGATGGTCAAAAAAAAAGTTAATTGTGTAAATACAGAAAGAGAGGTGTTAATAATTTAACACTTGGAACTCTTTATGAATGTGATAACAGTACAAATGCTACAGGCTCATTGAGCTCCCAGGACAAAACTACTCACACTACTCGTAGCCAAAAATGGTCCTGCTTTCATCATTCATGGTTTCATCACTCAAGTCATAGTTAATTCTCCCAAACACAGACATATTCACTGACCTGGATGTTCAAGGGTTTGTACAGCAGTGAGTAGCCTCAAGGAAAGACATACCTTTTACGAGGAATTCCCCAAAATATGTTTTTCTTTTGCACAACACTGATTTTTGGGAAATTCACCTTAGATCGGTACATTTAAGCCACTGACCCTGATACCACTCTTCCAACACTGTAAATACATTACACTGCATCAACAAAAGCTTTACTGAGCATAACAGCCTGAAATCTTTGTCTGCTGGAGCTAAAAAGGGTGGAAAGGGACAAGTGTCAAAATGGCATCTTTTTTTCACATGGAAGGCACTTTGGTGAGCACAGTTCTTGCTGTGGGAAATTCAAAACAGAGAAATGACTGCACTCTGTGCTCATAGTGCTGCCTCTCCGAGAACATTTCAATTCAATCGAGCGAAGGTGTTTTACCATGGACAGGCAAAAACTGTCTAATCCTAGTTACCCCACTGGAAAATATTTTCTCACACATGAATAATTAACCTGCTAAAGTGGGTGCTACAAATTTTATGAACACGAAAAACTATAGTGCATTAGTTCGGTGTCTGACACGCAACCTCAAAACAAGCTCTGTGTTGGCTTTAGAATAAATGGGATCTGAAGATAAACGTGGTCAAAGAAAGAAATACTACAGCTGCCTTCACACAAAGCTGGAAAGCTCACCAACCTGGAACAAAGACCTTGTCTGAATAATTTCCTATTTGAGAAAACAAACACTAGTTTATCCCAGCAATGTCACCAGTTAGCTCCCTGTGTCCTTTACCATCAAATACCTCCAGTGCACTACTGGAGGAAACCCTGAAGATCCTCTAGGCTTGTCTAGACATTTTAGTTAATTTAGTTTAGTTTGGAAATGAAAGGGTTACATTCTTAAAACGGCCAATGGAAAACTGCTAAATCAGGTTCTCTGTTTTATCTAGATAGATACAGCGATGCGTTTTCTACTGGTTAGGCCTTCAGGAGCTACCAACTACCAGCATAATAAACAAGTGAGATCATATTTTGCTTTACAATATGTGAGGCCAGTTTCATGAGGAGGTTCTAGATAGTTCGTCTGGAAGTTCTAGAGTTTGAAAATTAAGACTGGTGTTTATTAAGAGTCAGGGGACCATATTAATTTATTGGGAAGGGAGCAATGATTTACTGATTATTCAAAAAGTGGTGGGGTCACAAAAGGGTCAGGATAAAAAGTTGAAGGGAGTGGTAAGTCCTCAGCATACTTACCATAAATTACATCTTTGAATGTACTTTACTAAAGAAGAAAGGCTTTCATCTTTCAGGTGATCCAAGTGAGTTGAAAGTTGAAATTAGCAAAGCAAGTTAGTGAAGTCTGGTCTCACCATTTTATGTATGCTAAATGTCAGGTTAGCTAATGTTTTATTCATTCACCCTGATCTTTGCTTCAGTAAACTGATGTTAGATGCTTCAATACCAACACAGTCAAGGCTTTGACTGAAAATTACTGTAAAAAGGAGATGAAACAAATCAACTTGTGCCAACCAAGTACTTGTAAGAAAAACCAGGAAACTTTAGTGTCAGAGCTAAACCAAGCTCTGGTGTGTTGGGATAGTTCATGTTTGTTCCTCTGACCTTAAAAGAACCAAGTCCTTGTCCTACACTATAAATATTCATGGGGCATTTCCGAGGTCACCTCTGCTTCCGAGGGTGTTCTCACCTCACGCAAGCCCGTGGAGGCTTCTGTTTTGGCTTGAACCATTAGCTGCAGCAGCTAAGTGAGTTGCGCTGCACAGAGCTAAGTATCTTGTGTGCACGTCACAGGACCTCAGGGTGGACAGGAGGTTCTTTCCAGTTCGGTGCTGCATTGCAGTCAAGGTCACACCACTTTGGCAACTTCCCCTCTCCTGTTGCCCCTGCGAGGCCTCCAGAAGTTGTCATGCCGGGATGTCAGATCACAGGGGACATTTTGAAAAAGACCATCACCACTCCAGAAATGTCAATACATCGAACACAGCAAGTTTCTGTGATCGAGAGCGTATCCTGGAGTGCCATGACCTTTCTATGGTGCGCGACCTTTCCTTGGATCCTGCACAACCAGACTGACTGTCCTGAGAAAGTGCGTCCTCGACTCTTTTTTGACTTTTGCAGGTGACAGCCATAATAATCATTCTTACTTTCGGGCCTTTTAGTTTGTGTTAGTGATGCTACATAAGGCCCTGATAGCTGCCATGTGTAGTTTCATTAAGGCTTATCCCGTAAGCCATCTCGCCGTTATGAATGAAGCGCCTTGCCGTTTTGAATGGTCAATTTGCATCAGTTCACTAGGGAGCAACGGAGAGGTAAGCGAAGCTCGCTGTAATTAAAAGACTGCATAATCTCCTCTGTTTTAATTTGATTCAAGGCTCTCTCTCATTTGGTCTTCCTATCTAATCCAGTTCACTTGCGCCGGCTGTCAAGCAGACAAACGATACGACATAAAATGTTGCTAATCACCTTTGGCGGAGGGACGGCAGCTCAGGAATTGCGCGAAAGATGACTGGAAGTGAAGGAAATACTGTATCGCTATCCCAGGCCGTAATTAAGAGCTTGACATCAGACAATAGCGGCAATGACATGATGTTAGCAGCCGGGATAAATGTGTTCTTTTCAATATGAATATTTCACAGGATGAGAAGGGAGGGACATGTGTGTGTGTGTGTGTGTGTGTGTGTGTGTGTGTGTGTGTGTGAGGTGGGAGTTGCTGATGAGACGAGTATAAATCAGTGATTTAATTAAGGGAAAACTTGTGATTAGAGACATGAATGGTTTCTATTTGGAGCAGTGTGGAGTCTAAGTGCCTCCTAGGGGGCAAAACTGCACTTGGAATCGTTTGGACACTGTGGCACGTTCTCTAATCCACAGTTGGATGTGTTACACTGTGGAGCGATTAAATGAGAAAGAATCGAGATTCAAGATTCTTTATTTGTCACACAGTTATACAAGTACAACATGTGTCCCTGAAACATCTGTGAGACTGCACAATAAATCATAGAGAACATTAAAGGCTAGAACTATGTAATTTAAAAATATGTTGCAAAAGTATAAAAAAACCTTTAGTCATGCCAGTTCAGTTTTCACATTTACGCTGGAGAAAAGGAAACATGAAATGAAGCATGGAGAAAGCTGTCCACAGTCTGTGGAAACTGCTCATGTTTTCTAGTAGTGAAACAACAGTTTATCAGTCAATCATTTTTATTCAAGCATGGATCAATATTTATAAAGATACATGGGAGAAGAGCTGACCAGTTCAGGTTTTTTGTCTTGTATCTGTCAATGTTGCACTACAGGCCTCCATCTCGACAGAGAAATATGACGGGCTGAACTTACTTTACATGCAATATCCATATGAATAAAATACATGGCTAAAAGTATCCAGGTGCCCTTTTCCAATTAGAGGAAACTTTCATGATTAGACACATGAATGGTTTCTCTTTGGAGCAGCATGGAAGTGCCTATCAGAGAGCAAAACAGAGCTTGGGATCATTTGGACATGTGGCATGTTCCCTAATCCACTGTGAAAAAATCAAATGAGAAGGAACGGCGCTTCCGTTTTCACCTCTATACTGGAAAAAGAGATGAATCAAAGGAACTTGATGATGTGGTATTACACGAGGACTCAATATTCCAGGCCCAGATTAAGCCCCTCAAAAACATTCCCATGGGATTTATCACTGGCACTGTAGTTTAATCCAAAGACTAGGCTTAATCCATGTCTGGGAAACCTAGCCCATATCCACACAGAGGGTTTCTACAGAAACTGTTAATAGACGAGTTTGCCCCCCAACCATAGCTGAGGATCAATTGTATTCAACCACCAGAGCATCACAAATATTTTCTAACTCGTCCCAAAGTTACTTCATGGAGCTCCTTTTAAATATTTGCACTGCTTCTTAGCCCAATGATGTACCCTTGTAGGTGACAGTGGACATCAAGGCTCAAGATTCAAGATCCTTTTTCTTGTCACATATATAGTTATATAAGTACAGCACGTACTAAAATGAGCACCTGAGTCTGCCCTTAAGACCGTGCATTAAGGTTATCGAATCATTTAAAATAAAGAGAAATTTGGAAAAGGCTAAACTAAAAGTGATAAAAAAAAATACAGAAAAAAGTATATTCCAACTAATCAAATGTTACAAACATTACAAACAGAATCAAGATCTATACAGTGTGCAAAATGTAATGTAAATGTGGAGTGTGCTAGTTTGCCGATTTGCTGGTTGATGTGTGGACTTAAATAAGTCAGCAGGTGAGAGACAGTGAGGCAGAGAGTTCAGTTTGTGTGATGAATATTGACCTTGGACTTAGATGTGGCTGTTTTATAGCATCCCATTCTAATGCCATTGCTTTTCTCTGGGGATTATAATCTGTTTTTGTGCAATTGCCAACGTCAGCAATAGGTTCCCCAAAAGTAGTCAATCGCACCAATTAGAAAGGATACTGTTAGACCTGTCATGTATTTTGTTCATGTGGAAATGATGTATAAATTCAGGGCATCACATTTCTCAGTCAAGACTCAATAAGGCCTGCAGGGCAGGATTGACAGAAACAAGCAAGACGAAAAATCTGAACCCGTGTCAGCACTTCTCTCCTTTATCTTTATAAATATTGACCTAGGCTTGAGTAAAATGATTGACTGATAAGCTAATGAACATAGGGATAAAATGTTTCATGTTAATAATAAATGCTAGAAAAGAAGGATGGTTTCCACAGACCGCAGACAGCTTTCTCGGCTCATCATGGCGGTGTAGCCTTCACTGTTATCCTGCTCAGTGCGCATTTTAGGCGACTGACATGAGAAATTATTACACCCCTGACTACCTTAGCACTGAATTAATAATGCATAAGTTCCTGCTTCTAGAAGTTAATATGTCTAAATGTTATTGGCACCGGAAAAGCCCTGGAATGATGATTAAATGGAATGAACTCTATATAATCTGTGCTGTTAAAAAAATATGTGATATGACTTGCTAGATTGGTCAAAGGTCAAAGCAAGTTGACATTTTTATTGGCTAGGAATAAATTCAGTCTGGTTGTGGAGGACCACCTGGCTGACAGGAAACACAAAAAAGCGACAGGCTGTCCCACCTGACTTGAGAAGCATGGCGTGAAAAAGCTGTTAGTTTCTAGAGCCTAGGGCTTTATTCATAAGACATCTATTGTCAGGGTCACTTCGGTTTTAGTGTAGTCTGGTCACTGACATTCACTAATACATACAGTATTTTGTTAGTGTTACTTATATACTGTTGATTTACATTATGTACAGTAACATATTCTTCACAACCATTTGTGTTACTAGTAATGCACTTAACTGTAAGTTACTTTTCTATAGTATTCATACCACCATTGAGTAATTAGCATCGTGTATTTCATATTGAGTTTTTCAGTATTGAGTTTTTATTGGGATTATTTAGACTTTAGACTTGTGTCTCTGTGTGTAGTAACATAAGCAGTATCCTCCGGGACAGGATTCTGATTCTGGTTATTCAAGCAGATTTAATTATTAATTCTAAATTCTATGGCCAAGACACCACAGACAAGTCTAAACCAAAAAAGCTCTGAATGTTATTACATAAAATGTTTATGAATACATAGCCTTATGCCTAAAACTTTGTTCCGTGATAGTTCTATAAAGAGTGATATGGACACATATAAAAATGCATTAATGGGAGAGAGATGCAAAGGTAATATAGTTGCATAAGAAAACTTAAGAAAATAAACATGGCATTTGACTGTTGTGCTAAACTTTAAGCTTTAAGAAAGCTCTTCACTCTGTCACTCAGGTTCATCTTACAGGTTCTTTTCTGGTCATTCTTCAGAGAAATGCATGCAGTTTTACTGCACTTTGGCTGGTAGTGAAATCAGAATCAGAAAACTTTATTGATCCCGGATGAAATAGCTTATGTTACAACTGCACAGACACACAGAGACAAGAACTATATAAACAAAGTTAAAACAAAGTTTAAATGAACTATTCTATTTAAACAAGATGCTGGGGTCAGTAAGAAATTGAAATTGAACACTGGGGGTTGGCTGTGTGTGAAAATAGCTGCCTGAAAACAACATTTCTACCAAAAGACCTTTGTCTTGTGATTGCAGCAGCTTATTTTCTTACTCTACTGGCCACCACACCCTCTCTCTCTCGTAATAGTGGGTCTGGACTCCTCATCTAAAGAAATGTTAATGAACTTCTCATCAAAACTCCACTTCTCTTTTAATCGCTACAGTAAAGGCAGAGGCAATCAGCAGGCCCCTTCCTGCCCGTGACATTTTCAAGCTTTCCTCCGTCGCAGCCACTTGTGGGAAACAAATGGCCACCGCCGCCGCCATCGAGATTGAGTTTTCACCCCCGCCGCCGAGTCATTACGTCTGTCAGCGGCGCCCATTTCCAAATTGAAAAATCTGAAACAATAAATGATAGCAAAGCCGTTAATAACTGTTAAGAAATCACATTTGGAAAATTGCATTTAGGCAATAACCTTTTCTCCCTGTAATTAAATGACAGAAAGGTCCCCGCTTTTAATTAAGTCAGCAATTTACAGTTATGAAGCCATACTTCACTATGCAGATTAGTGGATGATAGGTCACCGAACACTCCGGCTGCGTTTTTAACGGAGCTGATCTGGTAATTACTCCGCTGTTTCAGTGGTGACCATGGTGAACCTGTACCCACACACACATACACACAGGCGCACACACACAGTGCTCTGATGTATGACTGGGATTAGTCACTGTTCCGCCACTGCCATGTCAAGCATCTTTAAATTAAAATGGATTTAAAATGAGGGGCATCAATGGAGGGAATAATGTTTGAGGAAGTCTGAGTGTATATGTGTGAGAGAGAGAGAGAGAGAGAGAGAGAGAGAGAGAGAGAGAGAGAGAGAGAGAGAGAGAGAGAGAGAGAGA
>JBBPDE010000031.1:9588646-9599829 GCA_037974605.1 Nannopetersius ansorgii | reverse complement strand
ATTATTATTATTATTATTATTATTATTATTATTATAGTTGTTGTTGTTGTTGTTGCTGTTATTATTATATCCTACATTCAACACAGCCCTATTATGATGCATTATAGCATTTGTGATTTTACATTTTACATTCATATGACCATTTATGGTAATAATATTGATTATTATAATAAATATGGATTGCCACTATTATCAGTCTGAGCAAACTGTTATGCTAAAGGCCTTAGAGTATTATACAACTTTATAAGCCATTAGAAATTATTACAGTACTTTATAAAGTTATAGACTAAGCTGATCAGCCTCTCATTGACCATGGCAAAGTGCTTAGGGACCAGATCAACAGAAATTAATCAACCTGTTGTGTTTGAGAGTTTGAGTTCTGCATTTTGTTACTTGAACAAATTTCCCCCACCTGTCTGAATTGGTATTGGCGATGGGGCAGGTTTTTTTGTGGGACGGGAGGAAGGTGGGGTAAAAAGCAGCGCAGATATCTGTACAAAAGGATGTTTCTGTCACGCGTTAGAATTTGTTATGGGAACAGTGCTGCGGCTGTGTAATTGCTCATTAGAGAGCGTTTTGTATCTCATTAAGGCGACATGAATGAGTGTCTAGCTGCAGAGAGACAGCAGCTGCAGAAATGCCCCCCCCCAGCCTCCCCACCTCCCCATCCCCATCACCAATTACACATGTCACTTTATAAGAGCACTGCACCCAGTGCAGGACAGACATGAGATACATCATACAGAAGGCTCTTTGATTTCTGTCTAATATCTGTCTATTAAAACATGGACAGCAATTAGTACTTGCCTACATAAAGAGTCCCATGAACCTGTTTACAAGAGGTGGACAGTTTTAGAAAACTGTGCCTTATATAACAAACTGTGGGACCTAAAGATACTTTATACAATACAAGGTCTTGTTCAGTGTTAACTTTAGTTTATAGCTTATTATTCAATACTGTGCAGCATACTCAAAACTGTTGGCTCCAAAAAAATCCCACACAAGATTTCAGGGTTTGTTTCAAAGTGAGTCTATATCCCTTAACACATTTCCTCTGTGGGCCCATTTCTATTTTTATATGAGTAAAAGGACGAAGTCCATTCCCCCTCTCCACACACGCAGGGCAGGGCGAGGTCCCCAAGGAGGACAAACACAGTCTCAATCTGATGACTGTCACGTCAACACTGAATAAAACAGTGGATTCATCTGGACTGACAGCAGCCTAAAAGAGAGACAACTCAGCCTTAATGAGTGGACTTCAAGCTCTCTCTCACTGACCAGTCAGAGCGCCTGCCCCACAACCTCCCCTCCTTTTTACCCCGCTCCTCTGCTTATAAGCTCGGAAAACTAGCTGTCTATAGGAGTTCTGAAAACCTTACAGGTCCTCCCCTTTTTGGACCCTGTCCTGACTTGCTGAAAGATAAGGCACTTGTTTTATTTGTCGCTTTGGCTCCGCTTCACCCGTCTCTACTGAGGAGTGGTTTTTATTTTCCCACAGACGAGGTCCAAAATCCAGACAGAGTTTTAGGATAATAGGATAGAGATTCTTTCTTCTTTTCTTTTTACAAGATTAATTTACAGAACACATTTGAGATCTAATCTCATACAGATTGGTTTTAGAGTGAAATCAATAGGCAGATCTAGAGCCCTGAAAAAAATAAAATAAATCTAGTCTATAATCTCTGTATTTGACAACGCAAAGACCTTCCAGATGATGTATTAATTCATTATAGTTCATCGTGGAAAATTTAAATATGCATTTGCTTTTTAGTTTATTTATAAAACAAAACTCATTCACATGCATAAGAAATCCTCTTTGGTGCCATATTTTTGGCTTATTATAGACCTATGTGAAATGAGCTCAGTCGCTGATCATTTTCCGCATGAACGCAAAGTGTGTGAGCCTGACTGTAAGAGTGCAGTAAAAGTGTGCAGCTCCATCGTGACCTAGAAGGCAACATCGCTGAATATAAGGGTTTTAATTGAGCGCAACGATGTTACACTAGTTTGCACCAACGCAGCAGGTTAAAGCATATCGACTCCCAGTTGGCTCCCCTGTCCCCCTTTCTCTCCCTAACAACACACTGCTCATTGAGAGCGTTTCATTCACAGTGCTTTTCTTCTTGTGCTGCCTATAGAAGGCATAAATCCTATGTGAGACTGAACGGGGCAGCCTCAGGGACAGTGATTAATGATGGTCGTGCATAAAGGTTAACACACACTGAGCTGAAAAGGTCTGTTGACTGAAATCCTCGTGCTACAATGAGGGCCGCTGCAAGGCTCGCGAGAATCCTTTTGTGGCCTCCCCTCAATTGTGTCTTCACACTTCTAGCCATGAAAGTTTGCCATCCCTCCCCAGAGCGAGTGTTTTAACACTGGCTAACTCTCTGGGCATTGTGTGCCTGTGAAAGCATCCCCTTCCATTCAAGGATTGGTGCTGGCTACCTCAATGGGCCTTCAAACAGCCATATGGTACAGAGCCATAGGCTGCATGGAAGAAAGTCGCTGATTGTAACAGGAGAAGTTGAGGTTTTAAAACATTTCACTGGGCTAAGGTGACCATTTTTTGTCACTGGGCCATAAACACCCCCCCTCCCCCCACCATCTTGGCAAATGTTGGTGCACAGTGCTAAAAGCTCTGAGCTCTGTGGCTGCCGCGCTTCTTTTCCCACTTTTTTTTTCAAGAGGAGCTGGAAAAGAGACTCGTTGCATTTTTGTCAAATCATTACCATAGATCTATAAAAAAAATAACTGCATCAGTATTTTTAAGTAATGTGCTCGAGCTGTATATCATCATCTGAAATTGTCTTAATTTGAAAAAGCCAGCATCGTGTTAACATTTAACTACAAATGAACCAAGAGAAATAACCCCAATGACTTGGAACAAAATCCTTTTAAATGAACTTTCATTTTATGTTAAGAAGGTTTTGATTTATGAGTGACATCAAGGAGAAACTGCAAAACATTTTAACTAAGAAGAATGCCCTGCATTACCTTTTAAGAGATTTGATAACAATCATGTGACCATGACAGGTGTTAGAAGCATCATATTTGATTGATAGACTGTTGTCTGGATTTTTCAGAACTAGCCAGTGGTTTCTTGTGTTTGATCCATTATAAATCACTTTATTGCAACATATGACCTGCAAATTACTGCATATGTCAACATGTCAAAATGTTGACATATGCAGTTCATTTAAAAGGATTTTGTTCCAAGTGCCAGTGAATTTTGGCCTATGGATGTTCAATCAACTTTTGCTTTCCTTTGACAGAGGGCTGCCAGCAGTCAGATGGAGGTGCTGAGAACACCAACTCCATCAGCTCCAATGGGGAGGATTCCGAAGAGGCCCAGATGAGACTGCAGCTGAAGAGGAAACTGCAGAGGAATCGCACATCTTTCACACAGGAACAAATAGAGGCACTAGAAAAGGGTGAGTCTAGGCAGAGATGCCATTTTGCTGGCAGTGTTACCTTTGTATAAAACATATCGTCATATCCATTCTAGGGTTTTACAGTTAGAAGAAAACACAGAACAGACTATAATACCAACACTTAACCAATGCTTAGTAATAAATATGTATTTAATACTTATGTTGATGTTGCAGAGTTTGAAAGAACGCACTATCCAGACGTTTTCGCACGGGAAAGACTCGCTGCGAAGATTGATCTACCAGAGGCCAGAATACAGGTGAGCTGTCCAAACTCATTAAACACTTCTAATGATGTCTGATAGCTAATGATGTTAATGGCACCAAACGACTTCTAATAACGGCTTCTCCTCCAGGTGTGGTTCTCGAACAGGAGAGCGAAGTGGAGGAGGGAGGAAAAGCTAAGGAATCAAAGGCGACAAGCCAACAACTCCAGCAGTCACATACCCATCAGTAGCAGTTTCAGCACAAGCGTCTATCAGCCAATCCCTCAGCCAACCACACCAGGTAAATGGAAAGAAACCCAGAAATGATTGGTTACACTCTTAAAAACAAAGCTTCCTTAATGTTTCCTAGCCTGGTTGTGGTCTAGCAAAACATAAAGGGACCAAATAATAGAAAACCAAACATTTTTTGCCAACATTTTTTTTTATATGAGTTCGATGAATTATGTAAATAAATACTGCCCATATACGCAAACTAAGGTGCAAATGGAGCCTGTTTTGAATCCTCTGGTTGTGCAACGTCATGAAAGTCAACAAAATTTCATATCTGTCTACTCACATATCTGTCCACATTGATGCGTCTCCTTTACAAAAGTGGTTCATCCATTTAAGTGGTTTAAGCACCTTTACATTAAATATTGTACTCATCGAAGATCTTAATAATAGTAATAGTGTATTTGCATTGTTGATTTGACATAATTTGTTGATCACAACCTCTCTTTGCCTGTCATTTCAATAGTGTCCTTTACTTCAGGCTCCATGCTGGGGAGGTCAGACACAGCCCTCACGAACACGTACAGTGCCCTACCGCCAATGCCAAGCTTCACCATGGCCAACAACCTGCCTATGCAAGTAAGTCTTTCCCTCCATATCCCACATCTACACTGCACCATACATTACACTGCGCTGTCAAACACTCGCACGCGGTGCTAGTTCAAATGTTCAGTACAAAATGAGGATTAATAGCCGGAGTGCTGTAATCTCACTTAATTGTAGCCCTTACGCAACTCCCATTTCATTCTCAGGTGTGTGTTGTTGTTTGAGTATCTGATGAATTGAGGCCTAAGTGTTGCTGACATCTGCCCATCTCTTTCCACCCCCACCAAACCACAGGCAAGCCAGACCTCGTCCTACTCCTGCATGCTACCAACCAGTCCTTCGGTGAATGGGCGGAGCTATGACACATACACACCCCCTCACATGCAGGCGCATATGAACAGTCAGTCGATGGCCACCTCGGGCACAACCTCAACGGGTGAGCTTTTTCTTTTTCTTCTACCCCTCCCTCATTCCCAATCCAGAGTGTGAGTGACAGAGAGTGAGAGAGAGAGATGGGGGAAAAAGTAATTCAAGGCAGAGAAGTAGGCTACCATCAATAATGCATGGGGGGTGGGAACACCAGTAAAGATGCTGTTACTATGGGAATAGTTGTTTCATTGCTGTAGTTGGCCTATTTAATCTCACATACAGTGTGAAGAAGCTCAGTGCTTTTTCAGCAATAAAAATTGCATTAACTTATAAATACATAGTGTATATGTATGTGTGTATGTAATAGAAAGTAAATGTAAAAGTAAAGTAATAAATACATTAAAACTACAGTAATGGTGAAATGGTGATGTTATTCTGGACTGTGAAATCTTAGAGTAAGTTTAGTTCTACAATGCAATGGAATGTACTAGACATCATTATTAAGCTATAAACCACATTTGAGTTCTGTTTAAACCGGTTATGCCAGATCTGATCATCCTGTGGTAAGCTAAGGGTTGAATACAGTTTCTTATTATCCTCTGTACTTGTTTTGTGCTGCAGGTCTAATTTCGCCTGGAGTGTCCGTACCAGTACAAGTGCCAGGCAGCGAACCGGACATGTCCCAGTATTGGCCCAGATTACAGTGAAGGGGGCAGAGGAGCAGCCCTTGCCCCCCCGCCCCGGCCTCTCTCAGCTGCAAGGCGAAGCTCTTCATCAGTATTTCATGACACAAGGGAGAAGGGAGTCTAAAAAAAGGACCCGGGTTCTTTTGTACTGGGATAGTGCCACTTCTCTAGCGTTCCTTGGACACAAAGACTTGAAGAATCAAAAAGAGATCGGACTCGATGTAAAGTGCCCTGTGTTATATCGTTAAAGAAAAAAAAAGACAAAAGAAAAAAAAAAAGGAACAAAAATCTGTTTTCGGTTTCCAGTCATTTTGATGTATTTGTAAATGGCCAATTGTATGTTATGACATAAAAAAAGAAAAAAAAATGAACAGCTATGGATGGACTGTTGAACCCAGTCAGTCTCGCATCTGTGGAAGGAGCAACATTCATGCAAGCTTTTCTGCCATGCTTCTCTCTCTTTTTTCATTTTTATCTCTCATTATGGGTTGATATCAAGAACTCCTGACCGTCTTTGTAAAGATTGTGGACCTGTAGTAACAACACAAAAAAACAAGGCAATCATGACTACAGACAGTTTACAAGAAGCCAATTCATTCATTTGTTTCCAAAGCTTGCTGGCAGAAAAAAAGTATATGTGGAACGCTTTGAATGCTGAATCGGAAATGAAAAAAAAAAAGTAAAAGTAAAAAAAAACCTTTTGGTAACTTTGGTAAAAACAGTAGATTGTGTCTTCGATATAATTCAATTTTGTTTATGTCGAAATGTAAGTATTTGTCTTCCCTAGAAGTCTCCCAGAACAATTTCTATAATAAAATTAATTTCATTTATAATTATGTGAATATTCTGTATATCCCACACCTCCGCCTCATTCAGGCTCATGTTCATATGGTGTAATTTCACCATAAAGACTCTCAGACACTGACATCCTCTAGCTGAACTACAAGAAAAAAGGGCATTTTTATGAAAGTGAGAACTGTTGAGTAAAGCACAATGCATGAGCTTAATCTCAATATAGACCATATTATTTCTCACTTTTCTCTATTTCTTTCTTTCTTTTTTTCTTTCAATGCTATCTATGTCTTAAATTTATAAAGTCAAATCAAACTATAGGCTATTAATTAACAGTACATGTGAGGGAAATTATTTTTTTTCTTAGCTGCTAAAATAGTTTATATCTACACTGCAGTACTGGCTAAACAATCAAGGGAATTTGGTGCCACTATAGAAACCAATTAGATTTTCTTACTTCATTGATAATTATCGCAAATAATTTGAATAATTTTGCATGTGTGCATAGAAGACATTGATTTTTCTGTTTTCTGATGCATAATCATGAAAAATCAATCACTAAATCAACCAGAAATGAAACAACTGTTTGTTTCAAAAGCAAAACAAGTATATTTGAGAAGTAACAGCTTTAGAGCCACAGCCACAGTAGAAGTGACCACACCGACGCTGGGTGCAGAGAATGACTTCAGCACAATATCACAATATGGGTTGTTGTGGCCGACTCGGTCCAATCAGGGACAGAGTGTGTGTGTGTGTGTGGGTGTGTGTGTGGGTGTGGTGGGGGGGGCGGTGGCGGTGAGGGGGGAGAAAGTCTGGCCCTGAAGGGATCTGTATCTGTGCTCACCACTGGCCTCCTCTCTTGCTCACACGAGACTGTTCCTGGCAGCGTAATGGACATTAAAATCTTCACTAGAGGAAAATGCCACGTTAGATAACGATTTATTCTGTCCAGGGGACGACCTTATATGTGTCTGCTTTACAGCACAAACAACATGCCAGTAATACAGCCAGTACTGTATTAAGCAGTTCATGAAACAGGACACGTTGTAAATTCCGCCACCAGCTCGGATAATAGAAGATTATGGAAAGGTTTCATGGCTTTGTCCAGTTCATCCACAAAATTTACAAAATTCAGGCTTTCTCATTTTAAAAAGCACAATTCGGTGTATTCACGACATACTTTTCAATTTGGAGGTCTAAAAAGATTAAACTCTAGTCTGAAATGAGTAAACAAGAACATTTCTGACCAAAAGTTTTTTTCTCTTGTCTTATGTTTTATCATTTATTGTTTATTCACCCCCCATGACCAATTATCTGAATCTGAACACAACCATGTGTCTCTCTTGCACAAATCTAAGCATAATAATAATAATGGCATAGTAGTAAGATGCAGTAATGTAGTATCCTTTTTATCACTGAGTTTAATTGCATTACCTTGTGTCATGAATTAACACAAACCTAGACCAGGACAGACATCCTTTTTTCATTTTGCACTGCTCCCTCCCCACCGACTGGCTTAAATGTTTTATTGTAACCAAAATTATAGACTTTGAGTTAAAAACTTTGATATCTAAGGCTTATCTGGGCCAATACAGTTGGCTTTTAAGCATCCCTTGTGTGTGAATTCCTTTTTAATTTCATCTTTCAGAGGATGTCTACATCTGGGACTGTTCCACTCAAGCTAATTTGACTAATGTTGTTTTAATAATGAAATGGCACCCTAAGCTGAACTAAAAAAAAAAGCAGACTCTCTGACTTCCTTTGGAATCTAAGGAACTCTGTAAAAATGACATTTGACATACTTAAAAGGTTCTTAACCTGTCTGTCTTTAAACGGATGTTATTAAACTTCACATAAAATGTGTATTTTGTTCACCTAATATTAGAGGTTGAAAGTGTCAAGGTGGCCGCACAATTTTAAGGAAAAAATAATTGCAGTGCAATTATAAACATGATCATGACAAAAGTACCGTACAGGTATGTGCTTGTTCAAAAAGGTATGATCAAAGGGTAAAAAAATGCCCTTAAGATTAAATGGTGTACATCAAATGAGTTTTAAAGGTGAATTACTCTTACTTCCCAATGAAAAATGGCTATAAATAAAAAATGCAATAAATGATGGTGATATATATATATTCCCTAACTAAAACAGGTCAAGGGGTGAAATGAGGGCTGCCAGTTTAGTCTGTGTAATACTCCACACACCCAACAGCAAAGACAGCATAGGAGGACAAACAGAAAAAGAAGCTCCAAACAAGCAGCACGCGGACGCTTGGCACTGTATATCCAAGTTAAAAGGGACAATGTCATAAAACATAGCGTCTGTTGATCTTTCTCACGGAGTAGCCACGAGCCGATAGGTTCTGGAGTAATGGATAGGTATCGTCTTGCATGACTGACTTGAGGGTGAGAAAAAAACTGGGAGAAACAGCGGAGAAGTGCAGTCGGCTTCTACAGCACAGTGCAAGGTAAAACACGGCACGCAGGGCCAAGCCATGCATGAAAGCTGGTCAGGTAGAGCCCTGTCAGAGAACATTTTCTTCACCCCGGAGAGCATGGCGCTGGAGAAATGCAACGATGGGACACGTGTTCACCAGCCACGCTTTGAAAACCTCACCGAAACGGAAACCCAGAACCTTGTCTCCTCCATGCAGATGGGCGTTAGGGTTTGACCTGATCCGGGCCTAAGTGTTGTCATTGGTGGGAATGAGAGGCAGAGTGTGGGCCTGATAAAATGTGAAGCAAGGTAGGAAGGATGGTCAGGTTTGGTGATCCCAACTAACACTTCGAGACAGGACTGAAACAAGAGCAGTTATTCCAATGATGACGGCCGTGTTGGTTGGGGAGGCCGCGTCCAGACGCATAAGCATGAACATGAAGCCGAGACACCAAAAAATGGGAAGAAAACAAACAAACACAAACACCTCGGATGAGTCTGATCAAATCTCAACTTAGATTACTTTTAATGCTGGTATTGTTGGTTGTTTTAAAAGACAGAGATGTACTTTAGCTGTATCTGATCTTTCTTGTATTTGAGGAAAGGTCAAATTAAGACAACTGTTTTGGTTTGGGATTTCACATTTGGACACCAACATGAAGTCTAGGCTACAAAACAACTGTTATAAATAAACTTCTCCAATCTCAGAGCCACCGCACTGTGCAGATTTCTGCAAGAGATAAAATCCTACAAATTAAATCAGTTATTTTTAAGGCTGAGAGTAAAATCTTCAGACCTATTAAAGGATACTGAGAGCTTTTACTGTATGTACTGCAAAAAGAGTCTTCTTTATTTGAGAAATGAGTGAAAGATAGGAACGAGTGACTTACTCATGAGAAATATCATAATTTTGTACATTGAATATACATCGTATATTTGCTTTATATCATAATTAATTATCTGTATAATTTGAAAGTAACTAACAACACTAACGTTAACATTTAATTTTCAGTGGATTTGTATCAGGCCTTTAAAACGAAGCATTCTTAAGATGGGAGTGAGTTTGGTTCATCAGGTCCATTGGCAATGACCTAGACCTTATACGAAGTAAACAAACAAACAAACCCTAGTATTAACACTGGGAACGGCGTTCAGTCTGCAGGCAAATGAAAACGTATTGATCACTGTGTTTTTGTTGTGCCTGCTCTAATGTGAGTGAGGGTTTATGAAAGGGTTAAGAAGCAGCCGAGCAGAGCCAGGTGCTTCCAGGCTGCAGCCGCCGAGCTTTTACTGGATTCTGCCACAGCCGGTTTGCTCAAACATCTCACTGTATCTGACAAGTCTGGGGGCCAAGCAGCATTGTCTCTACAGCGAGTGGTGTGTGTGTGTGTGTGTGGGGGGGGGGGATTGAAAGGAGAGAGAGGGAAAGATGGAGAAGAGAGAGAGTGAAAAAAGTAAAAGCAAACAGAGAGAGAATAAGAAAAGAGGGAGTGGGAAAAAAGAAAAAAACAGAAAGAGAGGGAGAAAGGGGGAGAGACATAGAGAGAGAGGAGGTAGGAAGAGAGGAAAGAGAGAAGGAGAGAGAGCAAAAGAAACAGAGACTAAGTAGGAAAGAAAAACAAGATGATTTTGTGTGTGTGTGTGTGTGTGTGTGTGTGTGTGTGTGTGTGTGTGCGTGTGCGTGCGTGCGTGAGTGAGAGAGAGAGAGAGAGAGAGAGAGAGAGAGAGAGCTTAGGAAAGAGGGGGAGATAAAGAAAGAAAAAAAAAATGAGAACAAGAGAAAGGGAGAAAGAATGAGAGGAACGGAGGAGAGACAGCAAAAAAGAAACATCACAGACAGTAAAGAGGGAGTGTGAGAGAAAGAAAACAGAAAGAGGGAAAAAGAGATAAAGAGAGAGATATGAAGAGACAGAGAGACAGGGAGCGAGAGGGAGAGAGGACAAGCAAGGCAGAGACAAAAGCGAACGAGGGAGAGCGAAAGAGAGACATACAGAGAGAGCAGGCGAGTATTTAAATATGACAGGACACAATTATGTAGCGCAGTGTTGTTGGCTGCAGATGCTGCGCTGCTATAATTCCACACTTCGCTTCTCTCCGAGAGGCGTCAGCACTGCAGAGCCCTACAATGGAGTTAATGCAGCTGTGGCTGAAATGACACACACAAAGGAAATGAGGGAGAAAAGAGTGGAGCAAACGCAGCGTCATCTCCAAACCAAGCAGCCGCCGAGTAGCGTTATGCCTTTCAAACATGCTCGCCCTGTCTCTCCCATTTCATTATTTAAATCAGCCCACCTGGCAGTCAGAGAGAGAGAGAGAGAGAGAGGGAGAGGGAAGGCTGGGTAAGAGGTAAAAATATATGACCAATACTCTGAGTCATAGTTTGTCTAACCTATTTTATACCATCTTTCTCTACAACCACCCACCCACTA
>JBBPDE010000031.1:9544810-9554943 GCA_037974605.1 Nannopetersius ansorgii | reverse complement strand
TATATATATACTGTAAAAGTATGTGTGTGTGTCCACAGTGTGTGTACCATGAGCGAAGTCTCAGTAGGGCTGTTTCAGAAAAGGCTCTGTAGTAGCGAGACACACACTGCTTTTCTCTTCAGCGCTCGACATGGTCAGAGTTTTCATCACGCAACCTTTCGCAGCCATGCTCTCAGCGGGCACCATCACTGGCTGACTTCACCACCGGCCCACTGTGGCTTGGGCAGCACACGCAGGAGGACTCTCCTCACAGCCAGACGACAAAACAGCTTTTCAAAACATGACCAGGGCATTTCTCACCTGCGCCATACCAGAAAACACTTCAGCAGAAAGGAAGGCTGCACAAAAAAGGATTTTTTTCCCACAAAGAAAGGTCCTTGAGTAAGCAGCACAAGAACAAGCATGTTGAGAAACACCATTTAAAACAAAAAAGAGCAGTTATTCATGTATCTTGGACACAGTATGGACAAAATACAAAATCATACCACGATTGTGATATTCTCCACAAAATAATGAAAACACACTGAGGACCCCTTGATGTCACTTGATGTGATGTTTTATTATATATAATATAGTCTGATCAAATAGTCTGTTTTAAGAGAGTGTTTTAAGAGCCTGGTTTGTGGGGCAGCTAGCTTGTACCGAATAGAGTATACCAGATATCCCTCCTCAGACCTTTCTCTTGTCCACTTTACAAAAAGAATTATCCATTTAGTGCTCCAAATATTTCACATTTTTGCGAACATCAGAATCAGAAAACTAATGATCTCAGAGGAAATTGCTCATGTTATGACTGCATAGACACACAAAGACATAGAGATAAGAATAATATAAAATATAATACTGTCAAAATAAAACTCCATAAAATACCAAACTTGTTTCATTGTTCTTTTTTATTTCTAGAAATAAACAGAAGGGTTTTTTTTGCATTTAAGCTTTGCACTGAGAAAAAAACACAAAAAAACAAGTCTGCCTTAATTTGCCTGTTCCAATGAGAAAAGGCAAGGAGTAAATGACCCATAGAATGCCCTCTGGATCATGAGAAGCTTCACTGTCTAGTTCAAGTGCAGAGACCTGCCCCTGCCCGTCTGCATTTCTCAGACTCAGTCAACGGTATAACTGTGTGAAGATGAACTCTCCCCAGCAATGGCAATCATACACATATCCAGACAGAAATCTGACAGACCAAATTCACTGATGACTATGTTAGACCTGGACAGGTACAGGATTGATAAGAGAACCATTAGTGCTGGATATCAACAGAGGCTGATTTGGCGGTTGGCACTCTGCTTAAAATGATAGTTTGGCTTATTTTGCATAATTTCTATCTAACTGGTTTCCAAATAGAACTGATCAGTCAGGACATGTCTAATGTCTGGAGTTTTCTTCTTTATTTTTGCAATTGAGCTACAAGACTTATGTGGTCAGTGTAATAGAACTTTACTCGTAGCAATTAGGTTATCTCATAGAGTTGCTCATGTGGTTTCTGATATTGCAAAAGTACAGACCAAGTTAAAGCTACAGTTTTTAATAGATAACAGCGAGTCATAACACACCAGAAACTACATAAGCAAGTTTCTTAGTGAAGTCCAATGAGTAAGGAAAGTGTGTGATCATTTTGAATAATTTTGGGCTATACGCTTCCAATAGTTGTTAGCTACATTAGCCTCATAGCTAATAGGCTCTAGTTATGGTGGAGGCTCTTAATGGGAACTAGGGCTTTCCACTTTATTGTGTTTGTTAGTATGCAGCTTGAGAACACTGTTCAGCATGGTCTGTCAAAGGACTCCATTTAAAAAAGAATCTTAAAGCAGTTTTTAAATAACAATCAGGATTCTGTCAGAGTGGCTATGCTTCAGCTTATACTACCAGCATCAGTTTGGTAGTGAAGTTATAAAATGTGATGTTCAGAGATATTCATAAATCACATAATGTTAGTCCAGGTTGAGTCTCAAGCTTTTAAGACAGAATTTTAGTCTCATTAATATTAATATTTGCAGGTTTTGTACAATAGTATACAACACATAAACAGAACTTAACATAATGAGTCTCACATTAAAGAAAAATCCCTCAGTTTGACAGAAAAGAATCATTAAAAAAAAAAAAGAATTATAGTTGCTAAGCCTAAGGTTTATATAACCTCAGGCTTAGCAAAGGCAGCATAATGTGATGTTTTAGGTTTTAAGGAGACAGGCAAAGTAAAAAAGGTTGGGAATGATTTATTGCATTAAAGTTAAAAAACATTTTTTTGTTTGTTTGTTTTTCTTAGGTTAAACCATCAATCTTCAGTCCACAGTCGAGTCACAAATCATTTAAGGGTGTCTTCGAGTCGAGTCACGTGCAACATGCAACTGGAGCCCCCATGTCTGGCTAATGGCGTTTAAAATATTGTGGAATTAATAATTTATTACATTAACATGGTATTACTATTTTTTTACAGCACTGGTATATGCATTATGTGTGCCTCAGTGCAGATGAATATTTATGTATGATATAACTGGAGTTAGTCCTTAATGAGATTTAAAAAAAAAAAAAAGTGAAAATTAGGCTACTGTATGGACGCTCCAGCTGAGATAATTGCAGAATAATGATATAAATATAGCTAATAACACAAGTGTGGCTATAGGTGTACTAAGGTAATTGCAGACTATTATTAACCGGTAAAGAGTCTGTGTAACACACGGCTACTTCTCGTGAGCCAGGGGGTCAGTGTTCTGCAGGCCGTGGGCGATAAGTAGGACAGCTGGCTGGATTGTGTTGCTGCAGGAGCAGAAAACATGAGGCGGGGGCACAAATGTAGAATGCTGGTTGGATGAATATTTCACAAGCGGAATCCAAGGGGAATTTAAATTGTAGCGTCTCTGTAACCGACTACTGTCAGCAAGGTGTGTGTGCTCTCACCTGAGGCGGCATTTATGGGGTTTATTTATTTATTTTGGGGATTTTAAAAGCGGCTCACGCGAGTTCACGACGACAGAGAGCAGTAATGATGGTCTTTTCACCTGCAGGCTGTGAGGATCAGCTCCCCACACCTCCCCGATGGAAAAAAAAATAACCTCAGCTGAGAGGGTCCTGATGAAAAATACATACTCTCAGTCAAATCTATTTTTCATACCTCATACCTTACATAAACAGGGAAATAGTGAGCGCTGAGGAGGATTGCAGCATTCAGTAGATTTTGTCACCAAACACAAACACAGACACACATACACACACACACACACACACACACACACACACACACATACAGAATCATTCTTCAGTGGAGCTCTGGGGTTATGAAAAAGTCAAAGAACAAGAATAAAAACGAGGCTGTGACCTTGGGAGAAAAAAAAACTCACCACTTTAAAGATGTCACATTTGTTATGCAATGCATTATTTAAGCAGGCATTGGCTGTGTATTACTCGATTTAACCTCTGTGCAATTAATGCACTCAAAGTACATGCTATTCATTATACTGCTATTCACTTATAAACAGTGTAATGTTTTTATCATCATAACTCATGATATTAGGACAAATAAAAATGACCTGCCCAATGAAAACAGTGTCCACTTCCAGGGGGCAGAAATAAGAACATACAGCAGAAATGAACTTACTTGGACAGAGTAAAAAACATGCTGCCAACAAAGAATCGTCTCTGCTCTTTAATTATTTATTTATTCATTATTTTGGCTGCATGTATGAAAAAAGAAACACAACAGTTCCAGGCTATGGCTTCATGGAGAAAAAAAATCATCCCCCCCCCCCCTCAAAAAAAGGCCTTAAGTTTGCTCGGCTGAAATGATCTGCTTTGACAAATTTAACAGCTCTTTTTTCCTCCTCTCCAAATGCACTTGTCACTCAGCATTAGGCCGACTCATTAATGACAATGGGAAAGTTTATCTTAGCCACACATTTAAAATCATCCTCTGCTTTACAATGGAGCTCAAAAATCTTCCACAAAATAGAAGGCGGATCTACTTACACAAGCCCTCTTTTTTGAAGTAGTGTTACTCTTTATGCCCCCGGCTGCGAACAATCTTTTCACAACAATAAAGTACATTCTTCGCTGATCAATACGCGTTATCTGTGCTCTGCTACGTCTCTATGAAGCCTCCGTCAATGGCTACCTGTGAGGCAGAAGAACTGATGCGGGGGGCCTGGAGGGGGAGGACCGTGGAGAGGCCCGTCACTGGAGTGTCTCAGAAACCGCGTGTTTCAACAACAGCAGAAACGTCAACACTGATTAGGCTAATTTCATTTTGCAAATAAAGAAATGCAATTATCACTGTTTCTGCTCCGGGTGGGAACAGTGCTGCTCATGACGGTGAAGAAGAGATGACAGCAAAACGATAAAAGGATAACAATATAGGCAGTAATGAGAAAGGCATGCTTGAGTTTCATATCAATATTAGGTCAAATGGCAAGTATTTAAATGGCTTGATATACTAAAGAACACATGAAATACACCAGACAACAGAACACACACATATATATATATCTGTTAGCAGTGTTAGCCTTGCAGTTCCAGTTCTAATCCAAAAAGGTAATATTTGGAATCCAAACATGTCTTTGCTGATTAATTACAGGAGGTGTCAGTCACTTATTTTGGGCAAAGTAATTCCTTTAAAACAGCATGTATATGCCTGGGCATGACCCTGGTGGCATTTCCAAGAGAAATAACCCTACGCTACTCAGGCCTTGTGTGAGTTTTTGCTATGCTCTTTCGCAATACATATATAACAGTCTTACACAAATCTGCTCGAGGAAACCTTAAATCTCTGAAAGATGTAATATGTTCTTAATTTTACTATGAAGCGCAGGCAAGGAAATTATTTAAAAGTATTGATCTGGGCAGTCAGTATATTTTGCCAAT
The DNA here is from genome assembly GCA_037974605.1 of Nannopetersius ansorgii. Lineage (NCBI taxonomy): Eukaryota > Metazoa > Chordata > Actinopteri > Characiformes > Alestidae > Nannopetersius > Nannopetersius ansorgii. Next base: position 9,550,086 of record JBBPDE010000031.1, on the reverse strand, counting down.
AAAAACATTATTAATAATTAGTACTAATAGAACAAACACTAGATCTAGAATTTTTTTTTTTTTTAAATGCATGAATGCATGAGCTTGTTCAATTCAACAGCACCTACATTATTTTAATGTCGAGCTGACCAAATAAACTAGGTGTTGGATAATCATTGTGATTGTGCATTTGTTCCAGAATAAATAATATTTGTCCTGAATAAATAAACGTCTATTAAAAAATAAGTAGATAAATTCTCATACATGTCAACATAAGCAGTAACAGGACCATTTCTTTTGATCCATTCATCATCATTTTTACACAAAGCACCTATTTAATCACATAATATACGGTAAAGTTGAGTTCCGTTTTATAACAATGTTAAGCAAAATGATTGCAAGTGAAAACAAAACACCAATTTTCCACCCTTAAACCACGCTTATAAACCATGCTTGCAACTCAACGTGACTAATTTGTAAACATTTCACTCCACATTCCAACAAGATGATGCTATCGCCGCACCACGTCCCCTGAGCACCCCACCCCCCCACGCACCTCCACCCCTCGCCTCGCTCAAACTCCAAAGCGCTCGTCCAACAAAACAGCCAGCCCGGCACTGGCAGCCAGGGCCTTGGACGGGATGCAAGCTGTGGGAAAGTTATTTTTAAGAGGAATGCCAGTGGAGACAAAGCAGGAATCGCTCCTGGCTACGGAGCTCTATGGGTCTGGATCAAAACGCCACCTCTGGACTTCCCCCTCTGAATGCGGCCCAGACGATGGGCAGAGATTAACAGCTCCCGGTTAGTCAGTGCAGGATCCAGCTACAGTCATATCTAACCCCCTATCAGTCACATATCTAGCACTGATGCTGGAAAAAAAGTGGGGTTTTGGTTAAACTGTGTTATGTTACTGTGTTATGTGTTATTAAAAAATACAGGAATGACAAAATCTTCCAAAAGAGCTTTAAAACAGTTTTTCTGAGCTTCATTGTTGCTGTAGTTTTGCTTTAAGGTAAGCAAGGGTACGCTGCAGTAATGTGTGGCTCATAACATACCAACAGTACTTCATATAGACAAAAATGTATAAATAGAAAACAAGTAAAGAACATAAACGCTCACATCAGTTAAGGTCAAAATAAACTGTCATTTTGGCTATATACCTGTATACAGCTCAGATTATGAATAAGAGTAAAGTGTTTCATATGAAGAAATATTATCAATGATTTATTAGTTCTGATGCTTTGAAACTTTTTGGCAACACAGTACAACAGATGCAGGTTACGTTTATGACATTACAGTGAACTTTATATGAAGTTATAGGCCTAATTCTTTATTGGATGTTTTATGTCAATGCTGAATTTTATCCTCTCCAGAGTTCATTCTCATGGGGCAGTGGTGACATGTAAGACTTCTACTTTATTTTGTGACATGAGACCAAGTGCCAACATTTGTCTTTACTTAAGATTGCCTTTGTTACTGACAGAAATGTTTTTGACCACAGAGCAAAGTCGCAATTTAAAAGCAGAGAACATCCGCAACAAAGGCTTGTTGTGGATCAGGCTCCTGAAGTCACCAGAAATAGATTCATTCTAAATGAAGTTAATGTTTTGGTACAGCTCCAAAGTTATCCACTTAGTGAGGAGAGCAAATGCAACATCATTTCACCCACCCTTCATCCACCTCAGAGCAGAATCTCACAAGCACTTGAAACAAAAACCTTTACATTATGGATGAGTATTTGATGTATGTTCTAAATAATTTGCCATGCGGAGTGTGCAGGGTGTCTGACGTGGCAAAGGTAAGGGCCCACTAAAAACACAACAGGCTAATAAAATCAGTCCTTAATCTTTTATGGTTTATGATACTTCAATGGTCCAAACTCTGATTACAGGTGCACAAGGCAGAGGCAGAAAGATGTATAGAATTTCTCATGCATGAGGACGGGCAGAGTTTAAGTGTCAAATCATTTTTTACATGCTTTACACTTGTAAATTTAATAAGCAAAATTTGTCTCCAAACATGTTTTGATTCATCAACTGTGTTACAATCAAACTGTATAAATGCAATTTTTCACCAAGGTATATTTTTCACCAAGCTATATGACTAGATTTTTGAGCATGCTAAGTCAGTACTAGTCAGAGAGTCAGCTACTGTTATTTTATAGTATATTTTTCCATTAACAGGAAATATTTAGATAGCTAATGTAATTGCTAGGAGACCAAATACCTTATTGTATATGTTCCGTAACAACTGAAGGCCTGTTTCTGGTGTATGTGTTGTGTTGAACAAAGGCAAAACTTTGGGGCAGCTGGTGGCCTATTGGTTAGGGTGTTCGCCCTGCAACCAGAAGTTTGTGTTTTTGAATCCCAGGACTGCCAGTGGCACCACTGAGGTACCCTTGGGTGCCGTGTTCCAGGTTTGTGTTCATGCATGACAAATGGTCACATGATGATGGCTTGATTGCAATGTGGCTATTCTAACCCAAGAAGGATTACTTGTGGTGATATGGAGTATTTGCCCAGTGAATTATGCAGTGAAAACATTAAAATTACATAAAATCATGAATACAGCTGATGAGGTGGAGGGATGTAATGCGGAGCTACAGAGAACTACACAACAAATGACATTAAACTCTAGTTTTAGACTGGAATGTCCCCAAAATATTTGATAAAATTCATGACGCTACTTATCAACCTCAGAGAAAAATGAAATGCAGTGTAATCATGAATATATCTTTCGTATTTGTGCTACATTTCCCACTCCTTGCGTGAGGATGCTAACAGCACCAGAGGGCCTCATAAGGATGTCGCCAGAAGGCGGTAAACGTAACATGTTCCTTCCTGTGAGAGAATGTTCATCAGTTAGAACTTAATTGCTTAAAGCAGACAGAGGCAAAAACCGTAATGCAATAAGGAGACAGTCTCTTTAGTCGATTCACGCCTTTCATGCACACGCTCTCTCTCTCTCTCTCCTTTCAATTAGACCAAACGTGGGGTTCACTTAAGCAGTCATCTGACTTTAACCACTTGAAACGGCACCCTGCCGTGCCTTGTGTAACACTCCAGAAGAACCTAACAGAAACACGTTCTAGATTTAAAGCCACGGTTCAAAATCCAGCCCTCTCTCTCCCTTCCTCCCACTCCGCTCGCCTTGCCTTGCCTCGCCTCTCCTCATCCTCATGTCTCTTCTCATCTTTCTTTCCATCCTCCCCTCCTTTTCCACCCTTTCATTCTTGCTCTCTTCCTCCTTGTCTCTCAGCAGAGTCGCCCCTCTACCCATTCTTCTGAGTGCCGCTGCAGCCTGGCAGGCCGATGCCAACATGCTTCAGGTTAGATCGCAGCCAATAGGAGTAAGGATGGCATGACAGCATCTGACAAAACAGCTCAGTGAAGAGCACTATTGCAGGTGACATGAACCTGAACTGGCGACCCAAACTCCTGCAGCCAGGCCTCCGGCACGAGCTCCTGACAGTATAAATTGCAGGCAATTTGTTCAGGATTAGACTATACAAAATATCACAGGGTACCATTAATGTAGACATATCTGGGTGCACATCTTGATTCAAACACAGTGTGCAGTATTTGTGTTTTGGTTTAGTTTAGTTATTGGCTAATTGTTTGTTTATTTGGTTGACACCCAGAACCAAATAGAGGAACAGACCATTGCGCACCATTTTTGCCTTTAAAAAGTAAAGCTTGACAATATGACAGTATATCAATGTTATGTACATGTTTATGGATGATGTTTCTAGAATTCTGGTCAATAAGAATTTGGAACCACACACACTAGCAGCCTGGTTATATTTATTTAATTTTGTCCAAAGAACCAATATATTTACATACAAGTTTAATCCAAGAATATTTGATATCTGCTCATTCTTGCTCAAGTTACAAATATTTCAGCTTTCTAAATGAGGAACAATCAGAAAAGAGGTCATTTACATCTTTTGGGAAATGTCTTTTGGTGCATACAACTACACAAATGCAAAAGTCAAAAGTGCCTTTTTAAACTGGATAGTAACAATGTGGGGATTGTCTGTATGTCATAAACTAATCATTCTTTACCAGTTGTTTGATTTTTTTCCTTCCATCCCTTATAATACAGAATAAAACAAACAAATTGTTTAAAAAATCCAGGTTTCTTTCTCGCTCTTTCTCGCTTAGGTCTTTCTTCTCTGACCTAAATTGCCACAAACCATAGGGACCAATATCTGCCTGTGTCAGAAATGACCTCCTCACCTGTCTCATTCTGAGGCCTCCTTAAGTATGGTTTAATTACGCTCGACAGTTCTGTATCCTCAGCCTCGCTTTAGCTCTGTCGCGAAAGAAGAGCAGGATGTCGCAACGTGACGGACAAGGCGGTTACCTTAATCCCTCTACAGCGCACAGCTCCTGACCGAGGCTAAGGTTAATACTGTCCTCAGGCTAATGCCTGAATGAGGTCTAATGACTGCATGTCAACCTACACCTGAACTCTTCCAGTCTGACACAAAATATTTGAGCCGGGCCAAGCAGGAGAGTCACACCAAAGACAGGGTGTCAATATTCTAAATATATACATTCTCAATATGCAGAGGTGAAAAGCATTTACTTACATCCACTCAGGTATATGGACTTCAGCACAATATTTACATATCCTTTTTTTGGTTTCCACAAACTAATACAATAACCCAAACTTTCCTCAGCTACACTTCAGCTATTCATACCGAGTTGCTAATTCCTATTAAGTGGGATGCATATCTGCTTTGTTTCTATTTGTTTATATATTTTAATCAATATTTCAAACTCAAGTATTTGTTTTATTCTAGTTGGATGTTTAAGTGATGCTGGGCTACATAGGACACTAAAATGCTGCACTTTCAACCCGCAACAAATACATGTTAGTTTGGCATTATAATAAATATCGGATTTGAATTTAGCCATCACTATGCACAATATTAGCAATCGAGTAATCTAGCAGTTATATAGACTATTTATTGAGCAACCATATACACACAATCTATGATAGCATTTTCATTTTCATCAAACACATGAATTGGATATCGAAAAATATATGTGCATTAGTTAGATCCTGATAGTGTGGGTTTCCTCCCTTTCAGTGATGCACACAAAAATAAAGTGAATGCTAATAACTCCAATTATGGAGAGCGATCACTACCTAGAGCCTGTTTATTATTCAAATTGCCAAGCAACTACAAACCGGATTCCAAAAAAGTTGGGACACTAAACAAATTGTGAATAAAAACTGTATGCAATGATGTGGAGATGGCAAATGTCAATATTTTATTTGTAATAGAA
>JBBPDE010000031.1:9471724-9494980 GCA_037974605.1 Nannopetersius ansorgii | reverse complement strand
TTCTTCTTCTTCTTCTTCTTCTTCTTCTTCTTATTATTATTATTATTATTATTATTATTATTATTATTATTACTACATGTTTTATAAATTATAATATTATTATATAAATTATATGATTATACTTTGGTTCTACATGACAGCACATAACACATAACAAAGCTCTGCATGACGTCTGACATCTCGAGTACCAGCACACACTGTGGGAACTTCCAGTTGTTTTGCTGTATGACGACAATTTACCATTTGTTGCGCTTCTGGTATGGATGTGTGCAGCTTATGTTCTAAGTGTTAAGAAGGAGCACATTGCCTGATCTGCCTCTGAAATACCTTACTTGAGCTATCAGCCTTGCTGAGCATTTCTGTTGGACAGGTGAAGCCTGCCCTGTGTTTCCTTTAGAGAGAGGAAAGGCAGGTGTCAGCTTTCTCTCCATTCACCCCAAGCTCTGAGCAAACTCCCAGCCTGAAGCTCGCCCGAACCTCGACAGATAAGCTTCGGCTAACACTGACATCACCTTATTGAATTAGTCTGTTTGTGTGGCAGCCACCAGGGAAGCCACCTCCACCTCTGCTTCTCACCTGTTGACAGGTGGGAGGGAAGTCAAAGCTACCTCAGAGGAAATTAGCAGGCAACTTCATTTGGATGCCAGCTGGGTTTTTTATAAACGAGAGCTTTTGATGTGATCTGTCTGACAGGTCTTTGTTAGACAGAAATGCAAAGGTAACATTAGTGCAGAGTAGGGAGGGAGACTGTGTGTTATTAGAGAGCTTCTGTTTGTAGTGTTTGTAATATTTGTTTAGTCAGAACAAACCTTTTTCCTTTATATTGTTATAGCCTTGTTGAAGTTTTTCAAATATCTCTTTAATTTAATTTACATTATTTGATAACTCTATGGCACTATTGTCTCTATTGTCTTAAGAGTCGATATAGGGGGTCTCATTTCACTACATGTTGTTCTTGCATGCGATACAGAATTTTGAATCTTGAATCTTCATTGCAAAAGGAATGATTAGTCTGTAACATTTCAGTGACTTACAATTACATCTTGATTCGGAATTTGCTAGAGATTTCACGTTTTATCGCTACAGAGTATTTTTTTTTTTACATATTTGACTTGCACCTGTCAGGTTATTTGTTTTGTTGTTATCTGCATGGGTCTTTGTAGTTTTTGGGTAGCCTGGCCACTGCGTTACTGATTATATCACAGTTAAAACTCCTGTTGGTTCTATAAACTCCTGCATTATATAGATGTTTTTTAACCTAAACCAATATTCTATCCACCAAAATCAATATTTATTTCAAATGCAAACTATACTATAAACTGTATGTTTTGCTTCTACTGTCCGACTGGAGGATCACTGGTAGGTGCAAGCCATTTATACTAGACTTTATAGCTAAACATTTTAACAATATATTAATGGTATACATTAAAACAATATTGTACTTGACTAATATTAGCCTACTTACTGATTTGCACCTTTAACCAAACTACATGGTCAAACAAGATCACTCTTTTGTAAATGTATGGCGCATTACATGGTAGCAAAATGTAGGTCATCTGTCATGGAATACATCTATAGCAGAAAATACATATAAACTCTAAAAACAAGAGAAAACCCAGAGTTTAAAAACCAAAACAGTGCTCAGACAAAGTATCCATATATTAGGGTGAAAGGATAAAACATTTAGAGGTCCATATACTACTAGCTGTTCCTTTAGAAAACAGTTTAATTGTTAAATAGATTATTTATGCCTTAAGATTGTTTCATTTATAACCAGTATAACTAAGAAACCCTTAAAGAACTATTCTGTTTGAGTAGATATTGTATATAAGGTGAAAAACCTTACTAATATGATGGATAATACAGGAATGCCAAAAGTGTACATGTATCACTAAATAGCAAATTGTACTTAGTTGTACTGAGTTGTACTTTTTAAACTGTTTAATATATTAAATAATATACAGTATAAATCTTTTTAGAAAGCTTTTATTTTTATTTATTTGGGGCAGGCATATACCATCTACACTGTCAAAAAAATGATAACGTTAAATTAATGTAATAAAATTTGATGGACTATTTCAGTAAGTACAATAAATCTTCTTAGGGCATAAAGGGCAGCTGGTGTTTTAGAGTTATGCTGTGTGTGTGGGGAGGGGGGCAAAGATGGAGATAAAAGGTTGACTCCCAAGAGTAAGGATTTGCAACTTATTTTACAATATAGTGAACAGCATCCACATATTAATACAAAGAGGATGAACAGAACATTGACAGTTTAAAGTGAGTTTCTCTGCATTACTAGATCATGTCTAATAAGATTTTGTAGACTTGGTAATACTGCTTATTCTAAACCATAAATAAATGGCCAAAAAAACTGCAATGAGATTCCCTCATCATCAAAAAACATCCACTTTCAGAGCAGTGGGAGCACAGATCAGCGCTTATAAATCACTGTCTTCACCCTATTTGTGGAGCTGGTGGTTGATTATCATATGTAATTTGTGAGCTGGGGCTGAGGGACTGGGGGACTCCTCTAATCCTCTTTGGCTCGCAGCTGCCTGGACCTCTCCTCCCATGTTTTGCTAATTTGGGTTTGTGATGTGGTATGCTTGTTTAGCGCTGATTGCTATCAGCAGCTCAAACGCTGGGGGGAACGGGCCTGATGTGACTGGGGAGACTGCGAGGCTGATCTAAGGCCCTATCTTGCCATATTTGCATAAGAGGCAGGGGGCTTTGATATGGGATAAGCAGGTGACACACATTTTGCTATGGCAGGCCGTGACCCTAATCGAGTGTGTGTGTATGTGTGTGTGTGTGTGTGGAGAGCGGGTGTTGATCAACACCGATTAAAGATAAGATGTTTATTAAGCAGCAGGATTAGCAGCCTGAGGAAATCCTTTTGGCCAGGATCTGTATGGAGATACTGACCCCTTTTTTGGGTTGGTATCAAAAGAATCAACAAGTAAATGCTATGCAGGAATAAGACTGTAGCTTTGCGGTGAACCCCGCGTTTTCAAATCCAGTACCCCAGCTGGATCTATTGTTTTATTCTCCCCTTTTTCTTTCTCGTGAGCACTGGGTCCACTTGGCTTCCTCTTGCCTCAAATATGCCTCCAAGAGGGTCGAGAGAAACTTGTTAACACAGCAAACAATAACCTTCTCTCTGGCCAACACTAAAGCCCATGTTAGCAAATGGAGAAGCCTGTGCTTGACCGCTACTGAGAAGGGCATTGTTTAACACTAGTAGGTGTGTTTTCAATTCAGGGCCCCCTGCCTCTGAGCTTTTACAGCTCCCCCCAGCTTCCCACAGCTCCTGAGTGGCCTGAGCACTCGCACTGTACTCGCTCAGTCATTTAGGACAGCCAGAGCTCGGTATCCTGCCCCTGTTTATCGATCCCACACAACTGTGTCACTCCGCAATTTCCCCACACACGGCAGTGGGTCTGGAACTTCTGCTATAGGCCTTACTACCCTCGGTACATGCAACCCCCCCACCCCCCACCCCAGCAAAACAAAGTCAGAGCTTTATGTCAGAATACGGAGCTGGAATGGGGAGTGGATGATGGGATTCCTGAGTGAAAGGCTGGATGGCATCACAGTTGGACCATGGCATCCCAGGTATTCTAGAAACAAAAAGCATCTCCACCAGCCTTTTAGACCATCTATCACTCAAGCTTCCTTTTTAAGGCCCCAACACAAGAAATGTAGATGCTGGGACATTTCTGACCGGCATTCCTTTTTTTAAAAAAAAAAGGACAATGGCAATGATGGAAGTTTGGTTTGCCAGCAAATTCAGGCATCCCAACACCTTTACTATTGAAACTTTCCCTTTCTTTGAAGGCTTTCTTCCATTTGACAGATCAGTGAGTGGAATTCATCAAACATCTGTGCTCAGTGGATCCACAACAGCGTGCAGCTAATTCCCAGTAGAGTTGTAAGACTCATGGCTGAGTATAAACACAATCAGGACATTGGAGTTAACCCCTGATAATACGAAAAGCTGCCTGGAGGAGTGGAGGTCCAGCGAGCGATTGCAAGCGACGGCTGCGAATGACCAGCTTGTTCATGATCTGAATCCTGTTTGATTCCCAGCAGCCTCTCAGAGGACCCCCGCCCTCACTGTGAGCCGTACCACCCGTCACTGATCTGGCGACACAGAGCCAGCCTGCCACATATGGATTCTCCCTTGATATCATTCAGCCAGCGTGTAATCTTATTATGCAAAGTCTTAATCCGCACCTACATCCCAATGCCCCAAGGACTGCAATATTGTGATATCAAGGTGCTGGGGGTCATGTTGTGTGATCCTGGCTCTATTCTTTTGAGGAGATGGAGGACTTAGAAGCTGTGTCCCAGGAGTCCAACAAACTGGATAGAGAGATAGATAGATAAAGGAGGAGGGGTAAAACAATATAGAGAAAGACAGGATCTATATCATTGCTGTTGCAAAGAAACATAGATAACATCACAGAAGGAAAATATATTCTTCAATGTAATGTAATCTAATGTAATGAGTTGTTAAACCATGTTAATGCAAATTGTTTATTTTAGATCATGTCATCGCAGACAGTTCTAGAAATTATATATATATATATATATATATATATATATACGTTTTTTTGGAAGGATGAGATTGACATGAGGGCTCCAGCTAGGATTAGACTTGGTTTGAAGCAGTGGGATTTTTCCAGCAGACACATTATTGGACGGGGGAATAAGAGGCCACCAGCGTGGCGAAATTGGATCAGGATTGGCATTCGCTGTGAGTCAGCGACGGCAGCTAAAACAGCAGCTGCCCTGCCGATTTCTCTATCCTTTCAGGTGGAGCCACCTCCAGTGACTTGGAAAGAGAGCGGATGGGAAGAGAGGGAGGGGTGAAGAGAGAGAGAGAGAGTGAGAGTGGTGGGGTGATAATTTTGAGGTCCGTGAGGTTTAGCAGCAGTGTAATGAGATTAAGTGTAACACCTTTGCGAGAGAAAAAAAGCCACCTGGTGCTGTAACGGGCAGAGAGAGAGAGAGCGGGAAGGAGAGAGAGAGAGAGAGAGAGAGAGAGAGAGAGAGAGAGAGAGAGAGAGAGAGAGAAAGAGAGACAGGGCACTAATCCGTTCCCATCTCTGGGACGTCATTCAGAAAGGCCGTGAGTGATTTCCGCTCTGCTAGCCTCTAGTTAATACCATCACCAGTAGAGACGAGAGCGCGCATGAGAGAGAGTAAGATAGAGGGGGGGAAGGAAAAAAGGGTAGAGCTTATTATCCATAACTAAAGCCCTAAAAACACGCAGACGATACGTCATTCTGCAGTTCAGTTTTACACCACACATTTTCAGCATGATTCATCTGAAATTGCCTCACAAGTGGTCTCTGCTACTGTAAATACCCTGTTTATTATTATATACTGCACATCCTCTGTGCAGCAGGCTGTGGATATTATTCACACAGATATTATTTATTCCCGTTTACCCATAATATTGTATTCATCCAAACATCAACTGCACTAAATGTTTTGTTGTTTTCTTGCTCATGTTTCTCTTGCTCTCTTTGCAGTCTGCGTATTTTGTCCGTTCTGCACTTATGTAATCTTGTGGTGTTTCTGTTTTTGTCCTTTGTGTGGCTCAATGGATCTGGAGGAATCTTTCTTTATATACTGTATTTATGGGTTTATTAATGACAATAAACCCACTTGGACATTCTTTGGATTTATAGAAAAACAATGCAATTACAAATTGCAGACTGTGTATGATTAAATATCACATGAACTAATATGCGTAAAACAAAGCCTTAGAAACACTTTTCATGTTCTTGCAGTATTTAACATATCTCCGAAAGATCATTGTTCCATACTTTTTGTGTAACTATACTTTATACACAAAATACTGTGGTCAGTAAGAGAGATGGATATAAATGCTACAGATAAATGAATAAAATGACTACTGAAGTAGTTTACTAATTAACACAAGTAGTGGTTTGGAGGTGTTCCCTATCCTGGCTCTGTTATTGCAAATGTTAGTGATAGATTTATTTTGCGCATGATAAGACTATTGCACATCATAAACTCTCGCACATCATAAACACTTGAACAATTTCCTCCAGGATAAATAAAGTTTTCTGATTCTGATAATCATGACTAGTTCACAATGATGAACTGCACGTCTGTGTGGCAGCAGGTTTTTGCACAGGTAATTGTGTGAGTATGATGGCAGTTTATCGCTGGTTAATTGTCTATAGTTAGCAAAGCAGGAGCAGTTTGAGTCTGTAGCAGAGGTTTTTGTCGGAGTCTGTGTGAGCAGTAGTCTGGTTAGAGGGTGGGCACCACATGCAGGTTAGTCTCAGCCTCAGACATCACGCCCACGGAACGTTGGCTAAACGTCTGATGCATATGGTACACGTAACTGGAAACACCTCAGGAATCTCGAAGTCGTTATCTGATTGGTTGAATTTCATTGCCAGTCTGTTGTTGTGGGGACATTTCCATCCCCCGAAACGTGACGCTGAACGAAACGAACTGTGATTGGTTGTTTGACATATCGGTCAAACAGCCTTATGGGCGGGCCTTGTCCAAAGAAAGCTGCTATGAATTCCAGACCTTCAGCCGTCAGTCTATAGGTCTGGCTACGTGAGACTACATGCTGGTGATCCAGGGTGGTCAAACTGCTCTGGAGGGCAGGTAGTTCACAGTAGTGTGAGCACTACTAGCTTTCGGGTGTGGGGGTAGGAGTACACGTTGGTTGACTATTGTGGCTGAACTGGTCCACGACAGGTGATCAAGGGACCCTGATGATAGTTGATCTGGTACTGAGCGGTGATCCAGAACCCTGATGATGGTCGAACAAAGCTGAACAGATGGGCAGCAGTTCCTACTGTGAAGTAGATTCAGGCTCTGATGCATAAATCTAATAAAAATGGGCTGTAGAAACTAGTCAAGTTTATTTATATAGCACAACATCATACACAAAAATCAAAAGATGTGCATTACAAGAACAGAATAAAAATAAAATTAAATAAAAAAGTACAGAAGAAATCAAAGATACATAAAAAACAATAAAATACACACATATAAAAATACATGAAAATAAACTAGATTTGTAAGAAAAATCTTTGCAATAAGGAAAAATGCTTTTGTAGTCAGCAAACCACTTTGCGGCAGAATTATCAAGTTACTATGTGATATGTGAGTTTTATGTTGACAAGTGTTTCAACCATTCAGCAACTCGGCACAGTAACTAGTTCACCGCTGCCACTGGGCATTAGACAAATACAGGCCCTGAGATCCAAATGGTACAATATCGCCTAGATCCATTGACCCACCACTGTGGAATCAGCCCTCTTACTTGAGGAATGTCAGTAACGTTTTCTAGCAAATCACCACCATGCAGGACACGAGCAAAACTGAGACAGGAATTTACGCAGGGATTCAGAGCTGATCGGAAAAAGCAACTGGCCTTGTTTGTTAAAAACGTTATACTTTGTATTATTGAGTCTATTGGAATGAATATTCTACAATTGATCCTTATATGTTGGTCATCATTAGGAAAGTTACTACATGACCTTGCTACATTAAAGGATAGATTATCCAGGCCTGTACCCAGAGGGAAAGAAAAGTCCAGCCTATTTTTCCTAGATCAACCTGAGATTTTCTCTTAACTTCTAAAAGAGCTTCCTCTAATCTCAGCCTGATCTCAATTTAAGATTTTAAAATGAAGATTCTTTTCTCTCACTGCCCTGATCTTTATTTGTCTCAGATAATCAGATCTTCAAATAAGCATCAGATAAAAAGTCAGACAGTTTTTTATCCATAAGGTTGTTAAAATGAAGAAACTGAAAAGCAGAAGAAGAACTGAAGCTGATTTTTTCTTTTGTTCCTTATTTTTTCTAAAGGTGGGGTTGAGAAAAACAAGTCAGTAATCAATAATCTTCAAATTAGAAAATGATGAGGCAAAGAAAAGTTTCTGCTAAGATATAAATAGTCGGTACCACCAGACCTCTCCAGCACTGGTGTCATCAACCTATTGATCCCGGGCTTCGGCTTCATCATCCGGTCATCATTATTTCTCACTCTATTTAAATTCCCTCAAGTTTGCTGGTATGTTAGCTGTCTCTCTTTAGTGTATTGTTCTGAATTGACCTTTTTCTGCCCAAAAAAAACAATGTCTGGGTGTCTCCAAACACTAGTTTTATAGCAACCACAAAGACACATTTTGAATTTGAAATAGAAATGCAACCTATTGTTTACAAGCTTAATAGTCTGTGGTTGTTGGTTTGCTAGCATTTGACTGGATGTCTGCAATAAAACCACTGTTCCAGTTTGTCTAGTCAAGACCACCTTTACACCACTATCTTCAACCGCAGCGTAAAATATTCTAATGTCCAGGTATTCTAGATCTCAAGGGATCTTGAACCAGGACCAAGGGACAAAATCCAGTGGCTGGATGACAGCAGAGGGCAGTGTGTTTCAGGAACCCATCGGGGGGGGCAACAAACTCGACTGCTCAGCTGTGGTGAAGACTTCTGAAGGATAGGCAGTGTAATTCTTTCCAATTATCACAATCATCACCACATCACACTCCAAGCAGCTACCAATCAGAAGCATGACTGATGGCCAATAACCAATTAGCAGCCTGGCTCATGGTAAATTTGGACCTTGCAGCCAAACATGGCTTAGTCAGACTAAAGCCTTCAACATCCAACCTCAGGTTTACAGTTAATGGCCGATTATCTGCGAGCCGAACCCCCCTGGGATGCACAGCTACAAAACAACATTGGCCTCGCAAGTCACAGGAAGCCTGTGTGTGCCAATCTGAATGACATGAGAACATTTAGAAGCAGACACATGGGGGCCTTTCCAGTGATGGGGTCAACATAATGAACACAAGGGAGGGTGCAGAGTGGGTGTGTGTAAAGGAGGGGGTGGTGGCGTGGGGGGGGCGGGGGGGTTGCGTTTGTGTGATTAACAATCTGGGGTTATTTTTAAGTCAGGTTCAGGCAGGTCTGGGCTTGCAGTGAGCGCGAGGGTGGGGGATGGGGAGGGGGGCACACCAGGGCCCGAGGCTCCAGCAGTGTCGCTCACATTGGGGACACGATCACAGCCAGGCTTCCCTCTGGCAACTGCTTTCACAACAAACGTGCAAATAGGCTTTTAAATCCAACTGTTGTATCCAACTTACACTCATGACATCCTTTTTTTACCCCTGCTAGCATTGGCAAGGTTAGCCGAGGCTGAGGTTACGGTGTTTTTCAGCAAAAAACTGATTTCGCTTTTGACGGCACTTAGAGGATCTCGGATGCTCTGTGTACGTGTTGAAGGTGAAGTTTTGGTTTAATGCCACTGAATGCACAGCGATCACCCTCTCCCGCTTCCTGCCTCATACACACATACACAGCAGTCCAGGATTGTACTGAGCGCTGTTAGTGTTAGTGCCAGTTGAGTGAGCTGGATGATGGGTTGGGCAGCAAACCTCTGGCTCTCTGACACATTCTCCGTCATAAACAAAGAAACAATGAGAGAGCGCCGGCACAGTGCAGCCTGCAATCCAACAGCCCCCACCACACAAACACACACACACACACACACACACACACACACACACACACACACACACACACTCTATCCAGCATATTTTACCTCCTGCCCTCACTGAAAGACATGTAACCACAGTAACATTCAACACTCCAAAAGTGAGACTGCATGGATGCCTCTTCTTTTACCAAAACAGTATGATAAATACTTTTTTTTTTGTAATATATATATATATATATAAAACATTTTGCAGGACATGGCGTTATTAGCTGTTCTAACTGATGAGAATTAGAATTAGCATTGGAGCCTTAGCAACAAAGCCAAAGGAGAAGTGAACTAAAGGCACTATGAACTGCACAGAGACCTCTTCTTTTACTAAAACAGTAACATAAATGCAAATCAAAATCATTTATTCATCTGTAACTGCTTAAGAAGTTCTAGTGCCGCGAGTACCTGGAGCCTATCCCAGGGTCTATGGGCACAAGCCCACTGCAGGGCATGCAACTAAGGTCAATTTAGTATCACCTGACGCACATGTCTTTGGACCATGGGAGAAACCTGGAGACCTTGGAGGAAACCCACATCACCAAGAGAACATACAAAACATACAAACACTGCAAAAAATTACACTGAAATTTTACAGGACATGATGTCATTAGCTGTTTTAACCAATGAGAAGTAGCATTAGCATTGGATCCTTAGCAACCGAACTATTAGCCATTTCCTCAACCTTACAACACTTGAATGCCACAATCAAATGGCCATCTGACTCTATTTGAACACAGGATTCAGTCCGGAAGTTTGAACTGGAGCGTCTAAATCCCCCTTCCTGATCTTTATGGTAAACATTAATGCTTGAGTGAACAGAGAACATGCAGCCTTTTTGTTGGCTATGGCTTTTGACACACTGACAGAAAAAGAAACAACCCCCCTGCCCATCAAAATACAGGGAACCAAAGAATCTTTCTTTAAGACTAATTTGGTTTGAATGATAATGCAAATCCACACAGAAACTCCATCCATCAATGTTAGCTAAAAGTAAAAGTAAATAAATATTGGACGTTAGATGAGAAGATGAAACACTTCTCCTCTTTCTACACGATTAGCCAATCAGGAGGTAACACCTGCTGGTGCCTGTGAGGACCAACTTTTGTGTGGCTAACACCCATGAGCCTGGGGACACAATTACATTTGTGGTTTTGGCCGAAACTGGGAAGCCATTTTAAAGATTTGAGCTGGGATATGAACTCGGAGCGGGGGGAAGGGAGGGTCCTCTTTTGTCTGCCTGAGATTATGGCCGAGTTCAAGGAGAGAACAAGAGGAGAGAGAGCGAGAGAAAGTTAATTAAAGGAAAAAGAGTGGCTTTCTGGCCCTCCACCTCCAAACATCAGGCCTTCTTTGAGGGAAACGCTTTTCAAGGATACCTGTGAAGTGAGTGGGAGATCAGTGAAACCCGCCAGTACTTGCTTGACGGGGGTTTAAGGTTACCGCTGCCATTCTCACACACACACACAGACGCACAAACCATGGCGCGGCGGGACTTCCACGTCTACAATAATGTGAGAAAATACATTAAGCATCTGAGGTCATACTGGGCTATGTTCACCTGCTGATGTGCTAAACTTTTTGCTGCCATTTTTACACAACCAAATTAGGCTGGGTAATTGACTGCTAGCGGAGATGCTATCACAATGTGTTCGCTCACTGTTAGCAGTTAGCATCATCTGTGGCTAGGAAAGACATGTTTACTTGGTATTTTGTCCACAACAGCAGAGCTGAGAACCAGATTTGTGGGAGGCAATGTATTCAGAAGACCTTGGAATTGAGGTCACTCTGCTAGTGGACCTTCAGTTTGTCGAGAAATAAAAGAAACTGTATTCAATTTCCTTCAACATCACCAACCACAGGAACTCTAGTCATGAATGTAGCTGTTCCAGGGACAACACCCAGCACAGTGAATGCTCCATATGGGTCTGCGCACAGGTCAAGATATGAATATATGAATTAAAAACTGATAGCGATACAGCTATTGCTACAAATGTTCTGCACACAGTGAGCAGGAACCTTCACATTGGCACCAAGAGAGTGCCAACTCTTACGGTCACATAGAACTCTGTTACATTCATAATCCACTTGTAGGGGACTTTAAAGCACAGATTATCACACATACTTGCAGAAACACAAGGAATGGACCTCAGATTTGGCTTGGGTTGATCCAGACAGAAGGGATACCAGGATTAAAGGACAATTAGCTCCTCTAATCTCAGCCTGATTAACTCCCACTGCTCTGATCTTTTTTTATCAGATCTTCAGATAACCTAGAATAAAAGAAAGGCAATTTTGAGAAGTCAATGAGAACAGCAAGCCAATGAGAACAGCCGATGAGAAAAAAAGAACGATCTGATTATTCCTTTAGGAGGGGTTTAGGAGAAACAAGTTAGACTAAGAAGGTATGTTTTTTTTGATGAGACAAAGAAAAAATGATGAGACAGAGCAGCAAATCCTTTTTGTGAATAATATGATGGCAATGGAAATTTCACAGACATTTACCAGGATTACCTTTCAGCATTGTCAGCATTGAAAGCTGGTGGTTGTTACGTGGACTTGCAAACATAGAAATGACCATCGAGAAGTAGATAAAGCTTCTTTATTTAAGCTGTGTCAACAAAGCAAACTATTTATTGTGTATTTAATGCATGTCAACGTTCCACAAGATGCCTTCAAATCTTCATTTAACTTTGAGGCCTACTTGTGTCACTAAGCCATACCAAACAGGAAATGTCTGAAGATCTCTGAAGGCAAGGTTCAAGAAACATGTACATAGACTAATGAGCAGTGTAACAGTAGTGTGAATGGGATGTAAAAAGAAGGCAGGTCAGGATATGCTGGCAGTCTATCATTGATTCTCTGGGGAAACAGAATTATTTCAACAATGAATTTTGATTAGCATTTCCAGAATGAGGAAAATCTGTAAGTAGATACGAAGCAGCTGGTCTTGTCAGTCATGCACCAGTGCATCTAAGCCCAAAAGCCAAACGGCTTCAGAGGAAGAAATGTTGCCTGATCTTATTGTAGCAGTACATCAGGAAGTGTTTCAGTGCCAGGTATGTATTACTCTACAACTCCAAACTTTATTCACACTCTAGTGTACATCAGTCTATAAAAAAAGCCCATGAATCTTCATAGAAGAATTTCATGGTTTTTCTCAATGTAGTCTGCACACAACTGCTTAACCCTTAGAACCTTTAGAAACGTGTATCAGTAAACTCTAATTTCAGTAAATATAAACAGTGTAAAACAGTCTAGAACCGGCATTTACCCTCAGAACTCCGACTGTATCAGTAAGCTCTAATTTCAGTAAATATTAACAGTGTAAAACAGGCTAGAACCAGTGTTTGTTCTTCTACACGCCTGCTGTTTGCTGCCCTTTCTCTTGGTGCGCCACCGCTTAGCCGCTCTCTGGAGCCCCTCCCTCTTCAGGTTTTCCCCACCCACTTGTGGGCATAGACTATCCTGAAAGTTCTCCCAGGTTCAAAGATCTTGCGTTTTAAAAACCCCAGTTGTGTTTTGTATTATTATTACACGTTATTAAATTACAGTAACTTTGATTCTACGTGACACAGGAGCACCAAAAAAAGCTTGACATGATGTCTGACACCTCGAGAATCAACACAAACCAGAGGAACTTCCATATAAGGAGCTGTTTTGCTGTATGGACCAGCAACAGGTCGCACTGGAAGTGCCTGTAGGCTGAATCAGCTGCTGGCTCAGTATAATTAACCAGAGAATCTGTTTTTTTCAGTGCTTATGGATGGTTTCTACAAAAGCACTAATCTGAAGAACCTCTTCAAATCAGTAGCCTCCCTGTGAGCAGCAGGTGTACACATTAGATTGAGATTAGAATGTTTTGTTCGCTTCAGCTATTTCCACACTTTAACAGTTCTCTGCCCAGTGGGTGGTTAGGACAACAAACAAGGTAACACCCCATTTTAAAAGGACTTCATCTGAAACAGATATATAAAGCTATAAATATCACATTCTTCTCTGGCATCACCCAGAAATCAAGGGTAAAGAGTAAAGGGGGCATTTTGCTGACACCCTTATCCAGAGCGACTACAGGGCCAGTCTCCTGAAGACACTGAGGGTTAAGTGTCTTGCTCAAGGATGCAATGGTAGAAAGTGGGGGTTCATCAGGTTCACAGGCAAGTGTCTGCTTCTTTTTTTTCTTTTAATAAAAGTCTGAGTCTCTTTTTTTCTTTACACTTTTACTGATAAAAACTGATAATTGGTTACCATCATAAGTTCAGGTAGTCTCCTAAGGTAGTTTTCATCACCTCTGTTAAGTCAAGTAGTTTTATTGTCATTTCAAACATACACACAGTACACTGTGAGAGGAAACCACAACACTCCAGGACCATGGAGCAACACACACATAAAACAGACCCATAAAGAACAAAAACAGAAACACTACAAGTGCAAACAGGACAAAAGACAGTGCAACAAAAAGCACAAGAGCAACAAAACAACCACACGATATTTAGTGTGATCGACAGCTACAGCACTAGTTCAACTGAATATAGTATTATCCTGTTTTCTAATAGAGTTGTGTGCAAAATTGAGGAACGGTGGTAGACAGCAATAAATAACTGTGCAAATATAGTAGCAACAAAAACACAGAAGGCGGTTGGAGAATAAGTCGTCTGTTTAAGTCAGAAAGGATCCGTGTGTGTACATGCTTTGTGTTAAGAGGCAGAGAGGGAAGTTCAGGTGAGGGATGTGTTGGTTGTATTTGTGGAGAACAGTTTATGTTAACCTCAGCTGGGCCCCAATCTCTGTACCACTGCTTTGTTGTAAATTGTGAAAGGCGAATGAAGCCAGATCAGATTAGCATGGGTTATGCGATCATTTCCTTTTACTGGGGCTTCTTTGTGAGTTTGAGTCCAGATCTGCTTTGTTGGTGGTATTCTCCCTCCTCCCCTGACACAAAAAGGTTTCTGAACACTGCTACTCTCTAATTTTAGTCTCACAGGATGTACATCCAATCATCTCTGAGATGGATGGTCACCCAATCGTTTTCTTGACCAATTTAATTATTTATTAGCATATTTATATTTAGTCTGTGTCTCGTCTGTAGTCTGGTGCACATTCGTATGTCTGGACACCATATTGCAAATGAAGCGTGATCATATGACATGCAATGCAAACCTTCAGGCTTGTTGAAAATAAACCCTACAAGAAAACCCCAGCAGAACCTACTGTCAGTAAATGTACTTCCAAAACAGATACCCTCAGATAAACAGATTCAACCCAAATGGGGCTTAAAATTTGAAATGGTTTAACTGAATTAAACCAAAAGAAAACACTAAATGAAGGTACAACAAACCAAATGAGTAACCAAATGTACTTTCCGATCAAAAATGTCATTATTTCTGTTAGTATATCATAAAGCTATATTGCTAATGTGTTCTTACTATGTGAAATATCACTACTTATATGAATATTATATTGTGCAGTAGCAGCCTAGTGGGTAAAACACCCTCCTATGAACCCGATGACCACAAAGTTGCAGGTTCAAACAACCCCACCCCCAACTTTCTACCACTGTCTCCTTAAGCAAGACACTTAATCCTCAGTCTCTCCAGGGGACACTGTCCTTGTGGCTAATGATTATATTTCGCTCTGGATAAGTGTTAGTGTTGCTAGTAATTCTCTCAACTGTAAGCTAATTATTTATAGCTTTCATACTCCAGTATTTGTGTATATAGAATAGTGTATTACATACTGAGTATTTTCTGTAGAGTTTTTATTGGATTTATTTAGACTTAATTTATATTATTCTTGTCTTTGTGTCTCTGTGTAGCCGTAACACCAGCAGTTTCCTCCGGGATCAATAAAGTTCTATGATTATCAAAGCTAACAGCTGGAATACGTGGTTCCCTGTCCAGTGTGAACTCCAGAGTGCAGACCAGGTGAAAAGTTAGGCCCCCACAAAAATAGCACGATGATGCCCATCACTGGACTACAATGTGTTGCTGATCCTGTCTGCACATATAGGGGGGACAGCAGATGTAATTAGAGCTTTGACAAGCCCACTCTCTAAAAGTGATGAGATTATCCCTAATTGATGTCAGTATGGATTAGGATTCGGTTCGCTGCAGGCCCACTGGCAGGTCCAGCTTCGGCCTGGGCCGCCAGGAGGGGACGCCGATGAAAAGCGTGGTTTTTGCTCCGCTCAAGCCGCTTCTTCTGGGAGAGAACAGATTTCAGCAAACAGCCTAATGACTCCGTTTGAAGCCTTAATCAACCCGTGACCTTCTTCCAATGATGTAACCCCACAGATCCCCTGATTATTGGGAAAACGAGGAACAATAACAGGAAAAAAAAAAATATGACATTGGTCTCGGCTAGTGAAGTGTGGAGGCAGTTTGTGGCTTCATTGTGAGGAAGGGGAAAAACACATTTATTTACATGCAAACAAAGTTAACAAGAGCTAGGAGGTTACTGAGCCATACAGTCCACACAAAGACTGGAGGGGGGGCACGTTGTTCTGGTTAACGTCTGGTCTCATCTGTAAAAAAGAGCACGAGTGGCTCTGAGGAAATGACCTTAGGGATTTTAGGAAAGATAAAGACGCGACCCACTTCCTTAAAGAGTTATTTGATGGTGTACTTGCATTAAATGGGTCTATATGGGAACTATATATATTATTCTAACACCAAATGAAAGGTTTTGCAGAATATTCGGGACGTCAATAACGTCAAAAGGAGTGTGACAACTCCGTTACTGAATTTCCAGTACAGACAAATAAAAATTTACGAGAAACTAGTTAAAAAAAACAGGTATTTCCTTTTTAATTATATATTAAACAAGATCAAGTTACATTATTTGACACCATGAATAAATATGCACATGCTCTTTGATGGCAGCAAAACAGAAGGTCATAAACCAGAAATCCAAATACAAAGTGATGTTCACATCCTCACCATCTTCAAGGTTCGCCATGAAGGAGATCCGCCAGTTAATGGACAGAACAGATCATTTTGAGAAGATGCATGAAACATTATTTGCCGTTCATTTTTCTGCTCATTCCAACAATCTGTGGAATGCGCTGGACAACTTTATCAGAAGGCATCATGTAGACCTCCTCACTTCAATACTGAGCGAACACGTGTCACAGCACACCACTGAGTCTTCGTCCTCCTCCGCTTCCTCTTTCTCCAGATGAAACTCCCCTCCGCAGCGACAGCTGTAAGAGTAACACTCATTCTCTGAAACAGAGGTGAAATATTGATTGGAGCACAGCAGCCATCATTGGGCACCAAAAGCCATCAGCAAACAGTCCAGGTTTGTGGAGATCACTTTGTTGTCTGCTGTGGTGCCTCTCTGGAAATGCGTTTTTAATAGGCCTGCAACTGAAACAACTTTTATATTTGGTTATTCTCTTCCTTTTTTTGCTTAATCGACTAATTTAATGATTATTGCAATTTCTGTGAGAAAAAAATCCTCATCCCACATATATTAAACTACTCTTACTATTGCATACATTTACATTACCATAATTTGGAAGATGCTTTTATCCAATGTCACAGACATAGTGAGTAACCAGGAGCAGGATTTGAACCCCACTCTCCTGCTTGGAGGGCAGCAATGTTATCCACTATACCAACCCGTTAAAAATAATGAAAACATCAACATTTTACATTGACTGGGTAAATGACTATTTTTATTGTTTCTGTTTTCTTGATTTCAGCACTCATTTAATCACATTGAATTTGAACTTATATAAGGGTTAATGGCTCTGAGTGGGGCATGTTAAATGACTGAACAAGATCTGATATCATTGACCAGAGGCCTCTGCATTAAACATTACTGTGTTGGGGAAAAGGGGCCGGTAATTGTGGTTTTATTATGGTAAAGTGTAACACAGGCAACTTCATCCTCATCCTGATTTAGCATCGTCCTGGTCAGGAAAACTGGGCAGTCATTAATGAACCGCTGCCTTGTTATGGCATTAGCTTTATTACACTGTACTTAACACCTCTGAAACGTTTGTGTTCAATGAGATGCTGCCACTTTGGCTACTTAGTTAAAAGCACTTTCCAGCAGCAGCAGGCAACGTGTTGCATCTCGCTGGAGCATCTCGCCCATTGTAATGCACTGTGACATTTGTGGGTCTTGCCTTCTTGACTCCCTTTGCCTTCGTTAAAAGTTCTCTCTGTTCTGCAAAATATTTTTTCTCATGATACAACAAAAGGACAGGAGCTCTATTGTCCTCAACTGCGTGTTTTGTTTTTTATAATCAGTTTGTTGACTAATTGCTGCATCTCTCGTTTTTCCTTATATCACTGTGTATAGAGAGAGAAAGCGTGAGACACAGAGAGCGAGAGAGAATGAAAGAGAGCGAGAGAGGGGCCAAATGCCAGTAGCACCAGACAGTAGCTTCCTCAAACCACTAACTCCAGTACCATTATGGATTGGAAACCAATCATCTTCTGAATTCTGGCATGGATGGGAGCCTTGTCCAAGAAGGTTGCTTAAAAAATGTGCACAATGGCTTGGCTGTTAATGCTAATGTTACCATTATCAATTTATATTCAGACATGTTTTAGTTATTGCTGCAGCTGGACTTGTGATGCAGGTTGATGTGAACTCACCGCTGTCCCAGTTCATGTCTTCCAGTGTAACAGAGGCATCAACTGGCCAGCTTTGCTTCAGTTCATGTGCTGCACACACGCACACACAGAGAATTATAAGCATTGGGGGAAAAAATGCATAACCCCTTAAATACAGTACGGGTGAAAATTTCATATCAACACCGTAATAATATTTGTACATCATTTAAACATCCATTGCTTTTTTATTCCTCTGAGTGGGTCAGACTCAGAAAACACACCAGGTCTGTGAAGAAGGCAAGAGTGGAGTGGTCGGACCCCCAGCTCTTCGGAAAGTGTGAGCAGCAAACATTCATCTGCTTAAATATTAACCATATGATCATCAAGGCCAGGGAAGGACGCACTAGGCCACTTAACAGACAGAAAACTGTAAAGTCAATTCAGGTGCAACATGGTGCGGTCTGGGAGGGTCCTGCCTCTGACTGCACCCAAACAAAGAGCATAAAGCATAGAAGACAACATGCTGCCGCAAAAAAAAAAAAAAAAAAGGATCGAGTGCAGAATCTTAAAGAGCTGCAGCTGAGTGGTTGTCACTAAAGGTGAATGTATATTTTAAGAGTGTGAAAGACAGTTTCTTGAATATGAAAATATGAAATATGACAATTAATTGTCACGGGAGAAAAAAATCGAGGAAGGAAGAGGAATGAAAGATCAAGATGTAACACATCTGAAAAAAGGGAAAAAACCTGCAGCCGTTGTGAGAGAATGGTAATTAGCACGTCCCCGTGCCACTTTTCAACATGTTTGCCTTTAATTAGCCCGGAGACTGCCCTGAGCGTGTGCCATTACAGTTTTGGCTGCATATCATTTCTTAAGTCTGGCAAAGAAATTTGCACCGCTAATTCCGAGGCCGTAAAAAAGTGGTCGTGGTGGAGATGAGGAAAAAACGTGTCGATATGTTAAACAAAAGACTCATCGGAAACGCGCTTCACACGTTGCAAGAAGGCGTTCAAATTAGTGAAACGTTCTCATTAACCCGTCAAGCCACTATGCATATTTATCACCAGGAATGTATGAGGAACATAATGATTAATGTAGGCTACAGGAGCTAATCGTGAGAAGTTCTAAAACAGGAGCTCCAAAATCATTACGACTCTCCCACATTTCGAGTATAGTGTCTTGTCCAGACTCTCCGTCCTGTATTAGGAGTACATGAATTAACTGTGAGAGGGAAGCCCTCGAGCCTTCAAGGCCTTCAAAAAACACCTCATGAATCCTGAGAACTGCAGCAAAATGAGCTCTCCCATTGGTTAGGCCTTCAAGAGATTTAAGACCTAATGAGTCAGATTAAACAACATAATGAGGAATTGACTGTTTAAGCAGTCAACCAATTTTGATTTCCAATGTGTGAAAGGAAAACTTTGTGAAAGGCAACATCAGTCTAGGCTTTCTGGAGGTTCAGAATCCATCACGGACTATGAATTTGAGTGGCAGTTTAGCCAATGGGTGAATAGCAGCAGATCTCTGGGACTCTTTACTGAAGGAGTCATTATAGAAATGCTGCACAAGAGGATAAATATACTGTCTGTTACAATATTCAGTAATACACATGTCACATGTTCCTGATTGTTAATCTGGAACAACAAAAGTTCCTGTATGATAATCACATAGATCCTCATAGGGGCACTAGTGTAAATTAGCATTATAGTAATGTTTCCTTGTTGTTTGACCATGTTGTGATATTTGTGGTCCAATTTGCAATACTGTGTTTCTAATGTGTTTCATAGTAGTGCGTTCATTTTTCTTTTGTTATATTTTGAATTGAATCACCTTGTTGGTGCAAAAAAACTATTTTCTGTCAAACTGTATTGTTATACTGAGTAGAGTCAATGAAAGAAATGGAGACAAATGTTTTACTGACAGGCTGCAAAGTGCCTAAAGATACAAGGAGCCTAGATAAAGGAGCTCCACCCACTCAGCATTCAGCACCACCAGTATACTGATCACCACCTGATCATCTGGAATCATCTGCTCCTGGTTCTTCACTGGATCAGGACTTAAGTTAGATGTACATGTTATGCTTGAAAGATTCATGTGCAGCTCACTGTGTGGCTTAACAAGAACTTTTGAAAGGAAGAACTGGAAGCCCTGAGAATTGTTCCTCAATACTACATTAAAAAATACAAGACAGTCTGGCTTATTTGGAAGTAAAAAATGAAGAAATGAGACGTGGCTCAAGACTTTTGCACAGTACTGTATCTATCAGTGCTGCTGTAATAAAACTGCTTTGTAAGCCACAATGTGAGCAAGAGCTCTGACAGATAACAGATGGTAAAAGTCAACTATATGTGGAACCAAGGGATACCATTTAACTCGAATAAGAGGTTTGATTCTACAATGGTCTCAGTGCGGGTCCACACGGGTCAGTGGGTTCTGGTTCTGGATGAAAGCTATTATAAGAAATGGGCCCAAAGCACAGCTGCCGTCACAGCCAGACAGTGTTTATTTGGCTATGAGATGATGTTGACAGCTAAAATGATGAGTAATTACCAAGCATGAGTGGGCAACAGGCTGAGATAGAACAGCGCTGGAAAGAACCTGGGTCTGGCCTGCTAAACACACCGCTGCACCAAACACACGCACACAGAACCAAAAGTAATGCATATACAAATACATATGGCCTCACATATGCATGTCAATAATATTGCTACAGTAAAACCGCCTGTAAAAAATCTCTGCCTAAGAAGTCATGGAAAGTTCTTCTGCAGCCACGATGTCTTTCAGCATGACTTTCAACACAACCGAAGTTTCCTTTCTTCATATTGCATAAAGAACAGCAATTTTAAATATTCATGACTGTATCCTACTTTCATAAATGAATAGGAGAGAATGAATACGCTGAAACATTTGAATATGCCTCAGCAGTGTGAAACAGCATCAGGGTTAAACCACTTCCACTATGCACTTAAATGCAAGCCACTGCAGTACACATCAAACGCAGCCCAGTCGATAACTACTCACGTTTGGCTCTGGAGGAAAAGGCCGCAGGGCATGCTGCTTTGGTTAGGTCGGGATTAGCACATCCTTTGAGCCGGGCTGAATCAATCTCCAGGCTTAATTATGGCTGACCTCCGCGCACGGCCACATAAGCCACAGTGGCTTCAATCTGAGCAGCTTTCTACCTGTAATCTCCATTATGACACCTAAGACAAGATAGAAGTCCAAAGCCCTCTTCAGGCTGGATTAGTTTTTACCTGGGGACGTTAAGTAATGTAAAGTGATTATGGACGAGATCCCTGATTTTAATCCAGTGTGACTTTTACAGTCTGACCGTAATAACTGTGGAGTGAATGTAATTGTAATGTCTTCTGTAATTGGTTGAACCCAGCAAAAGTAGTCCTGTTCCAATCCACTAGTGTGCCCTGTGACGTAATTCAGACGGGAGAACCTTTCAATCTGAGAACGTGAGGAAACCACCGTTACCTTCAATCAAATTAACCACCCAATAAAACTCCAGAAATGATATTACACAACCTTTGCTGGATTCTGCTTCTTTTCCAGGTTAAACATTTGCATGGTTTTGTATATCAAAGACATCACTTTCGATCTTTACACAACCATTTCCCAAGTTCTCTTTACCCTTTAAATTAAAATAGGCATTTTATCGCTACTGCGCCTTTAAGAACATAAGTGTTGTGATTGGCTACCTTTATTGTGCTTTGTCCGAAAACCAGACCAAAATGATATAAATATATTCATAGCCGTGTCAAACTCAAATGTTTTGCAAACACAAAAGATGTTTCCATGATGGGATATTTAAAACTAAACCAGTTCAACTTTAAATAAAAATAAGATGCTTTAAATAAAGGACAATAGATGCTTCATATCTTTCATACAGTACATTTCATATTTCATATGGTAGTCTCTAGCTAAGCAGGACGTAAAAAGATGGAACCAAACTAAAGTTTGCGGTGTTAGAATTTGAATTTGTCGAGGACATTTTGTGGCAGCACTTACAATGGAGGTCAACATGGCCAGTAATGAGTTGCACATAGGGTCGAGGTGAGGCTGGACTCTTCCTGCAGAGAGAGGTCGGGCAGAGTGGGCCCCCTGACTAAAGGCGACCCAGCGCTCCCCCCCTTAATGGTGCGCCAGGCCAGGGATGTACATTTATTGAAGGTCCTAATGGAGGGTTGGGGGGGGGGCGCTTTCCTCAGGCAAAAGGGGAGAGACACAGCCTATCACTTCATGTAAGAATAGGCCATGTGTGATAGACCTGACCTACATTTCATCTCTCTCTCTCTCTCTCTCTCTCTCTCTCTCTCTCTCGCTCCCTCCCTTACAAACACACACATGCACTCACTCCCGCTCTCTTTCTCTCTCTCTGATGTAAGCTCTAAGGAAGCACTTCTCCAGACTGAGCTATGGAAGAATACAACCCTGTTATGATGCACATCCTTAATGGTGCCATGTTCCACATAACCCCCTCCCCCTTTATTTTCTATTCCAAGGCCTCTTTCTCTTCTTTTATAGTCTTTAATCTGTAGATGTGAGTCAGAACTGTAGCTCCACCGAATCTACCAATTGTCCGGATGTGCTTTGTGGTTCATTAACGTAGCTTTAATAAATTAATTTGTAATGTTTATCGATTCGCCTTCATCAGCAAAGCAAAGCTTGTATACAAAACCATTCCTCAGTCATTCTAAATGGCCTAGTTAACAACCCTCTCATCTGACCTTTCCACAGGCCCAGCAGCCAGACCAGGCCTCAGTGACTAATCATACCATCATGTGTATCACCAGACGGCAAGCAAGGATTAGTGCAGAAAAAGTAGTAGTAATTAATTAACATTTCAATTAATTTAGATAAATATTTGTAAAGTAGTCAGAAATTGGTGACTGATATGACGGTTCAAAAATAATCACCGTTTATTATTATTATTATTATTATTATGATTATTATTATTATTATTATTATTAGTAGTAGTAGTAGTAGTAGTAGTAGTATTTGTTATTTGTTATTATTCATATATATGGAGAGAGATTATATAGAACATATATACACTACCGGTCAAAAGTTTTAGAACACCCCATGTTTTCTGTTTGTTTGTATTGAAATTCAAGCGGTTCAGTGT
>JBBPDE010000031.1:9451941-9469848 GCA_037974605.1 Nannopetersius ansorgii | reverse complement strand
CTGTCCTTTGTACCATTTCATGCTATTCATTGGACCTGAACTATTTAAAATTCAATTAAATAAAGCTTGAAACATTGGGGCGTTCTAAAACTTTTGACTGGTAGTGTATGTATATATAGAACAAATATAGAACAAATATAGAATAATATTAGAATAATATAGAATAATAACATTGCTAGCTCCTTTTACAACTGTCTACAGATTTGTCATGATTTCTGTACTGGAATTTAATGTGAAGATCTGGAACTGTTGATGATTGAAGAAGCTACCTACCACGCAGCTGCAGGTCAAACGTCCTCCTGCTCTCCTCATTGCTCAACACCTTCCAGGCCTGGTCCACATCTATAAACCTCTGCAGGTGCAGGTCCGCCTCCTGCTCTGATAGGTCAGGCTTCTGCTTATCTGGGTGAAACTACCAATCAAAAACAAACAGTCAGAACTGTAACCATTCGCAAAAGCTAAAGCTGTGAGTGCCCTGACCAGACACAAATTACCCATGTGACTGTACTGGATTTTTTTTTCTGGAGTTACACATTCATAGATATTCAGACTGTGCCATTGGCTGGGAGAGATTTAAGACAATGTATAGAGAGCACGTTAGAAAGGACTAAATAGGTTAAATAAAGCATGGGGGAGGGGGAGGGGTGAAAAGAGGATCAGAAAAAAAACTGCAATAGACACTCATAACTATATACAGAACAGCAGAATTCTAGTATTGGCACCTTTTGCCACACATATTATGGTGCATTTTCTACTGCAACACACCAGCAACACCAGCAAAACCCTCTTTGAATAAAAACTGGAGCAGGGAAAAGACAGAAACGAGGGCACCTAATGTTGTGGGTCCTCTCGAAGCCCATATTATGGACTACTGACCATAAGAGGAAGAATGGAGCAAAAGAGATTACAGCACAAAGGACGAGAAAAAGAAAAAGAAAAAAATCCCAGAGTACGTGCCCTGAGATAAGAGCAGCCTGGTTAAAAGGCCAGAGGCCACCCTTCACCTCCAGCCAAAACCACTGCAGACATCATCTCCACTCTGCGACCCAAAATATGACAAATTGAGCCTATGCATTATGTCATGGCTTTGACTAAAAAGATTATGTTGCAGTAGCTAGCTTAGAGGAATGTTCTCCGAGCAGTGCAGGGTGTTTTGACGCCCCTGTTGGTTTGGATATGCTCTTATAGTGAGAGTGATTCTGCTCCTGAGGGCTGCGCCGTGGCCTTCCGTTAGTGCGGGTCGTGCTTCTGCAGGGCCGCGCGGCTCTGCTGCTGGCCCATGGGAGAATCAAAGAGGTTGAAGAGGGCAAATGGAAAACAACTTAGCTCCTTTCTACCAGGCATTCAAGCGGGCCGCTGATTGCGCTCTGGCACTGCTGAGCAGAGCATTGCGTGTGTGTGTGTTTGTGTTTTGTATGGTTGCTGCAGTTCAGAAGCTGAACCGCCGCCAAAGTCGGATAATGATGCATGGGGCGATACTGGACTACAATAACCAACAGTCCCGGGCTAGCCAATTACTGTCCGCCGCAATTATATTTTTAATTTTAAGTAACAGGAAGACTGACCGAATTCAACTAATCATTTCAAGCAATTACTTTTAAAACTAATTAAAATTTAAGGGCGGCTGTGTGTTCTAATGACTCTGTTCCCCAACCACCACCACCACCCACCCTCCCCAATTCCCTTTATGCCTCTTGTATTTTTGTTGTTGTTTTCACGCTCTTAAATGGACAAGCTGTCCGTCTGAATGGGACGAGAGGGAGGGAAAAGAACGTCGACTTTACCGACAAGCCAAAAATTAACTTCCTGATTGAGAGAATCATTAACAGGCTCTGTGTGCGCCAAATCTGAAGCAGCATTTTGTATTGTGGCTAAAGGAATGGGGGGTGGGGGGGGGCAGAGGGATTGGCTGCCTCTGCCAAGTATTGTCCCACCTACTTCAAACTGATGGCGGTGTTACAGTTTAAAGGGGTGAAGATGTTACAAAAGAGGGTCCAGAGAGGAAAAAATGTTCTAAAACGTTTGCTGTGATCACGCAAGCCACGGACGGGTTATGGAAGCAGAATGGAAAGGAGAGAAGCTCCAGAGTCCAGGCACAGAGAGCCAGCTGATGGATGGGAGAGGGGTCAGAGCGCTTATCCATGACTGACCCCACGGCTCTGTGCTTTCTGAATCGTGTATGTTTCACACGCTGCCCATGCTGTGGGAGGCAGTAAATGGGAATCCTCCATTGCTCAGCACAAACAACAGCCACAGGATGATAGATTCCAAAGCCACGCCCATTATCAGTGTTTGCCTGTTGTTACGGTGCTGTATAGTCTATTTACTGTCTCTGTCAAACCACTTTGTTCAGTACTGTAACTGCCTCGTGTGCAATTATAATACTCATGGTGCAACACGGGTCATTTTGGAAGGTTATAGTACTGTCACACAACTGTTACATTACATTACTGTCTATTTAGTGGATTGTCTCAGATTTACATTCCATTTACACTATACTGTTACACTGCTGTAGTGTCTATCATATTGTTTATGTTGTAACTTGCTCCCTGTTGAATGTTGCTTTATGTTGCACCGTGGCCCAAACACACTATGGACGTGTTTACACCTGCAGATGACAAAGTAACATTATTATTGTAGCAGATACCAATAATAAATTCCAATTAGACTACGTCATTAACACTGGTTGACATTATGTAACCCATGTACTTGTTCGGCCCTGGTTGATTTGCACTGAAAAAGCTGGCGCCTGCATTTTGAATTTACTGTCTGTAGGTGAGGGGTGATCTGATATACTACTATGATCAATTACAATACACTTCACCACAACCGTCAGTCTTTGGGAGTGTTTCTGTAAGAATCTGTGCCCTTTCAGTCAAAAGAGCCTTTGTGAGGTCAGGTACTGATGTTGGACAAGGAGCCAGGGACAAAATCAATGTTTCGATTCATCCCAAAGGTCTTCAGCTTGGTTGAGGCCAGTGCTCTGAGCAGGCCACATCAAACTCATCAAACCAAGTCTTTATGGCCCTCACTTTGTGCTCAGGGGTGGATGAAGCTCCTCACTCACTGTTCTTGTGCTGTGTTTCTTCCAATTTGGTTGGAACTCTGTGGGTGTTGTGATGGAGGATACCTAACAACAGTCTTCAGCATTTGAGAGTCCTGTTCTGTCAGTGTCGCATTTTATTATCACAATAAAAGTCATTTAAAAGTTGTGTTTGCATTAGACAACTGCCATCATAGATTTCACCAGTGCAACATACACTGCAACCTGCAATACTGTGAAATCATGTTTTAAAAATGTTGTGTTAACAATATATTGTGGAATGCTTGCAACAATTTTCTTATCATGAAAATGTTATTATTTTGTCATATACCCAACCTGCCTATAGACAGTTACACTTAAAAAGGTCCAGCAGATTTTATGTAAGTGATATATTTTTGATTGCTGAGCAGTTTACCATTTATTATTAGTCAAAAAAAAGGTTGTGGATACTCTTCTGTTATGTGAGTTAATGAATGTTTCATCAATGGGTCGTATATATTCCTCCTACTGAACCAACACCAATAGTATGACTTAGCAATTATCTGGCAGTACAGACGTAACACTGATGCTGGTTGAACAGTTATTGGTGGGCTGCTTAAAGGAGCACTCTGTCTTTGATTTATGCCTCAACAGGCAATCATCTCTTGAAGCAGAAGTGCATTGAACAAAGTCAAATTCCCATCCCGAGTTAAAAGTTTCCATCTTTGCTTTTTTTCAAAGCTCTTCTTAATTAAAGCTACAGGAATAGTCTAACCTCAAACACCTTTGATTCTGCTGATACACACAGTCCCTGCAGAGAGGATTACACCCACTTGCTTGTGGGAACCTGCTTACACATCACAGATCCTGGGTGAAAGCAGAGAGAGAGGAACTGACCAGCCTACAGTTCAAGCATTAAGTTGAACCCCAATGAAAGACCCGATTCAAAGGTTCCCCTGATTGTGATGCTCACGCAATGTTTTTGAATGATATTTCAGCCTAATTTTTGTCACATATTGTTGAACACTATGGACAAGAAAATAAATGTGTTTTGCTGTATTGAAATAAACAGAAAACCCATAGTCTAAAAAGTGACGTAACTGGAAGCAATGGGCATTTCTGTCCATTGGACTTTATGTAAAATACTTTCAAGATTTCTTCAAAAGTATTTGTCAATTCTAATCATTAGTAAAGCTGTAAATAAGTGTAATTAATTTACTCAGAAGTGAGAGATTTCCAAAAGGCAGAATATACAGCAGTTTTTCCTACAGAAATATTAGTATAGTGGTGTGGTCTGAGTTTTCACAGGAAAAGTGGATGCAAGTCTAATTATTTTACTCTGTCACTCCAGGAATATGAATCAAATTCAAAAGACATTCTTTCTGCCAGTATCCTCGTGATGGTATTGCATTAAATATGCATTACATAGCCGCATATTCATGGACTATTGCAAATGAATGATGGATTCTAAGATTGGCGTCATACATCTACACAAGATGAGGATTGTACTTAAAAATTTCAATACTCCTAACTAAGCTAGTATGGAATAAGTTGGGAAATATGACGGTTAAAACCGATTTCACTGTCATAACATCTCTGTAGAGAAATAATTGTGTTTAAAGGTAGAAGTGGGTTATATGGCAAAAGAATGGTATCTGTACATTTTTCTAATAATATATTTAATTGTTCTGAAGTTTGATAAGTGGGAGAAGAGAAGAAAGAGCCATATTTAAAAAACACAATCAAAAACAAACACATTTTCAACATTTTACACTCTAACACACATTAAAAGCAGCTCTATTTGTAATAAAAGTATTAAAGATATTTACAAAATGATTTGTAAGCTACACAACTATGTGAGCTTGTAGAAACAGAAAAGAACAACCTTGGCTTGAATTGGAGAAGTCTGTCTGCATTTTCTTAAAGCAACATTTAAAATAACAAACACTACCAAATGTATTTGCACTCCACAGGTTTTTTACCACTTATACATTTTTCATAAAATGCAGATTTATGAAAATATTCTTAATAAAACAAGCTTCCTTTATAAGATGAGAGAATCTGTAACACTGCAGGTCTGACTCCAATTAACTGGTCGCTGGTGAGTCAAATTCTTGATCATCTTTTAACTTTTAATGCACACTTTCCTGGTGATCCACACAATTATATTTATATTAGATGGCTTTTTGTAGGTTTGAAGTGATTAATAAAACATTCTGGTTAATAAAGGTACACAAATTGTGAAAAATACTGTAAATTAACGTGTCCAAAAACTTCGGACTGAAAGTGTATGCAAGCTTAACTTTTCACTAAAACAATGTTCCCTACCTACCTTTGTAATGACACTACAGCCTAACAAACTATAAGATTAATCTACATATTTATTATTACATTGCTCATTGATTATGATGACTCGCTGTTATGTGATGACTAAGAAAAATGCGTGACCAAATCATGATTTGTTTTATGGTGAGTAATTTAGTTCAGTACAGTAACAGACATTTTGAATTTTTTACATTTCCCTGAGAGTCAGAACAGCAACAGATCTAATAAAGTTATTATTCTTCCAAATAGAAAAAAACTGTGAACCACATTTACAGCTCACTGAATGTTGCAAAATTTTAATCAAATAAATAAATAATCCATACCACACAAAATAAAATCTTGAAAATAATGTTTATTTTTAAAGAACTTGACTATGTAAGATAAATGATCTAGTTTTTAAAAACCTTTAACAGCTTAAATATTCTCAATTTTAATAAGATTCTAGTCACTTTTTTTTTCTTATTTTTTGCAATGACTTTGCAGTGCATTAGCTCACATTAATAATGGACTATTGGACTATATCATACCGGCCATGAGGCTGAGATATAAGCTCAACCTCCAAGAGCTTCCACAGACAGGGAGGACTGTCCTGTGTCTTTAAATAAAGCAGAGATCCAGAGCATCTTTACGTAACATGGCAAATGCTACATAACCTTGATGAAGAGTTCCACACTAATGAGCAGCCTGTTCCGAGGAACTGCAGAAGGTAGTTCCTGTTACGTAAAGGCAGATTTACACCTACCAAGAGCACAAGATAGATGCTGAGACAAAAAGCCATCCATATCAAAGAGCGCTAACAGTGGGAACCATCAAAACAAGCCTAGCAGCAGGTCTTTCAGAAAGCTCCTGGAGGAGCTGGAGGCTGAGAGGGCCTGACTCTCTCTCCAGCCTGAGCGCCCCTGCAGGGTAAAGAAGTGGCTCTGACTCCCCACAGCCTAGAGCTCGGAGCTACGGGCCCACAGGTGTGAACCGGGGCTTAGCCTTCACCAAACACCCTCAGCAGCTGTACCACAAACATCTCCCGGGAGCCCACTGTCCACGCCATCTTCTCTACGGTCAGTCCCACTGCTGCAGGGTATGATTGTTCGGTTTATAAAAACACACCGATCTTTA
This sequence comes from Nannopetersius ansorgii, assembly GCA_037974605.1. NCBI lineage: Eukaryota > Metazoa > Chordata > Actinopteri > Characiformes > Alestidae > Nannopetersius > Nannopetersius ansorgii. Next base: position 9,463,388 of record JBBPDE010000031.1, on the reverse strand, counting down.
GGTGGAGGTAAATAAAGAGCTCAAATCTGAGATTAAATGAAGCACTGAACTTCATGCAATCTTTGTTGGGATGTATTTTGCACACATTTCACCTTAAGGCAACCTTTATCAAGGTAATAAACACATAATTAAAAGGGCATGAGTGATCTGAAAGCTGTCAGTATGTGATGAAGCTGACAGGTATAATATTGAGAGAAATGACAAAGATCAATAACCAGCAAGATTTAAAGGTATACATGAACATATGGCAAGCAACAAGTAAATAATGCCATTTCATGTATGCGCTCATCAATTATTTTTAACGGTGCTTATGACCTTAATGATACCCTTATATAAGTGCATTTTAACCTTTCTACGGGTGGTCTTTCTGAAAAGAGGTACCTGAGTAAGTAAATCAGATGTGTGACCAAAAGATTTTTTTCGTATTTTGTTTTTTCTTTGTTTTTCTTTTTACGGATTATGGAGTGACAATACACTGCATTTTTAAAACTAAATTAAGCAAACCTCACAGAACGTACTAATAGTAATTAGACGTGATGCAGAAACATTAATATTCATGCGGAGTTTAAGCCCTTAAAATGCAGCCTTATTACTCTGTTAATAACATTAACACTTCTACAGTCACTACAGTAAATTACTATAAAGAAAGTAATGTGTGAAGTGTGTTTTTATGGGAGTGAGAAATTAGAATGTCGCCCCACATTTGTCAAGGGGTTAAAAGAGTTATGTGTTGCCTTTTGTCCAGATTGTCAGCCAGTGATGATTTTCCCACATTACGTGTGTTCACCTGGTGGAAACAGGGTGCGCTCAATAAATACAAGCTGGAATGAGAGGCAGCGGCTCTGCTGAAGCTTCACTCTGTGTCTGTGTTCAGCCTCTCCCTCCCTCCCTGCTTTCCTTCCTCTCTGGAGTTACACGCTTTAATTGCTGTCTCTTTGCACGCGTTGTAAAATATTCATTTACCGGGGCTAATGGAGCTTGGAGAGCAGAAACACAATATAAAGGGATGGCCAATTTGGAGAGTTGGCCAGCTCTGGCCATACATCAGCGCTGGATTTCGCTGTGGCCGCATGCGCCCGGGGGACACACCCACACACACTCCGTGGGCCTGCGGTGTCTGTGCCCCGGCCCAGCAGCGCAGGAGCAGGGGCCACGGCCGAGGCCAGCAGCATCACACTACTGCCACCTAATGTCAGCCCCTCCCACACTGCACACACACACACACACACACACACAACCTGGAGCAAACCAAGCTCCAGACTTCGAGAGGATACATTTATCAGGACAAAGGATGAAGCATGATGGACCTTCTAAAGGTGCCTCAGAAGTAAATTGGTTCTGAGTTTTTCCTTGCCACTGTCACAGTCACCCTTGGCTTGCTCATCAGAGGCATTTCATTCACACACATTCATACACACACATTTATTTCATTTTGTAAAGCTGCTTTGTGACAATGACCATTGTTAAATGCGCTATATAAATAAAACTGAATTGAATTGAATTAAATTCTGTTCTGAACAGCTGGTTGAGTCAAACTAGTCTCCCCTGGCTGCTGACTCATGGAAACACGCCTGAACAGACTCAAAGAGCCGATTCAGACTTCGGTATCTCTTCTGCTCTAAGCAATAAGAGTCAGAACTGTTGGAGAATGCCTCAAAAACTCTCCTCTAATTGCTCTGCAGGCGTCCTGGTGGATTTACTAGAGCTGTAATTGAAATGTGTTTGAGATTAAACTGAGCAGATTAAACCTTGATAGGTGGGTCGAGTAGACAGGTCTTCGATTATTGCAAGCCAAAAGAAGTCCCTTTACTTATTTAACATCTCAAAGAAATCTCAATACTGCATTCAATCCTTTAGTGTTACCTACGGAAGCTAAATGGAAGACTCAACAAGGATGCTTTTACCTTCAGCGTATAGCTGCTTTTCATAAATGCTGCATGATCATGCTCTCCTGATCCGGACATGTTTTTGTAAGTCTGACACGAGTAGCACTGAATAACTGATTTAGAAAGAAAATACACAAAACGATGGTGAATCCTGCAAATGTAATGCTTGGACTAAAGTTAAATATTTATTATAAGCTCATAATAATAAAGTAATAAAAGGCAATCAAACATTACATACAGGCAGTTCACTGTTTATGTGAACTAGAGGGTTGTGGTTTTGAACTAGACTGAATACTTGCTCAGACAGTGTGGCATGAAACAGGGTAAACACAGTGGGCAAATCAATCTATCAAAATCAATCACAGTCTTAAAGGGCCCATGCTGTTAATTGTCTCTGAGGGCTACATTTGTGTATTTATTTGTGTGTGTATGTACCAAAAATGCTCATCACTAACCATTTTTTACCTCACTTTCCAATTAAAAAAGCTAGTTGTGTTACTGTGCCTTTAAGACCTATATGTAAATGACCTCTGTGCTTATATGTAAATGACCTTCCATGTTTATGAGCAAGGCTTGATTACTATTCTAATTAGGTGAATATTTGTAAATAAGTGACATCACGAAAACATTTAAATAAAATGGACTTTATCAGCAGATTAGTTTCTATGCATAGACTGGGAAGAAAATGGTTTGTTTTGAAATTTTAACAGTGTTCGATACTATATCAAACTTTTCTATTCAGCAAAAGTGAAGTAAAGGCAATTTCTCATGATATGGGTCCTTTAATAAATAGTAATAATTATATGATGAATCATTTGTGAAGACTATTATTTAACCGGCAACTTATGCATTTAATAGGGAAAAAGCACAAATAGCAACAGCAATCTAAAGCAATCTATCTTCTGAATACTGTACAGGTTCTCAGGGGGGTTGATAAGAAAAGGTAATTGGATGGGTTTTACCAAGCACAGTCTTGCTGTAGCATGCAAAACCATATGACTGCTCGTGCTATAATCTGTGTGTTATGCATGCTCCTCTCACAAATGTATTGCTATTGTCAGTGAATCACTTAACATGGTCCCGAACCGCCTACTTAAAAATAACCGACCAGGGACATTGTTTAATATGTAGGGCAACACATTTCAAAACATTTTGTTTACATTTTATTCCATTTGATCACTGTTGCTGATTTCAGAGCTCACACTAAGACCAGGCTCTACTGAATCATTCCTCTCAAGACTTATCTAATGCAGCCTCTGCGACACATAATCCACAGTCAGAGATGGTTTTACAATCTCTATAAATGTCTAGCTAAGTTGGGCACTGTTTTAAATGTGCTGAATGTGACTTTAAAGTATAGAACTGTGTCCGTAGCACCAGTGACAAACACACACAAGAATATGAACATAACTGGATGATATGAAAACTGAAAACTGTCTCCAAGAGTTATTTAGTAAAGGAAATAGATTCATTCAGACCATGTAAACAATTTGGATGCATAAACAGTCACTTGTGCGGTTAAATGGATATTCTTTAGAATATAAATCCGTTGTCTATGGTTCTTTAATGAGCAAAAGTTACTTCCCACCAAACCGTCAAAGAACCTTTTGTAGCTAAAGTGAAAGTGAAAATCTGGTCATACGTGAACACACTACAGCACACAGTGTGAACAGCACGAAATACTTCTTCTGCATTTAACCCATTCACCAAGAGAAGCAGGGGGCAGCTACGAACACGTATAAATTTGAACGAAGCATAATGTAGCCAAGTACTCAATAAAGGAGTTGTTGAAAGGCTTCTGAAATTTAAATGCGGTGGCTCATCAGGTCCACTTACCAGAAGGAGCACTTCGTTTCTCTGTGACACTGTAGATCATTTTTTTTGATACCCAGGTCTGATATTTCTGTTTACCTGTACTACTTGTATTACAACTGATATAATCAATAATAAGTGCAGTGTTGAGATGCCACATTGTTCCCAAGTTTTTTGTTGTAAAATGTATTGTAAAAAATATTTATTAACATTATTATATTGTTAAGCTATATTTATATCCACTATTATTGTTTTAAAATGCAACCAACCGTGCACAGCCTTGGAGGCACTCAAATACCCTTTGTCTGCAGCTAAACCAATGGTAGCAAGGACGGAGGTTTTGGAATCAAAAAGTGATATTAAATTCCTCCTGTGAAAAAAGTTCAGTCAATCAGCCAGTAAATGAAACAGGCACATACCATAAGGACGAGCTTCTGGTACTTCTGCTTCAGCTCCTGTAGATCATCAGTGGGAGCTGCACCAAGTACGGAGTACCAGTTTTTCTTTAGATCACTAGCCATTCTCCTGCCAAAAAAATAAGACCCTTATTTGTTCATGTTCATGTTTTAGGATCTTGTGAGGGTAATAGTACATAAACGTACTATACAAATCTTGATAAACAGACAAAAAAACAAAAAAGAATTCCACTGAAAATATATTTTAGGCCAAAACTTTGTCAAAACTATCATAAAACAATGACTCATGTATCGGGCAGTGTATTCATACCCATTTCATGTAATGACATTCTGTGGTGTAGCTTTTAGAGGCAGACGAATGGTTCGATTCACCACCACTGTAAATAACTCTGTAAGTCTGTAAGTCTTTAATAAACACATTTCACATCAAATTGAGTTTCATTAACTAGATAAGTATGCAGGAATGTATGAAAAGCTATCCTGTAAAGGATGTTCTCATTTAATACTCTGTTATAGCTTTTAGAGCTCGTTTAGCTCAGAACGCCTCCTTTCTTAAAATAACAGACTCTGTACTTCAGACTGTGAGCTTTAAAATGTAAATAATAAAAAATGTAAAAAATAAAAACATTGAAGTAAACACCAGCTAACAAACTAACGGTGCTGAACTGATAACTAAAGTTGGAGGCTTTTAAAGAGCAAATTTGCTAGTGACATAGTAGAATCAAGCAGTGAAATAAAGGATGGAAGTATAAAAGACAAACCTTAACTTACAATAATTCATATAATTCTCATTTTTGTGAGGTTTTGTCCAAACTCGTCTCTTCTCTCAGCCATGCTGTAAACAGTGCTCTCCCTATTTCTGCCCTCCAGCAAACACGGAACATATTTCGTATTAGGTGTGATATATTTTGTGGATTTTATTTTGAGAGTAAGACACCAAATATGGTAAAAAATATTACTAATAATATTAATTGCACTTCAAACGTTTCATCTACATTTTAGTGAATAAGAGCAAGGAAAGTCACGGAGAATCGTTTCGTTTCTAGTCGGATATATTAAGCAGTGACACAGTAGTGAGATGGAACACGCCGTTTCCATGGAAACCATAAAAGTTTTAGCCAAAACAGTCTAAAAAATAAATATAACGCTTTAAAGTTTTTATAAATGTTTTATATTACTTACATATTACTTATATTATATTATATTTTGTACGTTTCAATTTAAGCAAGCATGAAGCAGAAGCTCAAACTGCCTGTGCAACCCCTGTGGAAAATAAATAAACAAACAAATAAATAAATTAGAAAATAACAAAAACAATCCGATACTGACTAAATAAATATAAACAAGCAAATAATAGCAAATGACTAACTAAGTAAATAAAAAACAACCAAATAAAAACAACGTACTAGATAGTTATAAATCAATAAATAAATCAACAATCAAAAACAAACATACAGAAAATTTTAACACATCACTTCACTTCTTTAAAACGAAAATGTTACATTAGTATTCATATAATTAATGTCAATAGCGATTTTAATGTCAATATAGATATTAACATGTATTCAAAATGTTCTGTGAGCTACACCATTTAAAGGCGCTCTTCCGGGCTCCTTCAGTAAAGACTGTGTTTATCTATGGAGCCACAACAACTTAAAGAACCTATTGATGCCTGAATTTTCTTTTTGTGAGTAAATAATTCTGCATGATGGATGACTTCTTATTCTTAAAAGAACCATATTAAGATATGATGGTTGATTCTACTTCCTTTTTGCTTGATTGCTGTTAATTAAGGAAAGTCTTAGGAGCTTCTTCACACAGCTGGAGTGGAACCACATAACATGTTCAAGCTAACTGGGCATTTTTATTGAGTATATGAGCAGGGGAATAAAACATATTGCACGTTTTGGATTCTGACTCAAACACACCTGTGGTAGGCAATCATACAGACAGGCAGCCTATATATTTAAACATACAAACAGACATGTGGACAGACAGATGGGCAGCCAGCCAGATAGACAGACAGGTAGACAGACAGATTGACAGAGATATAATCAGACAGACTGACAGGTGTATAGCAAACACATGGACAGATATACAGACAGGCATACATTTAAATACACAGACCAACAGTCAGATGGACAGACAGGTAGTCAGACGGATAGATAGACAGACAGTTAGACACACAGAAAGACAGGTAGACAGGCAGACAGACAGACAGTTACACAAACAGACAGACAGACAGATCCGGATGAGAGCAGAAATGTGTGAGTATCTACTGTAAGAGTTGCAGAAGAGAGTGAGTGTGAGATTACGGGCTGGGTGTGAAACATTGTTGGGTGTTTGTTAATTGTGCTGCGAATTTCTGAAAAAATAAAAATAAATGAATCATTAAATAAATAAATAATTACATAAATAAATCAGTGGGTCTCTAAGCAGGGCAGATCACACTAAACACACCTCAGCCGCTCTGCCTGTCGCTGCTAATTACCGAACTGACTAATGAGCTCTGATAGATTCCACATGACAGGCCAGAAACGTACTGCTGGAATGGAAGATTTATAAAACACGATGTTATTTTAGGGTTTACAACTGTATTCATTTACGTATTTATTATTTTTGTTGGGTTTTTTTTATACGTTTGTTATTTTGTTGAACTAAAACATAACTCCACATCCTCTACAGAAAACCCTTCTCTGCAAATGTTAGTGCAAAGTTTCTGTTTTGGTTTAAAAGACTGGAAAAAATATCAGATATAAACTTTTTATGAATACTTTATAATTTTTTTTTTAGTATGTTAAATGTAGCGGAATAGCATTAATATGCATGGGTGTGTACGTTATCGTGCATAGCTGTTCTCAGTTTCACTTCAAAAGTCAACAAAACTTCAATGTCGTTTGACCGGGAGCATCAGAACTTTCCATATGACTGTGCATCCTGTTACTCATATTGTAATTACTACATTTTGATTGACAGGTCGGTAACTGGAGTACAGGTGAACATGACCGTTCACTGGAAGCCCAGCTAGGAATTTTTATCTGAATCTCCGCAGGTGCCAAACCATCGCAATTAGTCATTGTTGTGAAATCTGGTCAAACCACAGAATCCCAGTGGTTTTCATTTCACAAAGCAACCCCCGCCCCCCACCCTTCCCTCTTTGCCCTGACTCCTATTAGGCTGCACATGAAAGTTTAAAACAAAAGTATGTTTGCTCTGTGCCACTCAGGCATTTCTGACATGCCTGGTACACTCCCCGCCCGGAAGTTCGACTTCATTTACATGCCAGCGCTCCACACTGAAGGTCCTTGAGATGTTTGTGGGAACACTGGAGGTGTTAATCAGGCTTCGCTCTCAAAAACTCACGCAGATGAAAGGCTTTATCTGACATTCATGGCCTACCTCCAGCTATGCACACGCTAACCTGAAACTAAAACCAAACACAGGGGTAGTGCCAGTCTGTAATTACGCATGTGTTAATTACTAATGAGGAGCTAACATAAGACTCAGGAAACTAATTAACAAATCCATGATTAAAAAAACACCATGTTTTATTCTGTGCCTCTCGATGTGTGAGATTTCCGTTACTCATTATGTCCCTGACCCAAAAACATTCAGACGGTTGTTGGCAGAACACAGATAAACATTTTTTTCCTACTAACTTAATGCATAAACTACAACTCCAAAGTTTTGACACCTATTGCAATTTCTTACATTTGCATGTTACTCTTAATATTTACACTCAATATTCTTCACTAATACATTTATATCATGTTCACCATTTGAATACTGAAAATGTCATTTGTTTATTCTTCTCTGCTATCCTACTCTGCAACAACAAACAGTTAATAGGAGTCAGACATTGTTACGGATTCTTTTCATGTTATTAAGGAAACAATTTGGACATATTTTCATTAATAGTTGTTCACTAAATAACTTTCCAGTGTTTAACAGGAATAAACACCTCCTGTTTATGAAGTAAATGCATAAGTGGTAAAAACGTATAAGTTCTTTACGAGATTCACCTAATCTTTAATCAGCTGGCACATGCTCGGTCCACATTGGTAATGTGCTGTGAAAGCCCACAGACATGTTGTTTTAACCACAAGAACAAAGTTTCTCACTTAAACGCTTCAAGTATTTGTCTCTCTATCTAAAGTTTACTTCTTTAATTTGACCTTTGAGCTTGAAAGTGATTAAAAATTAATAGCTGAAGTAGCTGTCAGTTCCACGAATATCTTAATATGTCTTCACAGCTGATCCTTTAAGAGCACCCACATATAGTGAAAAACCGTGTTGTGTTTTGGTATGAAAAATGCCCAAAAATGCTTGTTATTATAGAGTAAACCCTAAATATGCCCCCAAGTATGCTCTCAGAACACTTTCATTTCATTTCTAACTCAGTCTAATGCATTGCAAAGGTAAAGGTAAATCTGCATTCGAATTTAAATACCTCGCCAAGATTTGCAACTTGGAAGGTTGCGGGACAAAAATTTACACCCGTATGGCATTTAAAGATGGATGCGTGTCTGAACGTGCTAAAGCTAAAGGTTTTTGGGGAATAAAACCTTATCTATTCTGGCTACAAATACTGAACTGTGGAGTTTGAAGTGTGCCGAGACTTGGAAGGTCGCAGTCCAAAAGTGTTGGGACACAGAGGCGAAGTGAACGGGGCCCCTTGCATGAAAACATCCAGAAAAATACATTCATTGCCACAAAAAAGCAAAAAAAAAAGTGAGAATATTTGCAGTTTCTGCGTTATTGTGGAGATTTACACGTATTGTGGAGAGTTTGGTTCTCAGAAAGAATCAGCGTGTGACTGAATCCAGACTCCTGACCTCAGTAAAACTGGAGGATTACTGTAATTCAGGCTGGTTTTGTGTGAAATGTTCCATTCTAGGGGAACCTACAGAATCAGAATTGTTCATAGTGGTGCTGAATGGAACCTAGACGTATGAAGAGTCGAATGCCGCTAAAAGTACACATTAAGTTTAAGAATATTTAGGGTAAGAGGAGAATTACAAACATTCTACATACTATGTTTTATTCTTTTGTGTTTGCACTAATAGATTCTTTAGCATATGCATAACCACTTTCAGTTAAAGTTCCAGTGATGTTTCTCTTTAGAAACCTGAATATTTCAAATCATACTAACATTTTGATAATGGTTCTTTATGATCGTGGTTCTCAGAGTGGGGTCTGTGATGTATAGCCTGGGGGGTCCCTGAATACATTTATTATTTTTAAAATGGCATAAAATGTGTAGAGATCCACACTTCATTCAAAATGAAGACCCCATTAATTTTTCAAGATATGAAATGGTTATGAATACAATGTCTGATGCCCTTTGTTTACATTCAACCACTGAAGAAAAACATCAATGGAATTCCCCTTTATCAGCTCAAACAAGTTTGAGGAAAGTGTGTGATGATTTCGGTAAGCAGTTTATAACTTGGTGGTGGTGGCCTAGCAGGTAGGATGCTTGACTCTGGACCAAGAGGGTTTGGGTTTGAATCCTACCTTCAGTACCCCACCACTGAGTTCCTGAGCAAGACCCTTAACCCCAAGTTGCTCCAGTAATCATCCAGTTTTACGTGAATCTGGAGTCATGGATTCAGTCACACAAGGATTTTTTTTGGAGAACCGAACAATAATGCAGAAACTGTAAATATCCTCATCCTTTTTTTTTTTGCTTTTTTGTGGCAAATAACATATTTCTTCTGGATGTTTTCACACAAGGGGACTCAGGGCAGGCTGTAGCTGACCTGGAAGCACTATTTTCGAAATCCAGGGTTGAGCCCATGTGCTCCACGGTTAAGGCACTCAAACTCCACAGAGCGATTGATCTCCAGGAGACCTTTTCAACGAGCACTCATTTGTATTTGTAGCCCGAGTAGATCAGGGTTTTTCCCCCGAAAACTCATATGAGGTGTCCCAATACTTTTGTCCCACGATCTTCCGAGTTGCAAATCTATTCGAGGTATTTAAATTAAAGAAGGTGAATATGGGTTTACATTTACATTTTCTTTAAGGGTAATGCATTAAACTGACATTTAAACGACATTAAAGTGTTCTGGGAGCAGATATACTGGCATATTTAGGGTTTACCAAAACACAACAACGGGTTTTTTCACTATACGTGGGTGCTCTTGGAACATAACCCCGCGAAAAACGGGAGATTACTGTAGTTACAATAGGCCTGTTATTCTACCTGCACTGCTCTATACTGTTGTGAGAGTTTGGGCACTTGTACTCAACTAGTGACAATAAAGTTAAATCTAATCCAATCTAATCTAATTGTGCTATTTTTTGTAAATATGAGTATATACTTTAGCATGTGCAGATTTCTATACAGTTATTGAGACATATCCGCTCTCAGGTAAATTTCCAGTTTAGGTTACCTGCACAGGCTAATTTCTGCTGTGGGGGTATCTGGGGTCAAGTTCTACTCCCGGGTTTCAGCGTGATCTTGGCTGATGTTCAGTGTTTGGAGCAGGTGCTGTGTAAGCCAGATACTATGAGTGATCGAGGAACTCACTGACCCACAGAAAGCTGGCTCTGGAGAACTTTACCCAGGTTACCTGTGGTTTCAGTGCCTCTGAGGAGTCATTAGTTAAAGACGACGGTCAGAGCAGGAGTAAGTGTGGGGCTTTGGCTCCTGTGGCAGAGCTTTTTGGCTGTTTTTTTTAATCACTTTATCATTTTTATTGTATCACAACAAAGCAGGCAGCGAAAATATTAAAATTTTCTGATTGTGAAACTGGGCCTATCCTTATGGTATGCTTTCTTCAGGACGGATTTTGACATTATTACAAATTGCAACTTATTTTATTTTTTAAAAAGGTGAGGAAATTATGTTTTTCCTCTCTTTAATGAATGAAAAGGTGCCATAAAGGGTTTGATGGGTAATGACATAGAAAAAAATCAATTTCCCTTAAGAGCCATTCATTCATCTGTGATAAAAGTTAACATTATAATACATGTAAACAAAAAAGAAGCAGTAAAAAGTAACAAGATTTGTAAAAATAGCTTTAAAAAATAGTTGATAGTGCGTGAGCTGGTGAGGAGAACACAGGTTCGGTTCCAGGTTCCTCCAGCTGTTGTTTGGATGAACTTCCACTAGAACTCACTGATATACTGAACACAACACCACTATTTGTATTTATTCATTTGAGTTTTATTTAATATATTTAGTAAAATTTAGACAAACACTCTAAACATTTTTTAAGTATTATTTTTGCTAGTGCACAAATATTTTCATAGATAGATAGATAGATAGATAGAGAGAGAGAGAGAGAGAGAGAGAGAGAGAGAGAGAGAGAGAGAGAGAGAGAGA